>OX336394.1:58340749-58825701 GCA_946902985.2 Meconema thalassinum
AAATAAATGAATGAATAATTGAATGAATATATAAATACATAAATAAATGAATGAATAAATGAATAAATAAATGAATGAATAAATGAATGAATAAATACATAAATAATTGAATGAATAATTGAATGAATAAATACATAAATGAATAAATAAATGAATGAATAATTGAATGAATATATAAATACATAAATAAATGAATGAATAATTGATTGAATAAATACATAAATGAATAAATAAATGAATGAATAAATGAATAAATAAATGAATGAATAAATGAATGAATAAATACATAAATGAATAAATAAATGAATGAATAATTGAATGAATATATAAATACATAAATGAATAAATAGATGAAAAAATAAAGAAAGAAGTAAACAAAAATAAATTTTAAATAAATGAAGAATTCTCATAATGGACCGTCTTGAAATCGTTACGAGCATTATCTTGACTGCATAACTGTTAAAAGTAGCGACGTTATCCTTACAGTTATTGGATTTACTTAGTATCGTTGTTACCACAAAAAGTAACGTGTTACTTAACCTGGAACCTGGACATTTTGGAGAGAATTCTTGGGGAATTCCTGCTCAAAGTCGCATGTGTTCGCACGTGGCGATGAGATCATGACTGTACCAAGTCAGTGGGACGATGAGCGCACTTTCCTTGTAAGACGCTGTGTCCCGTGGAGTGTCTGCTTGCTTACCTTTCTATAGTTTTCCTGTCCCTACTTATTGCTCACATATTTTGGTTACTATTCAGTGCCTGTTACTTACACATTTGTGTTTATTACCTGCACATTTTGGGTAGTAAGCGCTTATTATTATTATTATTAGAAATATTATCATATTGACGTGGTCACAATATGTGATCTTCTTCTTCTTCATTTCCCGTTTCCAGTTCCCTGGGTCGGGTTGGGAATCAAGGACCTCCACAGTTGTCTATCCCTCCACCATTCATTTCCATCTTTCAATACTTCTTTTTCTTTTACTCCTCTCTTCTCTATGCTCTCCTTCACCGTATTTATCCACCTCTTTCTGGGCCTTCCTCGTGGTCTTCTTCCTGGTATTTTCTCCATAAATATTCTTTTTGGTACTCTATATTCTTCCATTCTCATCATATATCCGTAACACTTCACCTTACTGGTCTCTATCTTGTCTTGCAGGTTTGGGAACCCAGTTCTCTCCCTAATATCTCTCCGTGTCTTCCCAATTACTCCTCTAAGGAACTTCATCTCGGCTGCTTGGATTCGGCTTTCATCGCGTTTTGTTGTCGTCCAAGTACCTGCTGGATATGACAAAATTGGTGTGTAATACATTGAGAATAGAACTTTCTTGCATTTCTCTGGGACTTCCTGGTTCCATACTAAACCTCTCACACACTGGTAAAATGTGATACAAATTTTAAATACGGAGGTTTATTAGTTCCGAACTATATACTGTATATACACGATTTCTCTCACGGATAACCTTAATCCTTTATAGGACATTTTTAGCCTACTTTCGATTTTTGCAAAAAATGAAAGTAGACTTATGAGATCAACACAGGGCGAAAAAAGTGTGTCTGTCTGTGTGTGTGTATGTGTGTGTGTGAGTGTGTGTGTGTGTGTGTGTGTGTGTGTGAGTGTGTGTGTGTGTGTGTCTGTGAGTGTGTGAGTGTGTGTACTCTGAATGTCTGTCCCCCCCCTATCAATTCGAACACGGTGAATGCGAATTGAACGAAATTTGGTACAAAGGTAGCACTAGCAAAGGACACCTCAGTGTCATGTTTTATATCGCCGCCATCTTTACTAAAACTGAATGGCGGCCACTCAAACGTTCAAAACGTAAAATCAAATAACGACTAACCAAATCATCCGATCTCAATCAAATTTGGTAACAACATACCTTCGTATAGGATGCGTCTTGTGACCAAACTACAAGGTCGTCCGCCATACCATTTCAGGATGGCGGCCGTGCGAATTATGCAAACTTTATAATCCATATCATGGGACCCACCAGTTCCGATTATCGAGCCGAGAATCGTTTTAACTGTTCTAAAGGAAGAGGCACGTTCGAAATTAAAAGTTTATTTTGTAATACTATAGTGCAGACGTGATTTTAAAAAGCTGAGCCGATTCAGTAATAAGACAAGATGGCAGCGGATATCTTGTGCCTGACTTATATTTCACTAATTTGAGTATTGCATGCAATATAGCGTACTGATACAAAATAAATAAACTTTGTATGAAATGCTTTATATATAAATAATATACTCCAGTGATGAAATCGTTTAGTATAAATCATTATTTGCTAACAAGTTCTATGTGTCATTTTATATAGAACGATATTCGTTGACACAATTAGCTCAGTGGTAGAGCGTTAGCCTATCGCTCAAATGCCTATGGTTTAAACCCGATCAGAGCTAGGTTTTTTGCTTGAAATGTTATATGTTTATTGTTTTGTAATGACTCAGATGTTTTAAAATTAAGCGTTATATTGTGCATAATTATTATGGTGTAAAATATATATTTAATTAAAACATAATTCGCCAGCAGATTTACTCGAGACATCTAGCTGCCAAAAAGGTAACTGCACGCTGACCTACTTATTAACTTCCAGATTTTATTGAAAAGTTTCTTCTTCTGGCCGCTAGAATGCACTCGCTCTGTTAGGATTATATTGTTCGATATTTCACCACTAGATGTCACGACTAGTCTACGTGGGGCTCCATTGATTACTATACCATTGGCATTCTATGCGCATCGAATTTGAAGAATGACAAGATGATACTACGATACATTTTTACTTTTTATTTTAAAGGGTTTGTAACAGCCTATTGTGCGTTATTTGAAAATGTTAATTGAAGTAAAGAACAAAACGATTTCACATAGTATCTGAACTCTACCGTTGGTGCTAGTTCAGGATATTAATTAATACTTTTATTTCAGCCAAATAGCAATCGAAAATAACCACATAGTTGGTATACACACGTCTCTGTAGGGTCATGGAAAGATTTGTTAATTCAATTAGGGTTGTGAAAGTCATACGCAGCCAGACGTGTAAAGACATGCCTCAACTCAAAGTTGGATGTTGCCCGCGTCAGGCCGATTATGTAATAATAATAATAATAATAATAATAATAATAATGTTATTGGTTTTACGTCCCTTTTAACTACTGTTGCTTTTAGAGACGCCGGGGTGCCAGAATTTTGTCCCGAAGGGGATCTTTAACGTGCCAGTAAATCTACTAACACGGCTCCCTCGCATTTGTGCACCCTCAAATGCCAGCTGACTGCGCCAGGATACGAACCTGAAACATACGGTCCAGCAAGCGAGAACGTTACCGCTGAGCCACGCCGCCAGTCCGGTCGATTATGTCTCCAGATCCATAACATTCTTTAGATACTTCTTATCTTTCTTTCTTTCTTCAATGATGGTAGCAGTTTTTATCTAGGTTGTGGCGTTTGGTAGAGGTAAATCGTTTCTAAGGTCTTCAACAAAGAATAGTTCTATTATACTCTTTGATAATAACAACGAGTTATAACTATACTCATACATTTAGGAGAAAGTAGACTATATGTTCTTTACTGAACATCTTGTTTCATTTATTGTATTTAATTTTATTTCTAGGCTATTAATTTAACATATTAATTATAATTGATTCTAATTTAATTTTAGCTTTAATTTTGTTTATTTTAATTTTAAGTTTAATTGAATTTTAACTTCAATTTTAGTTATTTTAATTGTATGTTTAATTTTTTATTCTTAGTTTGGTTTTGTATTTTAATGACCATTTAAATTTTTAATTATTAATTTTTAAAATCAGTTTTTATTTTTCAATTCTATTATTATTTTATTTCTTAATTTGCATTTTAGCCGCCCGGTACATTTTAATTTTTTTATTACAGTTTTTCAACATTGTATTCAGCAGCATAGAACCATAGGTCTAGGTTAGCCTATACATAAATATAATTGCTTTTCAGAAATACTTCAGAAATTGATAATGGTTAAAGTGAGATGGCTCCAAGTATAAAGTAAAAGATGGGAACTGTTCCCTGGCCATATTCTCCCACACTCACGCTGAATGAAACACGGATCCATGGACAATAACGTTCTTCATAAGCAGTAAAAACTACAACATGCATGTACATTATCTGCCATTATAATGGCGCAGTGTTAAACGCTGATTGTGTTAGTTCAAGTATATATTAATCGAGACTTAATGGCGATTGCTCTTTAAAAATAGATGTCTTTGAAGTGTTTCGTTGTTAATAGTTAGCATTCCATTCCGCGTGATAGACGAATTGTGAATGAAAGCATTCCGGTATGTAAATGACGCAATACATTCCACATTAGCAAGACTCGCAGTAGCATTCTTTCCTCTTACGGTATTTCCTCTAAAGAAATCAAAGCGATAATCAATCTGTCATTGCTTACAGTCAAACACAGTGTCCTGCTGTCTTTCATGCCGCACTTTCCTCTTGTCGCAGTTTCCTCATTGGTTCTGTCAGATCTGATATCGTATGCTATATAGGGTTTCCCAACCTTTTAGTAACTGCGTACCACTTGATTATTTTTTTAAATTTTGGTTTACCAACAGTCCTATGATTTTTAGAAACATATATTTACTGTCAGGAAGTGCCCAATGGCTTGTTTTATTTTAATCAAATTACTGAAAATCTTCCTATTTAATTATTAGACTACTGCACTTGTATTTCGTTTTTTTACAATTCTTTATCAAGAAGACGATAAATATACATGGGTTGGTTTTTTAGTTTTGGCACCTTAGTTATAACTGGATTAATAACTCACTTAGATGGTTCCAAGTTTCACAGGCCCTCGATGTAGTCCCCACCGTTGCGTAGCCTACAACGTGTTCCCAGCGATGCGGAAGTCGTTGGGTCCCGTTGGCACTGCCCAATCTATTGATGGTACGAAGAGAGCGCTCGGCAGCCTGCTTAACGTTATTGTCCTCCTCATCTTCGGGAAGAGATCATAGTCGCAGGAACTGATGTCGGGAGAATATGGGGGGGGGGGGTTATAGAGGACCTCCCAGCCCCAGCGATCCAACAATGCCGACACAACGCCTGCTGTGTGTGCCCTAGCATTGTCATGCAGAACGATGGGCGGTGTAACCACGTGGTGGCGCCGTTTCCTTCTCAGAGCTCCTCGGAGATGGTCTTGCAGAAACGAACAATAGTACGCCGCATTAACGGTTTGCCCTCGGGGAACAGAATGGCAGCGCTTCCGTACCATTGAAGACGTTCTGCAGGCTGCCGAGCGCTCTCTTCGTACCATCAATAGATTAGGCAGTGCCAACGGGACCCAACGACTTCCGCATCGCTGGGAACACGTTGTAGGCTACGCAACGGTGGGGACTACATCGAGGGCCTGTGAAACTTGGAACCATCTAAGTGAGTTATTAATCCAGTTATAACTAAGGTGCCAAAACTAAAAAACCAACCCATGTATATAGATTTTTTAAAATTATTTCTTGCTGATCTTTATTTTAAAAATATTTAGAGATATATGTATAACAACTTTATAATAAAGGAAAAAAAACGATTATTGCAAATTACAGTTTTATTTATTACTCATAGGTCTGAAAACATACAATTTTATACAATTAGTACAAACTAAGCAAATAAAACCATCAACATCGTTCAAAATCTACTTTTGGTGCGTAACTTGTTGTTTGAATGTGATTAAAATATCAATATCAGGAGTAATTGAACTTTACTTCACTCTCAAGTAGGAGGCTGCGTGGCGCAGTCAGTAGAGGCGCTGAGCTTCTAACTGAAAGGGAGTGGGTTCGATCCCCACCCAGGTAGTGGATTTTAGAAACAAAACTACCACTTTCGGAAACGCAAGTAGCCCTGGGGTTCACTCAGCATACACCAGAAATGAGTACCAGGGTAATTCCTCGGAACAAAGACGGCCGGGCGTAGAGCTTACGACTCCATCCCATCTAGTGGCGATGTCAGAAAAAGTGGAAGCCTCTAACTTCCACTACTCCCAGGGCGTCCATGGCCTGTATGGAGTTGGATTTGGCTTTGCTTTCACTCTGTTTCTATGTGTATTTTTGATATACAAAAGTTCAGATAATCCACTGTCACACAAGTAACTTGTATCAAATGGCATAAAAAATGGCTTGCCGGAAGATCATTGGGTACTCGGTTTTACATCGGATCCAGAAGTTAATAATTTAAATATTTCTCTTTAAAGCTGTCTTTCATGTAACTATCTTCTGTTCGATAAAACTTTCTTTTAATTTCAACTCATATGGTGACGTCCCCAAAAAGGATTTCTGATACAGTTAAATTTGGAATAATCATCGGAGAAATATGTATTAAAACTTTGTTGAAGGGCTTGCACGTGAACAATGATATCAACAACCACATCTGGCATTGGAGATGTTTTATTATCATTTTAGATGATCTAATCGACTTGGTCGTTACGTTACGGCGACGTCACGAAATGTACCGAGAATGCACAGAGGTGTGTGACGTCATAGTACCGCTTGGTGCATGTGTACTGAGTTCACTGGTGAGCTCTGGAGTTACGAGACGGCAACGACACGGCGAGCTTCCTCCTTTCACCGCACGCTCCAGCTCCCTCGTGACTTGTAACTTTCTAGCGTTCTGATTGTTTCTTAATCATCTAACATGTCAAGAGTCTTTCTAGCATTTTTCAGCATTTGGAGCATTTAAAATGATATAAAGACCAGTCTTTCAGACTGACTGTCTCTTTTTTCTTCAAAATATGATGATAGAGTAGGAAATTAAGATAAATTCTCCTCCTGTATTTGTGAACAATCGTCTCGCCCACGTGTACCACCAGTGGTACACGTACCAGCAGTGGGGAACCCCTGCATTGGTTATTCTATTGTGGCGTCTGTGGTTAAGTAAAGAATAGTGTTTTATCCCTTGGTTGGGGGTTGGGATAATCACGGTAGTGTTAGTGTGCTAATTTTGAAGGCTGCTTCCGGATGAGAGTAGCTTCCCGTGATTGGGAGAGACTACCAGTGTAGTGTGTTGGTGTGAATGCTTAATCTATTGGGGGCGTCCCTGCAGGATGCAATTATCTGCCAGGGGATGAATGTCTAAGTGCAGGCTGCTAAACTAGCCTGCCAGCTGAGTAGAATGAGCAATTCAATGAATGTGCAGAGTCAGTGACTTGACGCTCTGCAGTCAAGTCGCGTGCTCGAGTACAATAGAACCTGACAATGCAATTATTGGCCTCTACGGTCAGGGGCAATTATGACTAAGGCCAGGTGGGGTATGAGGATGTGAAGTGGAGTGTGATTAGTAATAAATGGTGTATGTTTACTGACCATGTGTTTATTGGCCAGTAGATGTGATGTGATGTCCCTCTTGGGGAGTTTGAACAAATATAAAATGTAGTACAATTTGTAAAGTGTCAGGGTAGGTGTTTTACAAAGATAAACGACTCTGAGCACAAACTAGCTCTCACCTGGTGAAGAGCTGGAACGGACGTCGTCGGGCAGGGCCGCTGGCGAAGAACAGAACAGATAATCCCTCCTGTCCGGGTTCCATTCTTATATGTTTCGGCGCTGCTTAGTCAGCATTGCATCAGTGTAGCTGCCCCAGATAGTTGTTAGTGTAAATGTTTATGTGAGTTTTGCAAGCCGTTGGCTAACCTCCTTGGCTTAGGTGGTCGCCGCTTGCTGTGTAGAGATATGTTCTGGAATTATAGTGTTTCCAGTTGGGGTGGTTTTGGTGAAATATGGCGGGGTGGGTCTCAGGGGGTACTGCCCCCGGGCTGTACAATAGGGCGAGAGACCAAGAGAGGTGAATTCAAAATACGTGAAGTTTTGAAGCCATTATTTCAATGTTGCCTGTAAAAACTATCAATGTGTACACTACTTTTCAGTCGGGCAACACGCGTTTTGCCAAATTAGATTAGGCAGGGTAGCTATAGATAGAGCACTGTGCGGATAAACCAAACATTATCCGCACCCGCCTCGTATCGCGTGCGCCTTTCTTTTTTTTAGCTTACGCTGGATAAACCGTTAAAGATAACGGACGAAACCGGGGTGGGTTGCTTGTGTTTTTTATAACTCCTTATATTCTCCTTGACTGAACCTATGATTTTCCACAAAATCTTCCTTTACTTGGTCTTCAATTTCTCCATCATTTTACTGCATATAAATCTTCTGGAAGGATGGCAGTGCAAAAGTGTTTGACTTTTACATTCAAGAATATAGATCCATTGTTATCAGGGGCGTATATACATTTTCTCGGAGGGGGGCTGACTATCCTGAAAAAGTGTGAGTGTTCTCAGGGGATTTTCACCGCAAAACACCCAGAAATATCAACCAATACCTTAGAGCATATAACTTTGTGTAATTATTTTAGATAAGATTCAAAGTTTATATAGCCTACATTAGTGGCAATACAAAGAAAGTTGTAAAATACAACACAACACACAAATAACTTTTATGTTCGACCCTCACTATTATATGTCAGAAAACTGTACTATAATGAGGCTCATTATAACACTATTTTTCATTATGAAACAGTTTCTCCCACCAATCAGAGCTCGAGAAACAATTGTTTGGCCAATTAGATAATTAGATGCGCTGAGTTCCACGGCCTTCTAATTTAAATTTCACTGCCTGGCCTAGTGTCATAGTAGGGTAATCGAGGAGGCCATGGTCAAATACAAGGCATTCTCTGCGTCTCATGCGCTCTGTTCAGTACATAAAACTGACGAAATCTCGACAGATATTTATGAATATTTATGTTCGAACATAAAATAGTTGTAATAATTATCGTCGAACATAAACAGTCGTATGCAACTCGCCTGTAATGGTAATTAAGACACTCGTATGAAAATTATAAAACTCGCATACGCTCGTTTTATAAACATACTCGTGTCCTAATTATTGCCATTATAGGCTCGTTGCATAATGTACTATTAATGAATGAATTTTCTATTATGGCCTATGGAGTATGAATGACAAATATCTAAATATTCGTCAATTTATTACGCAGAACAGTTTTTTGTTTGTTTTCAAATTAATAATTTATTTCTCAAAAGTACCGTACTGTGGAATTCTCAGTTTTGCCTCACAAGGCTGAGTGTACCCCGTCCCAACCCTCAGACCAGAATTAAAATTTTTTGGCTGAGCCAGGAATCGAATTCGGACCTCTGGGGTGGTGCTCAAGAACGCTAGCCGTTACACCACGAGGTAGTCTAATTTCAATATTAATATTGTTTATTACTTAGCCAATAAGTGGTACAAGAAAATTTACAATTAGCCTATTTTATGCTTTTACCAAAGCAACACAAATTTTTATTGGCTTTTTTTCGGGGGAGGGGAGGGGGAGGGAGGAAGGGGGGAGGGCTAGTGCCCCACAGCTCTCCCCTTAGCCTATATAGGCTCCTGATTGTTATAGACATTTCTGTCAGATTATTGTTGCCAAGAAAGCTTCGTGCCCCACTGGCATCGAGAGAGCGTGGGTTCGAATCCCACTTGGAAATGGCTTCCCGTTTCTCCCAACCAGGCAAATGCGGGACGGTTCCTTTCAACACGTCCGTGGCTGACATGGTTTCAAAAACCCTTTCCTGGCCCTTGCTTAATTATTAGCGGTCGCCTGGGCGATCCGCCTGTCGCCATCCCCAGTTGTATGTGCTGACAAAGTATGTTCAACTCCCAGACACCGTCCTTGCCAGGGCCGGCGAGAATGAGCTAGTATTCGCCGGCCCTGGTCCTTGCGACGGTAGAGCGCAGAGTCCGTGGGTGAGGCCGAGCTTGTTCTTGACTTTCATTGAGGTTAAGAATCCTTTTGGTGAGCCTGTCTTTGTTCATTCTGAGAATGTGGCCGTAGAATTTCAATCGCCTTTTCCTGAATAATAATAATAATAATAATAATAATAATAATAATAATAATAATAATAACAATAATAGTAATAGTAATAATAGAAAACCACAGACTTGTACACAGTAATCAATAAGTTCACTGATACCGTGCGTAAGAGGCGATTGAAATTTTATGGTCACATCTGCAAAATGGACAACACCAGATGTTCAGTAAAGAACATATAGCCTACTTTCTCCTAAATGCATGGGTATTGTTATAACTCTTTGTCCTTTTCAAGGAGTATGATCGAATGTTGGTTGTAGTAGCTTGTTGAAATACAACGTGCTATAGGGATATTAAACATGAATATCAGGTGCCCTTTGCTAGTGCTACCTCTGTACCAAATTTCGTTCAATTCGGTTTCACCGTGTTTGAATTGATAGGGAGAATCGATTTTCACACATACTTGGCCACCATCTGCAAACTATTGGACTGATGTTCTTGCAGTTTGGTCAGAGTATGTTTCCCTCATAAAGATATGGTGTTGCAAAATTTGGTAGAGACTAGATTATTAGGTTGGTCGTAATTACATTTTAGCTTTTAACATTTGGGTGGCCGCGATTACGTTTCCGTCAAGATAGCGGTGATATAAAACATGACACTGAGGTGCCCTTTGCAAGTGCTACCTCTGTACCAAATTTCGTTCATTCGGTTCCACCGTGTTCGAATTAATAGGGGGAATCAATTTTGACATAAAGATGGCCGCCATCCGCAAACTATTAGGCTAATGACCTATTAGATTGGTCAAAGGATGCTCCCTCCATAAAGGTATGTTGTTGCAAAGTTTGGTAGAGATCGGATGGTTATGTTAGTCGTAATTTAACTTAAGCTTTGAACATTTGTGTGGCCGCCATTACGTTTCTGTCAATATGGCGGCGATATAAAACATGACCCTGAGATGCCCTTTGCTAGTGCTACCTCTGTACCAAATTTCGTTCCATTCGGTTTCACCGTGTTTGAATTAATAGGGGGAATTGATTTTCACACAAAGATGGCCGCCATCCGCAAACTATTAGGCTAATGACCTATTCATTTGGTCAAAGGATGCTTCCTCTATAAGGGTATGTTGTTGCAAAATTTGGTAGAGATTGGATGATTAGGTTAATCGTAATTTGATTTAAGCTTTAACATTTGTGTGGCCGCCATTACGTTTCCGTCAAGATGGCGGCGATATAAAACATGACACTGAGGTGCCTTTTGTTAGTACTACCCCTGTACCAAATTTCGTTCCATTCGGTTGCACCGTGTTTGAATTAGTAGGGGGAATCGATTTTCACACAAAGATGGCCGCCATCCGCAAACTATTATGCTGATGACCTATTAGTTTGGTCAAAGGATGCTCCCCCCATAAAGGTATGTTGTTGCAAAATTTGGTAGAGATCGGATGATTAGGTTAATCGTAATTTGATTTAAGCTTTGAACATTTGTGTGGCCGCCATTACGTTTCCGTCAAGATGGCGGCGATATAAAACATGACACTGGGGTGCCTTTTGTTAGTACTACCCCTGTACCAAATTTCGTTCCATTCGGTTGCACCGTGTTCGAATTAATAGGGGGAGTCGATTTTCACACAAAGATGGCCGCCATCCGCAAACTTTTACGCTGATGACCTATTAGATTGGTCAAAGGATGCTCCCTCCATAAAGGTATGTAATTGCAAAATTTGGTAGAGATCGGATGATTAGGTTAATCGTAATTTGATTTAAGCTTTGAGCATTCGTGTGGCCGCCATTACGTTTCAGTCAAGATGGCGGCGATATAAAACATGACACTGAGGTGCCCTTTGCTAGTGCTACCTCTGTACCAAATTTCGTTCCATTCGGTTCCACCGTGTTCGAATTAATAGGGGAATCAATTTTTACATAAAGATGGCCGCCATCCGCAAACTATTGGGCTAATAACCTATTAGATTGGCCAAAGGATGCTCCCTCCATAAAGGTATGTTGTTGCAAAGTTTGGTAGAGATCGGATGGTTATGTTAGTCGTAATTTAACTTAAGCTTTGAACATTTGTGTGGCCGCCATTACGTTTCTGTCAATATGGCGGCGATATAAAACATAACACTGAGAGGCCCTTTGCTATTGCTACCTCTGAACCAAATTTCGTTCCATTCGGTTTCACCGTGTTTGAATTAATAGGGGGAATTGATTTTCACACAAAGATGGCCGCCATCCGCAAACTATTAGGCTAATGACCTATTCATTTGGTCAAAGGATGCTTCCTCTATAAGGGTATGTTGTTGCAAAATTTGGTAGAGATCGTATGATTAGGTTAATCGTAATTTGATTTAAGCTTTGAACATTTGTGTGGCCGCCATTACGTTTCCGTCAAGATGGCGGCGATATAAAACATGACACTGAGGTGCCTTTTGTTAGTACTACCTCTGAACCAAATTTCGTTCCATTCGGTTGCACCGTGTTCGAATTAATATGGGGAATCGATTTTCACACAAAGATGGCCGCCATCCGCAATCTATTACGCTGATGACCTATTAGATTGGTCAAAGGATGCTCCCCCCATAAAGGTATGTTGTTGCAAAATTTGGTAGAGATCGGATGATTAGGTTAGACGTAATTTGATTTAAGCTTTGAACATTTGTGTGGCCGCCATTACGTTTCCGTCAAGATGGCGGCGATATAAAACATGGCACTGAGGTGCCTCTTGTTAGTACTAACTCTCTACCAAATTTCGTTACATTCGGTTGCACCGTGTTCGAATTAAAAGGGGGAATCGATTTTCACACAAAGATGGCCGCCATCCGCAAACTATTACGCTGATGACCTATTGGTTTGGTCAAAGGATGCTCCCCCCATAATGGTATGTTGTTGCAAAATTTGGTAGAGATCGGATGATTAGGTTAGACGTAATTTGATTTAAGCTTTGAACATTTGTGTGGCCGCCATTACGTTTCCGTCAAGATGGCGGCGATATAAAACATGACACTGAGGTGTCCTTTGCTTGTGCTACCTTTTTACCAAATTTCGTTCAATTCGCATTCACCGTGTTCGAATTGATAGGGGGGGACAGACATTCAGAGTACACACACTCACACACACACACACAGACTCACACACACACATACACACACACAGACTCACACACACACATACACACACACAGACAGACACACTTTTTTCGCCCTGTGTTGATCTCATAAGTCTACTTTCTTTTTTTGCAAAAATCGAAAGTAGGCTAAAAACTGCTTGATATAATTAGTTCAAAGAAGGTCAAAATCAGTTGGTTAGAAGAAATCAAACAGTAGGCCTACTTAAAAGAAATAAACATTGCAGAAGATATCATCATGAATCGCAAGACTTTTGGAACTCTAGTTACAAATCACTCTTACGCCGAAAAAGCTAAAAAGACCACTGGAAAAAATGGACGGAGGAACGTAAGAAGGGACATAGTGAGTTCATGAGGAAATTTTGGGAGGAGAAGAAGAGGAGAACATCATCAACCCGAGTCAACAAGTTCAAACGCGCTCCCTAAGTGGGCAAAACGAAGAAAGAAGAATAGTAATAATAATAATAATAATACAGCGTCGAATCTAGGCTTACGGCGTGCCGCCGTGAGCTGTTGGAACACTAAACCTATGCAACTCGCCTAAAATGGTAATTAAGACACTCGTATGAAAAATTATAAAACTCGTGTCTTAATTATTACCATCATAGACTCGTTGCATAATGTACTACATTATGTTAATTCTTCTTTGTTGTCTTTTTCTTCTATGAAAATAATTTTACAATATTTACATAGTGAATGTCGAATAAAAATAATTCATAATAACTTGCAAAAAGGATTGAAAGTACTACGTAGGTATTAAAATAATTTCAGTATTATTCTGTGATAGACTCTCTGAGTCCGAATCTAAATATATGACTTACGGAACATAAAGTAACAAAATGCGCTTCAAAACAATAGGAGATTAGAATATACGCCCTTCTCAAGCAGAGATATGCTCTTAAACAGGAAAAGGAGAAAAGTATGATGCATTGTGCCAACATAACCAAAATATGCAAAAATATGATCATCAGAAGGAGGGGGTAGGAATATAAGATAGGGTAGAAATATGAGATAGTAAGGTTTTCGCCTCTGTATAGTGCCGACATCTTTCGAAGGAATTTCTAAATACGTGTCCAAGGGTTGCTATTGTTTCACCCAATAGGTTGCCACGTCAGCGTCAGCCCTACTCCACTGTGGATGTTTATTTGTACTAATGCTGTGGAAAGTTTTTGTATATCTACGTGGAAGTGTGGTTTACACATCGATATACATTCTAATTTTCCAAGAAACAATTAAGGTAATTTGATCTTCATTAATTGCACTCTTAGAATATCGGTGACGATTTCTAATATAGTGAGGTGATATGCGTGAGATAATGACAAACTCTGAAGTATCGGCTTGGTTGTAATATGAGACACTTGGTTGATAGTAATATGAGACTGTCTCATATTGCTGCCACCTTTAAACAGCATGCTTTTAAAACTTTAATCAATGCTACTCTCTGTTTCAGATGCCAAGAAAGAAGTTAAGAAATGAAAGTAAAGGTCTAAGAAACGAAGAAGATATAATAAAAGCCATTGAAGCAGTGACATTAATGGAATGTAGCAACCTGAAAGCATCGAAGAAATAATTATAACGTGCCACGGTCTACTCTTGCGCATATGTGTTCAAAGGTAATACATTTATTTTGTTTTATTTTGCTGTTTTCTCTCCCAAAAACGTCCCTATACCCGGTACACTATTTGTAATATTTTAGTGTAGATATGCATTTCAGTGTTAAATTTTTCAAGGGATACATTATTCAATTATAGTTTCTTTATTTCCAGGTGAATGACGATACTCGGCTACTGCTGAAACCAGAATCAGAAGATCCAACCTGTTCATTTTGTGAATCAAATTTTTCAAATGATTCTAACGATCAATTGTGGATTTAGTGCTTCTTATGCAAAATGTGGACCCACAGTGATTGTGCAGGTCCGGAGAGTTCAGTTTTATGTTTGTTATTATTATAAAACTATGTTAATTCCAGGTATGCTGGGGCTGGGATTTATGTACAGGAATGTTATGTCAATAAATTCATCCCAGAGACTTTGGTATGAATGTCATGGTTTTATTTAATACAAAATAGAAGTGTCTCACATTACTACCCACTTTAAAAATTCTTTCAAACTGAGTATTCCTAGAAAAACTACTGTAAATACTATTAGCTTGAAAAAAAAATGTTCATGCTGCACATTCCACATAAAATTTACTAACCAACCCCTTTTCAATTCCTTATTTATGACTATTGTGACACTCTCTAGGTCCAACAACAAAAAGGGTATCTCATATTCTTACCCCTTCCTCTATCATCATAAATCCCATCATTAATGTCACTGGCCCAATATTTTGGAAATATTCTCGGCATATTTTGCCCTTATGTGTGTGTCTTGTTGCACGAGATCAAGGAGTACCGACACCTAAACCCTCCGCCACTTGAGAAACATGCCAGTAAGATGAAAACAGCCTCATATTACTGAGAAACTTGTAGACAAAACAAAGTCTGTGTTGTGCTCGCTCAGAACGTGACTCTCGGCCGACCTGTGTCAACTGGTCTCTTCTCTTCTCTTCCCAGGAACTGTGTGTATACACACATCCTGTCGATACCGTGCGACACAATGCCATGTCCAGGGATGCGATATGTCGGGAAGCAGCGAGTTAATTCTAACCAGTGGCTTATCTATGATAATGATAATTTTGTTGATGTGTAACATCTTTCCGCTCGGTTGCTGGATAGTTTTGTGGGAGTGATTTTGAAAATTGGGGGCGGAAGTGGATCGGACGGAAGTGAAGACGCACTGCCAGAAAAATGGGACGGAAGTGAATTGGGCGGAAGTGGATCGGACGGAAGTGAAGACGCACTGCCAGCAGGATGTACAATCCAAAATGTGTGTATTGGAAGCAAGGCAGTGTGTGCTCTGTAGCGCGAGAATGTTATGGCAATACAGTAGGCAGTGCATTTAGCAGGCACTGGTTTGACGAGCACAGTGGCAAATGTTTCACCGACTTTCATTTGTCATTGAGCAGTTTACGAAGCTTCACGTTCAAGGTTGAATATCACACGGGGCAGGACAAAGACGACAAATTACATTTAAGTAAGCGGCATTATTGTCAAGCTGTGGGCGAGTAGTCAAATATTAAATGCATAACAGAATGTTGCTATATGAGTGGAATAAAAGCTGTATTTTCATCATATGTGAGACTAGGTCATTTCATGATTGTAGGAAGTCATGTTTTGATTGTTTACGACGAACTGTATGAGAGCCTTGAGAATAATGAATGTTATAGTTACTGAGGAATGTGCTCGCAGTATATGAGAGTACTGTCGACGTTCTGTGTCACTTTGTTATTATGAATTATTAATGTAAAAGGAAGGAAGGAAGCTTGTAGTTTCGCGTGTCCGTTAATCTCACGATCATGATCCACGATACCTCCCTTTTACGTGGAATGCGAACCACAGGTCATGGCATTTCAATTCGAAAATCTCACATGTATTGACCGGGAATCAAACCCGGTCTACCTTGGTGAGAGACTAACAGCTTGACCGCTGCGCCACAAATGTGACAGTAGCATATCTCCAATTCAATCTATACATTCATCATAGTACCAGTATGAAAATGGAGTGTAAATTAACATTTTAAGAATGTCCAAGCTGTGTAGTATACGAGTAGGATAACATGTCAGATGTTACACATTATATGCGACTACTGTAAGGCTCGTATCTTTTTTGTTTTAAGGGGCCTAACATTTAGGTTATCGGCCCCGACTGAAATGAAATGGCATGAAATGAAAGGATGAAGATAAAAGACAGCTCACTGCCATGGATGAAACGAAAATGGTTTATATAAAACAGACAGTGAGCCCCAATAATTCCTCAGTATGCCTTCCTTTGGAGAGAAAGTAAAGCCGGCGGACCCATGTCATAGATTTATGGCATGTTAAAGAACCTTCCACTAATTACACCTGTGTGAAGCTAAATTGTATGGCTTAAGAATGTAAACAACATTCTTAGGTTCCAACGTTCGTTGCCAAGAGCTGACTACGGTGGCGTCTGGTAGCTAAGTTCTGAACTAGTAGTCGTTGACGGTGGAGTTTGGCGGCAAAATTGGGAACTATTTGAAAAAATCAAAAGTCTGCAGTCCTTACTTGAATTAATAAATAGATAACACACACTAATACAGTCATCACAATTAACACCGGTTATCAGTCTGATTCTACACACACCCAAAGTAGACGGGGCTACATGACCGCGTTGTCGCAGCCCCTAAACTTAAGAACCAACCAGCCCCACAATTATGCATTATTTGAATGTTGTTGTTTGTTGTTTGAGTCTTCAGTCTTTTGACTGGTTTTATGCAGCTCTCCATGCCTCCTGTCCTGAGCTAATCGTTTCATCTCTACATAGCTCCGACACCCTACATCGGAGGCAATCTGTTTAACATATTCTAACCTTGGTCTACCCCTACAGTTTTTGTCCTCGACCCTTCCTTCCATAACTAAGCTTGCTATTCCTGGGTGTCTTAGTATGTGTCCTACCAACCTATCTCTTCTCTTCATTAGCAGTCGCCAGAAACATCTCTCCCACTCGTCTTAATACCTCTTTGTTTGTAACCCTATCTACCCATCTGATCTTCATCATTCTCCTGTAACACAACATTTCAAATGCTTCAATTCTCCTCTTTTCTGCTGCACCAATAGTTCAAGTTTCACTTCCATAGAGCGCCACGCTCCAGACAAAGGCTTTCAAAAATGACTTCCTAATACCTAAATCTATATTCGATGTCAGCAGATTCCTTTTTTGTAGAAATGCTTTCTTTGCCTGAGCCAACCTACTTTTAATATCCTCTTTGCTTCGTCCATCACTGGTTATTCTGCTTCCTAAGTAACAGAAGTCTACTACTTCCTTCAGCTTTTCACCTGCCAATTTGATCTCCATAGAGGTTTCTGATTTATTTCGGCTGCATTCCAGTATTTTTGTTTTACATTTATTTATTTTCATCATGAATTCTTTCCGTAAGACGGAGTCACCATTCAAAAACTCATTCAAATCCTCAGGCGTGCCGGCCAAAATGACGATGTCATCAGCAAATCTCAGAGTTGAAATTAATTCTCTTTGAATCTTCACTCCCACTTTAAATTTTTCTCTAATTTCCTTCATTGCTTGTTCAATGTAAAGATTGAAAAGTATGGGTGATAAGTTGCAGCCTTGCCTTACACCTTTCTGAATACCAGCTTCTCTCTCATGTCCCTCAACTCGAATGACTGCTGTCTGATTTCTGTACAGATTGTATATCACCCTCCTATCCCTGTACTTTATTCCAATTGATTTCAAAATGTCAAACAATTTAGTCCAATCAACGTTATCAAAAGCCTTTTCTAAGTCTACAAAAGCCATGAACGTTCTCTTATCTTTCCTTATTCTACCTTCTAAAATCAGCCTAAGACTTAGTACAGCTTCCCTTGTTCCAACATTTATCCTGAAACCAAACTGGTCTTCACCCAACTCCGTTTCTACCTGGCTTTCAATCCTCTTGTAAATTATTCTAGACAGGATCTTTGAAGCATGAGTAATCAAGCTGATTGTACGGTAATCTTCACATCTGTCAGCTCCCACTTTCTTTGGTATAGGGATGATTACATTCTTCTTGAAATCAGGGGGTACCTCACCTGTCTCATAAATCCTACACACCAAGTGAAATAACCTGATCAGACCTTCATCTCCTATGCAGCATAGCAACTCAATCGGTATATCATCTATGCCTGGTGCTTTGTTCCTGCTTAAGTCTTCCAAAGCTCTATCAAATTCTGATCTCAATATTAAATCTCCTTTCGCATCCTCATCAATTTCCTCCTCCCTTTCCATTACATGATTCTCAATCTCCTTTCCCTTATACAAACTCTCTATGTAAGCTTTCCATCTCTCAACCTTTTCTTCCCTATCTGTTAGAGGCTTTCCATTTGTGTCCTTAATATTACAGCACTTAGTCTTCTTTTCCCCAAAAGTATTCTTAATCCTTCGATAAGCTGTGTCTACTTTTCCTAATTTCAGACAATTTTCTATACCTGCACATTTCTCTTTCAACCATTCTTCTTTCGCTTCCTTGCACTTCTTGTTAACCTCATTTCTCAGACGTTTGTATTCTGCTTTCCCTTTTCATCTCTTAGATTCTTGTGTTTCCGCCTTTCATCCATCAATTCTAGTATATCCTGAGTGATCCACGGTTTTCTACCTATTCTTTCTTTCCTACCAAGGTTTTCTTCTGCGGATTTTGTTATTTCATTCTTCAAAAGTGCCCATTCGTCTGCAATTGAAGTTTGTTTAGGGTTTTTCATTAGTCCTTCCTTTATACTCTTCTTGAATCTTTCGTTTACATCCTTCTCTTTCAGTCTGTCTATTGCCCACCTTTTTGGTTTTTGACTTTTCTTCAGTTTCTTCAACTTTAATCTGCATTTCATTACAACCAGATTGTGATCAGAGTTTATGTCAGCACCAGGATATGTTTAAAATCCAAAATCTGGTTTCGAAACCTCTGCTTGACCATAATGAAGTCGATTTGGTAACGCCCTGTATCTCCTGGCCTCATCCATGTGTATATTCTTCTATTGTGGTTATTGAATAAGGTGTTAGCTATGACCAATTCATGCTCGGTGCAGAATTCTACCAGCCTGCTTCCTCGATCATTCCTTTCACCTAATCCGAAATCTCCTACTATCTTCCCTTCTCTCCCTTTTCCTACCACAGCATTCCAATCTCCCATTACTATAACATTTTCATCACCCTTGATATACCTCAGAATTTCGTCTATTTCTTCGTAGACCTTTTCAACATCCTCATCATCAGCTTGACTGGTAGGCATATAGACTTGTACCACTGTAGTGCAGGTAGGTTTTGTATTGATTTTTGCTACAATAATCCGTTCACTATATTGCTCATAATATTCCACCCGCTGTCCAAGTTTCCTACTCAATATGAGGCCAACCCCTGCTTGGCCATTGTTTGATTTAGTGCTAATGACCCTATAGTCTCCTGACCAAAAGTCCTGTTCTTCCTGCCAGCGCATTTCTCTAATCCCAACCAAATCCAACCTCAACCTATCCATTTCCCTTTCTAAGTTTTCTAACCTTCCACTTCCTAGCAGACTTCTAACATTCCACGCTCCGATCCGTAGAATGTCAGATTTCCTCATTGTCACTTCTGTGATGTTAACCCCCTCTCGAGTAGTCCCCACCCGGAGATCCGAACGGGGGACTAGTTTACCTCCGGATTGAAATTTTACAAGGGAGGAGGCCATCATCACATGTAATTATGCATAGAGAGGTGCATATCCTCGGGAATAGCATACGGCTGTAGTTTCCCGTGGGGTGGTAAAAACAATAAAACAAATAAGGCATAGTAAACAATTAAGTAGATGAACGCAATAAAAAACATAAAACAGACTTAACCTGAATTAAAAGTCTTAATTCACATTAAAACTTAAAAAAGTAACCACTCTCCCTCATGTACCGGATGACGAGGTCTGCCAGGTCCACACACTCCAAGAGAATGTGTGCCACGGTTAGGTGGGCACCGCAAGTACACACAGTGGGGTCTTCTCTCTTTAGCAAGTGGGAGTGCGTAGCAATCCCATGGCCGATCCGGAGTCGACAGAGTACCACAGCTTCCTTCCGGATATATCGGAAGGAAGATTTCCACACCTTCGGTGGCTTATCTAGGGCTTGCTTCTGGAGTCAAATCTGAACTACAGCCCAGCCGTCGAGTGTCCGCCTCTGACAGTTCTCATGAGGGTGGGAGACAGCGTTGCCGGTTCTATACCGCGAAATATAAAACAACGTGGACTACATAAAATATTTCACATGTTTTTAAATGAGTTCTGACGAACCGCTGACCATATTACTAAAGTAATATGCTTCACCGGTAATTGTGCACACACAAGGCAATAAAACAACAAACTTGCACTAACACACAGAGCAACAGAAGAGAGGCTTGGCAACATCGAGCTAAATTTAAAGACCGGATTACCAGGAATACCGCTGATTGGTAAAGGTGACAACATTCTTCATGGTAAAGCGACTTCAGGTTCTATTAAGAGCTTCTCACTGCGGTAAGTTGCCATATTGTTCTCTTTACCTCTTTCCTCCCACCATCGACAAACGTCAGAGCCGGACAATCAGCGGCTGGACTGTAGGAAGTGTGTGTAGGCCGGTTACACACACGGTGGATTTTTCCGAGCGGATAAATAAACGCCGTTGCCGTTCCAACAGTAGCGCATTGAAGTACATTAGAGCTTACACATTAGACGGAAAACATTCCGATCGGTCACTTTGCCGTTGGCAGTAGCTGTCCAGCCGTCGGGTGCAACTGGCGCTGACGGAAGTTTTACCGCCGTCTTGATCTAGTGGCCTACGTAACCAAATGCGCGTTTACACACACAGCGGATTGTCTACGGCTCCAGCTGCTAGCACACCGATTTGAACTTCACATTGGCAGAGAAGTATATAGCATGAACATCGTTTATATATCGTGAATATCGTATCATTTCGTAAACATCAGTGACGTGATTATCCCTGCTTCTTATGTCTGTCTGTTAGGTAGTCAGCCCGAAGGCTGGTTGGATCCTCAAAAAGTACCGCCGTTACGTTATGTGAGTAGATACCCACAAAAACCCAAGGCAGCGCTATCTTGAGGCGTTCTAGGCAAGAAGAGGAGTGAGGTAGTTTGCCATTGCTTTCCTCACTGAGTCAGAACAGTAGTCCTAACCCTATGAGTAGAACCTTTCACAGCATTCACAGGCACTGACTGAGCCCCGAATGTCATTACTAAGCACCACCCATAACTCAGTAGCTTCCATATCATCACAGCCATGAGTGAGACTGAGACATCGGAAGAAAAGCCACCTTTTACTCTAGCCTGTGCCAACTGACAAATGCAAATGTACTGTATTCATCAAGAGATGGCAAACAGGCCTGCTTCTTATATTATCGTATATTATTTTGAACTTTATAAGTTATTTTCACTTACCTCAGTGTTATTGACAACATTTCTACTGGTTGAATACAGTTCCTCATTTTGATATTTTTGCGCTTTCAACCAGCCATGCAATTCGTCAAAGGAAGTCATCGACATTGTGAAATAATTGAAGAATTTCGTGTCATCCTGCCTCAACTCTTCAAATAACGTGTAGAAAGTGGCAACCTCATCTCCCCTTTCATTAATTGGATGAACCCAAATCAGTCGATTTTTTCTTCACCTTTTCATTCGACGATGGAATAACAATAACGCTAGAAGCTGATCTCTGTTCATTTCAAACTACACAAGCAATCAATAATTTGAACATCTGAGGAAGTGAGTTGGTTTCAGAAACTACACTGCAACTACTCGTACGACGGCGACGAAAAATTATCCGCCGTGTGTGTAACCGGCCTTTAACTGTATTAGGGACAGGGATGAGCTCGGTGCCCCGGGACTTGAAGTAAGGTACTATCCCTGCATTTGTCTGGAGGAAGTGTGGAAAAAACCGGAGAGGCAGATGATCTAGTAGTTCCACCCCTTTAAACAACAATAACTAACTAACCACTACACCACAAGTGATATGGTATTAGACTTTCAAGATGCGATTGCTGGTGGCCGAGGTGGAAAGAATGGTTTCAGGAAGGTCTGGAGAGACTGACGCATCGATGGCAAAAGTGCATAAAGTTACCAGGAGATTATGTTGAGAAAGTGGACGTAACAACTGATGTGTAATGTACTTCATTTGGGTAGAAAAAATAAAGTGTAAAACAATAACTTATAATACGCTCTTCGTAACAATGAAATGTAATTATATGATAGCTAAGGTTCTATTCATGGACATTTATCATTTTTAATTACGTATAACTAATGGTAGGTTGGTTCCCTAGTTTAGGGGCAGCGACAACGCGGTCATGTAGCCCCGTGTACTTTGGTGGTGTGTAGAATCAGTCTGATAACCGGTGTATCAGTGTGTGTTTTCAGTTTAATTCAAGTAAGGACTGCAGACATTGCATTTTTTCAAGTAGTTCCTACTTTTGCCGCCAAACGCCACCGTCAACGACTACTAGTTCAGAACTTGATTACTAGACGCCACCGCAGTCTGCTCCTGACGACGAACGTTGTAACCTAAGAGCGATATTCTATTTTAAAGCTATAATTTAGGTTCACACAGGTGTAATTAGGGGAGGGTTCTTTAACATGCCATAAATCTATGACATGGGACTTCGGCCGGGTTTGAACCCGCGATCTTGGGCATAGAAGCTTAGCATACTATCAACTACGCCACCGAACCCGTCTTACGTATAAGCAAAGGGAAAGAATATGTATTTGCATGAAAGTCCTAGCCTTAGTAATCACCAGGGCCCGGATTATGATGAAATGTCATTTTTTAAATGGTTCACCACAGACATTGGTAACTTATATACAAATCCTGTTCATGGTCCACACATTACAGAAATGCATATTTATTAAGTCATTATTTCGTCATTTCTATGTATTTTATCTTAGGTCATTTTTTCGCTCTTCGCGTCATTGTTACGGCACTTCATGAAATTTATTAGAATATTTTATACGTTTTGAGTCATTCTCTCACATCTTTAATGGTTCCACATTCCAGGAGACACACTGCGCTTGCAACTAATCCAGAAGCGATTTTGAAATCCAGGTTCGTTTCACACGAACTTTCATACTTGATACCAGCACCAAGAAAGATGAATACGGAATTTAAAAAACAGACAATAGTAAGCCAAGTCAGTTTTATTCAAACTTTTAGGTCATTTTTTTACAGTTTTCGGGTCATTTTATGGGATCTTTGCAGTCATGTTATGGATCATTTTTTAACCCTTGAGAGTTGGCGTGAAATAATATAACATGAAGACTGGCGCCGAGTCATTTTGACCCACAGTGTGTCACTCCCTTTACACCTGGTGTCTCCCTATGAACTATTTCCAATATAAGATGAGTTTTATTTTATTATTTTTCAAATTTAACACGCAGAAAAATGGCAATAATTTTCGCAACAGTATAGTTGGCCTTGATAATGGCGGCAAATCAGTCATCTCAATCTTTTTGAACAAAGGAGCTGATGACCAAGGTGTCCCTAGACCATAAACATGGGTCAGCAAGAAAGTGAGTTATGTGATTGAGCTGCACTAAAAAAAAAATGTGGATTTTCCCTTTTATTTTTTACAGATTGTCCCAACTAACGTAAGCCGAAAATTGTCACCCGAGGACTGGCGCCATGGGTAAATCTGACCCGACCGTAAATAATATAGAAATAACTTCAGTGTTCAGAACGCTATGGACATGTTTCTTTTGCAGGGTGAAGTTCAAGGCTAGGAAGGAAGGTACAGTAAGCGAGAGGAAAATAGGGGCTGACCAAAACGAAAATATAGAGCAATATTTAAGCCACGGATCAGAAATACCCATTCGCCAGTCCTCGCGGATTAAACATTTTTAGGTCATTAAAAACCGGGTCCTTGTAATCACTGTATCACACTGCTCGTTCCGCGAGGCTCCAGTTGCTATTACAGTATCAACAAACGCTGGCATAGCAAAGTTCAGCGGCGGTCGTAACTCGAAAGGTGATGATGATGATGATGATAATTGTTTTTTTAAGGGGCCTAACATCTAGGTTATCGGCCCCTAATGGTTTGGGTGATCGTGAAGATGACAATGAAATGTAAACTATAACTAAAACTACTAACTTACATCCTAGAAGAAGAAATAGAAAACAAAAGGAGAATAAAGCAAATAAAGGACAGGAGGAAAATAATTGCCCTCAACCCTCGAAGAATGCGGATTGGGGGACTTCGAAGGAAGGAGAGCATTTTTTATTTTTTTTATTTTTTTATTTTTAAGCGTATGGCTTTTATTGCCGGGAGTGTCCGAGGACATGTTCGGATCGCCAGTTTTGTAGCTGCTTCGAGACGGACACCCAATGGGTGAGCTACAAGTACCGTTGGGGAGGAAAGTTGGAAGGGAAGGGCGAGGAGTTGGAAGGTAGCGGCTGTGGCCTATAGTGAGGGACCAACCCCGGCATTTGCCTGGAAGGAAGATGGGAAACCACAGAAGACCATCTTCAAGGTTGCCGGCGGGGGGATTCGAACCTCCTCGCCTCCCGGATGTGAGCGACTGCCATTAGTCATGCCGTAACCACCACGGCTAACTCACCCGGTGGGAGAGCCATGAAAGGCAGATATGAAAGGCAGATAGGAAAGTGAAACAGGAGAGGGTCCGCCACAGAGGTAATGGATAAAAGGGGGAAAAGCGGACCCAGCTCAGGAATCCCTCGGGGTCGCCAACTCCTGAACTCACCAGCCGCGAGCCGCTGAGGGTGTAGCAATATCCAGGGTGCACCAGAAGTGGTGGGACTACATACGCCCTGCCTCCTTGAGGCCTTGAGCGGAAGGCAGGAGATTACATGAAAAGGAAAAAAAAGGCTAACCCCTCGCAGAAGAAGGGTATCAGAAAAGATGAGACAAGGGCCAATTTAGGCGGGAAAGGAAGATTCTCCCTAGGCCTCTGTTACCCTAATACTGTCGGGGTCGGAAGAGAACAAGAGTTCACCAAGTGAGGTCGACAGGAAAAAAAAAGACGGAGAGGAGCCCGGCACAAGTAAGTGGAAGCAATGCCGGACTCAGCTGGGGGCCCGTGGTCGCCAACCCACGTCCACTAGATGTGAGCGCCTGGGGAATATCTCGAAAGGCTAATAGACTGCAATGAGTAATGTAGTTTGAAATACCATCTTGATCCATCTCTCCCCTTTTCTCACAACTCCCCCCCCCCCCCTCCAATTCCTTCCAGCAAAATGCTTTGTAGTGGTGCTAAAATAACGACAAAATTTCCCACCTATTCATCATAATATTGCAGTCTTCAAGTGAAAAGTGATGCAATCATAGTTGGACTGATCAATATCTCACGTCTTCGGAATGATGACTCGAGGAATTTCACGCATCGATAAAACAATACATCCACTGATAGTGCAGTCGTGGAGTATCAGATAACAGCTGGCGCCAAACTTTAGCAGTTGCTCAATGTTATACCACGTAGCTTCCTCTTATTATAGACCTCGTGCGATTGGTGATATTTTAGCTGCAGGCGCCCCTAGTGGCCACTTGTGAAGAGTGAGTGTGATAGCTCGTGCTGGAGAACCGAGTATGATG
The DNA here is from genome assembly GCA_946902985.2 of Meconema thalassinum. Taxonomy (NCBI): domain Eukaryota; kingdom Metazoa; phylum Arthropoda; class Insecta; order Orthoptera; family Tettigoniidae; genus Meconema; species Meconema thalassinum. Next base: position 58,366,827 of record OX336394.1, read on the forward strand.
ACTAGAGACCGGAGTTTTTGAAAATGCATATGCGCATATGTAAATTCATTTCTTGAGAGTTTATTAGATTTTTTGCATATTCTGTCGGTTTCGGTGGGGTAGTTGGTAGCATGCTGAACTGCTGTGCCCAAGATAACGGGTTCAAACCCGGCCGAAGTCGTCGGATTTTTAAGAGCGTTAAAATCTTTCAGTATTCCTTCCATCGGAGGGGAAGTAAAGCCGACGAGCCCATGACATAGATTTATGGCATGCAAAAGATCCTTCCACTAACTAAACTGGTGTGAAGCTAAATTGTTAGGTTATATTTCGTCGGAACGCTCTATCAAAGTTCCAACGTTCACCACTAGGTATCATTGATGTCTGGTAGCGAAAGTTGGAACTACTTGTAATTGAACGGAACTTGTAGCACACCCTCAGGGTGTCCGTTGGATTGGAAGCAGCTACAGACTCAGGGGAACCGAACATGTCCTCGCATACTCCCGGCACTAAAAGCCATACAATCTATACTAATATAATAAAGCTGAAGAGTTTATGTGTCTATGTGTTTAATCGCTCTAATCTCTGGAACTACCAGTCGGATTCAAAAAATTCTTTTTGTATATGTTAGCCTGATTCAAGAGGAATAGTTTAGGCTATGTTAAATTTCGGGCAGACCACTCCATTCCACGCATTTAGGCCCTTTTGCACAAGTTCACGCCGTTCCACTGATCTAATAACTTGTCGGACATATTGTCGCTAGGCAACAACGACTAACACTATATCATGATAGTCAACGCCGCACCATTGATGGACAGGTTGTCACTAGGCCACAACGATTTACTCTGTATCATGATAGTCCGGTACAATTTGCTAAAGGACACAGGAAAACTGACCGATTGACAATCAAGGATTGTATGGGACAGTAGTATTCTCTATGCTATCGTATGCACAGTTATTATTTCATTTTCGGGGCTTAGACATCGTGGTCATGTTGCCCCGTGTACATGGGTGTGTGTGTAGGATTTATGTGTAAACCTGTGTTATTGTGATTGTTGCACTAGCAAGTGTAATCTCTTATATAAAACGAAGTGTCCTGACTGACAGACTGACTGATTCACTGACTCACTGACTCATCATCGCCCAGCCAAAACTATTAAAGTTAGAAACATGAAAATTTGGTGATATGTTCGTTGTAAGTCGAAAACGTCCACTAAGGAAGGATTTTTGGATATTCAGGTTCTAAAAGGGGTGTTAAGGGGGTAGACCTGCATTTCATTGAAAAACAATATCTCCCGATTGGTTTCATTGGGAGATGTGATACTCAGCATATACACTTATCATTAAAAATAAGAAGACATATGTCTGAGGGTTTTTCGATGTTGTGTATATTATGAGGTGAAAGGGGTGAAAACTGGGGGTTGAAGGATTCCTAACAGAGCGTGTATTTCATAAACGACATAAGCGAGGAGTTTGAAACTCAGCGGAAAAAATCAGCTTAAAAAATTAGTAAATAGGTGTTCGACCGGTTTTTTTTTTCATAAATCCAATTTAAGGGGCCCATGGGCAGGGGTGAATTTCTGGGGAGAAAAAACAGGAAAGAAAGTGTCCTAACTGATTGACTGACTCACCCACTCATCAAACTCAGGGGAAAAAAACTGCTAAAATAAGTAAATAGGTGTTAGACAGTTTCTTTTTTCACAAATCCAATTTAAGGGATTCATGGGGAGGGGTGAAATTCTGAAAAATAAATGAAAGAAAATGTCCTGACTCATTCACTCACTCATCATCGCCCAGCTAAAATTATTGAAGTTAGAAACATGACAATTTGGGGATATGTTCGTTGTATGTCAAAAATGTCCACTAAGGAAGGATTTTTGGATATTCAGGTTCTAAAGGGGTATTGAGGAGGTTAAACCTGCATTTCATTGAATAACAATATCTCACGAGTGGTTTCGTTTGTGGATGTGATACTCGGCATATAAACTAATCATTAAAAATAAGCAGACATGTGTCTAAGGGTGATTCGATGTGGTGAATATTATAATGTGAAAGGGGGTAAAAAGTTGGGGGTTGAAGGATTCCTAACGGAGCGTGTTTATCTTAAACGATATAGGCGAGAAGTTTGAAACTCTGCGGAAATAAATCAGCTTAAAAATAAGTAAATAGGTGTTCGACCGTTTTTTCATAAATTCGATTTAAGGGGTCCAATGGGGTGGGGTGGAATTCTGGGGGAAAAAAGGAGAGAAAGTGTCCTAACTGACTGACTCACTCACTCACTCATCAAACTCAGGGGAAAAAGACAGTTTAAAAATAAGTTAATAGGTGTTCGAGCGTTTTTACATAAATCCAATTTCAGGGGCCCATGGGGAGGGGTGAAATTCTGAAGAAAAAAAAGAAAGAAAATGTCCTGACTCACTCACTCACTCATCATCGCCCAGCGAAAACTATTGAAGTTGAAAACATGACATTTTAGGAACATGTTCGCTGTATGTCGAACACGTCCACTAAGGAAGGATTTTTGTTTATTCGGGTTCTAAAGAGGTGTTAAGGGGGTAAACGTGCATTTCAATGAATAACAATATCTTATGAGTTGATTCATTTGGGGATGTGATATTGGGCATATAAACTAATCATTAAAAATAAGCAGACATATGTCTAAGTGTTTATCGATGTGGTGTATATTATGGTCTGAAAGGGGTGAAAATTGGGGGTTGAAGGATTCTTAACGGAGCGTGTATCTCTTAAACGACATAGGCGAGAAGTTTGAAATTCAGTGGAAAAAAAATCAGCTTAAAATATAAGTAATAGGTGTTCGACCGTTTTTTTTTTCATAAATCCAATTTAAGGGGCCCATGGGGAGGGGTGAAATTCTAAAAATAAAAAATAAATTAAAAAAACATGAAAGTAAGCGTCCTAACTGATTGACTCACTCACTCACTCATCAAACTCAGGGAAAAAACAGCTTAAAAATAGTAAATAGGTGTTCGACCGTTTTTTACATAAATCCAATTTAAGGGGTTCATGGGAGGGGTGAAATTCTGAAAAGTGAATGAAAGAAAATGTCCTGACTTACTCACTCGCTCATCATCACCCAGCCAAAATTATTGAGGTTAGAAACATGACATTTTGGGGTTATGTTCGTTGTATTTCGAAAACGTCGACTAAGGAAGGATTTTTGGATATTCAGGTTCTAAAGGGGTGTTAAGGGGGTAGACCTGCATTTCATTGAATAACAACATCTTCCGATTGGTTTCATTGGGGGATGTGATACTCGGCATATAAACTCATCATTAAGAATAAGAAGACACGCGTCTGAGGGTTTTTCGATGTGGTGTATATTATGAGGTGGAAGGGGTGAAAAGTGGGGTTTGAGGGATTCATAACGGAGAAAGTATCTCTTAAACGACATAGGCGAGGAGTTTGAAACTCAGAGGGAAACAATCAGCTTAAAAATAAATATATAGGTGTTCGACCGTTTTTTCATAAATCCAATTTAAGGGGCCCATGGGGAGGGGTGAAATTCTGGAGAAAAAAACGTCCACTAAGGAAGGTTTTTTGGATATTCACTCTCATCGACCAACCAAAAATATTAAAGTTAGAAGAATGACATTTTGGGGATATGTTTGTTGTGGGTCGAAAACGTCTACTAAGGAGGGATTTTTGGATATTCAGGTTCTAAAGGGGTGTTAACGGGGTTAAACCTGCATTTAATTGAATAACAATATGACACGAATATGACGCGAGCGAAGCCGCGGGTACCTGCTAGTAAATAAATAAAAATTACATATTCTGAACATAACGGAGCCTCCGTGGCTTAGGCGGCAGCACGCCGGCCTCTCACCGCTGGGTTCGTGGTTCAAATCCCGGTCACTCCATTTGAGATCTGTGCTGGGCAAAACGGAGGCAGACAGGTTTTTCTCCGGGTACTCCGGTTTTCCCTGTCAAAATTTCATTCCAGCAACACTCTCCACTATCATTTCATTTCATCTGTCATTCATTTAATCATTGCTCCAGAGGAGTGCGTCAGGCCTCGGCAGCCGGCACAGTTTATATCCTCGCCGCTAGATGGGGGCTTCATTCATTCCATTCCTGACCCGGTCGGAGACTGGAAGCAGGCTGTGGATTTTCATACATTCTGAACATAACAGCATATTTTAGCATAATTATAGATTTGAAATTAAGTATAACTTAAAACATCTTGAGCAAAATTGGTTTCGCCTGCGTGTTGGACATCCCTCGTAAGCAACTTTCTGAGAAACAGATAACGGGATAACAGTATTTCACGCAAGCATGCTGTCTCAAAATGCCAAAAGAGAATAGCAGCAGAAAGTATTTATTAAATAAGCGTGTGTCAGGTAATAGTGATTATTCAACTGATGGCGTTGTCGCCTATTGTCAAGTATGCTCGATGGAAGTGAAATATGAAAAGAAATTTCAACTTGAACAACTTGCCCAAAAGGACTGCACATATTACGGCAAAGGGGGGGGGGGGGGGAGAAGAGTGAATAAGATTGGTGGTTACTGTTAAGTGCATATTTTTCAATTTTAATGCATATTTTCTACATTTTAGTGCATAAATATCCGGTTCCCAATGATGTCAGTAATATTTTGCCGTTTTCACCAACGTCAATTATCTGTTAATTCATCATTAAAGGTTATTAAACTTGCACGAGCATTTCATTAAACAGAAACGCTCTTTAACTTACCACTAACAAGCAATTACGTTAAATGGCCAAATCTGAGCACTCAACTCTCTAAACAAAGCATCGTTAAAGTGGAGGGAAACACCTGAACTCTACCTCGGACATCTTGTAATGGCGGGAAAATTGATTCGTTTTCGAGTTTCTCACGAACTTCCTTCCATATAAATATAAAATTTGTTTGTGAGAATGAAATTATAAAAGATGTTACTGATAAAGTACCAGGAAAGAAGAAAACGGAAATTAAAAAAACGATTATTTACAGTACCGTATGTACACAACACATTGAAGTATCAGACCATAGCTTTATTTCATAAATGTATGAGAGTATTTTGCATTATAAGATATTCTACAACACACATAAAATAAAGAAGTATTCAGATCGCTCATTTGCGTAGAATGTTTGTCCTCAATTTCCGTGTTCTGTTGATTACATGACAGTTCCCCACACTGACACTTCCACACACTGCCCAAATACTGACACTTCCACGCAGCTCTTGGACGCGGCTACCTGTTTAATGACTCAGAAATAATCTCGACTGACATTTCCACACACATCTCCTCCCCCTCCTCCCCCAAGGCTATGGGCTTCAGCAATCATCGTTACAGCCGCACCAGTGACAATGCACCTTAACATAATACTCCTTTGGAGTGAAGAAAAGCGCTCGGTGTATGTACTTCATTACTAACACGGTCTCGAAAATATCATTGTGATGTAGTGTAATTTCCATCAAAAGAAAATAAATGCAGAGTCTGATTTCCATCACACTTTATCCAGGCTGTGGACTGGCAAAATAATAACAAAACCGATCATTTTGGTGTGTTTAAAATCAGCTTTCTAGGCTTCGTCAGTTGTTTTGTATTTTTTTTTTGGTTCAACAATAATATTAAACTACTCCATTTTCTGTGAAACTCTTCATTTTTTTTTGTCATTTTCGAACTTTTTCTGAATGTTCTCAATCCGTCCGTCCAGTTTGACATATTTTTGTCTTCTTTTTTTTCATTCCATGTTGGGCTCGCACTTTACAAATGCCCAGTTTGTCTTCTCAGCTTCCGTCTTCAACACTTTGACAATCTCTTTTAATTTGGGGTGAGGTCTCCCGACAAGATTGTTGAGTCGGTTGTTCCAGCCCTCAACAGCATTCGTTGTCCTGTGTCGTGCTTGGTGGCAGTTCCACATTTCGATTGGAATGTCTTGGTTAGCTAGCCAGTTGTTAACGAAGTAGTCAAAAAACTGGCTGAGTTTGGGACTTTCTGGAGCTTGAGAGTGTATTTCCGCCCATCCATCGAGCACATCTTCATGCTTTAAAAACGCAAGTGCTGCACAAATACGGACATGAAGGCTGATTTCGTTATTCTCTCGGTACTCCACCGACAATCAGAGATCCTGTAATTTCCTCCATAAGCATTTTGACATGTGAAAATGACAGCCATGTTTTTGTTGTTGTTGGAAATACGTCTTGCAGAGAAGAAATTACAACAGCTTCAAAATCCACATTTGTCTTCAACTTGATCGTTTTCATAGTAGCCTTGGTGGTGGGGTGGAGATGTGTGTGGAAATGTCAGCCGAGATTATTTCTGAGTCATTAAACAGGTAGCCGCGTCCAAGGGCTGAGGGGAAATGTCAGTATTTTTTGCAGTGAGTGGAAGTGTCAGTGTGGAGAACTGTCCGGACACCGTTCTGTTCAATTTCATTCAGTGAATCATTCATCAGACATCTGGGTATCATCAAATGGTACACAATAGAATCGTCATCTTCAAACAAATATTGTCTCGCTGTACTTCCTTAGTTGCTTCCTTAGTTTAGGGACTGCGACAACGCGATCATGTAGCCCCGTGTACTTTGGTTGTGTGTATAATCTGCCTGATAACCGGTGTTAATTGTGATGACTAGGGCACGGATTTTTAGGTAAATAAATATTTTTTATGTAAATACATATTTTAAGCATTTTTTCTATAAATACATAAATTCCTGATTTTCAATTATTAGCACATAAAATGACATAATATTTACACTTTTAAAAACCAGTATGCTCGATCGTTCAGTTTATTGTATTATTGTTCTGTGTTACTTCCTGTGAGCTATTGCCGACTGTATGTCAGAGTATAGCTGTGTTATTCTTAACTTGTCGCCCCGTGACACTCACTGTGGAAGCCGGGGATTTCCTTGTCCATAGCCATATTGCACCACGTGCTAGAGCTACCTGGATCCAGTGTCACTCACATGCAGTTCATTTCTGGCACTGTGAAGTGTAAGACAGTTCTACGATGCGTAAAGTAAAAACAACTACAAGTTATCGTCTGTTGCACAATTTAAAGATAATTTTACTTCTGATGGGGGCGTTCTGTTCTGCCAACCATGTGGGAAAGCAATCAAGGTTGAACAGCGATCTCAAGTTACACAACACCTCAAGGGCAAGAAACATATTGCCGCAGTTCCGCGATGATTGTCGGCCATTTGTGATAGACAGCCTGAAGATGTATCTCGTTGTGAATTGTAATTCTTCAGCAGTCAGTGAGACATAGCATAAATAATTGCATTCGTGAGTGCTGCATATTGTTTATATTCACATTAATAAACTAAATTATAATTAAATATTTTTACTTTTTTCTTACATATTTCAGGTATTTTTAATACATAAAAAGTAAATATTTTCCCAATATTTAGCACCTAAAAATCCGAGCCTTAGTGATGACTATTAATGTGTCTTATCTGTTTATATTTCAAGTAAGGACTGCAGACGATAATTTCAAGTAGTTCCCACTTTTGCCACGAAAAGCTACTGTCCACGACACCTAGCTGTGAACTTGTTTACTACTAGATGCCATCGCAACCAGCGCACGGTGACAAACGTTGGAACTTAAGCGCATTAATCCAACCTAACCTACAAATATTGGTTCACGCAAGTTTAGATAGTGGAACGTTCTTTTACATGCCATGGATCTATGATATGGGACCGCCGTCTTTACTTCCCCTCCGAAGGGAGGCATACTGAGGGATTTTTAACGCTCTTAATAATTCCGACGGCTTCGGCCGGGTTTGAACCCGCGATCTTGGGCATAGAAGCTCAGCATGCTACCAACTACGCCACCGATGACGCCTAATACGTTTCTGTTAAGATAATAATAATATCGTATGGCCTCGAGTGCCGGGTACAAGTTTTGATATTTGACGTCCAGAGGGCAGCTTGCATGTCAAATTATTGCTGTTCCGTGGAGCGCAATGAAAGTCAAGGAAGTTAGATATCTAAGCACCTTGACACTATAGCGCTTTGTAGTAGAAAAATGAGGAACTTAGTGTTGGCGGAAAATTCCGAGATTAATTTTGCCATTATGAACGCGGCCTACAGAATTCAAATGGGTTCAACATCTAGTTAACCTGGTAGGGGAATACAGCAACATGCTAGGTCTGAACATCAATACAAAAAAGACGCATTTCATGATTGTCACACGTCAGCCTGACTTTAAAAAATGCACATCTTCAATTTAATGGCAGTGGCGTATACTGGCCTGAAGATTTGGGCTACCACTGAGCTTAATATTACACAAAACATGCTTTTGAACTGCCGTGCGAAAAGAGTTCATATTTGAAAACCCTTCCTTTGACCATACATTAACTTCATGACTAAATAACAAACACGGCCAGCAATACAATTTAGACAGTTTAGAGCTTCCAGATAACCAGTTCCACCTAGGATATGTAGGTGATGTGAAATGACGTGTATAGGCCTACATTGGCTGGATTGACACACAATTTCAGTTCAGGTGTAGGCCTTGTCATATGTATAATATGAACCTTCTCACTGTATGGACGACGGCTGAAAGAAACTTCTAACAAACTCTCTATTATACAGTCATTGGCAATTAAAGCTCCCGCATGTGTTTGGACCATAATCTTCTTACAAAATCACAACTGGCACAGTCAAAACAAAACACTACATAAAGATTCTTCAGCAAACACACACTTATATAAATCACACATCGAAAATACTACAACTTCTGAAACATATTCACATCTATGCGCTTGATAATGTATTGTTACGGCTGTGAGTTTGTGTCATCGCTCGCCGCATGAGTCACCAATGCCCCAGGGCTGGGTTGTGCCCTGCCTCATGTATTGCGAGTGCCTTATGCAACAGGGCTACTAGGACAAAGGGATGATCCAGAATATTCGTGACTGAACCAGTGAAGGAAATGTCGAGAAGCCGTGTACCCTGGACGATTCTAGAATTCATTGAGTCACCAGCCTGCTATATAAGCGGCTTCAACAGTGAGGGGACCGAGTTTTCTGTGGGTGTGTGTTTGTGAGCGAGTGCGACAGAAGTGTGGTGACGAAGTGCCGTGCGAGTTACGAAATCCAGTGACATTGTTTCCCCAGCTTGTGGACAGCGAAACAGCGGGTAGCGGATTATCGTAAGTAACTGTGGTTGGTATACATGAGGAAGAGGAGCAGGTAGTTTCTGTCAAGGCCACCGTACTCATTAAGACGGTTTAACTTCTGTGGTTTGTTGACAAGTGAAAGGGCCAAGAGCGCTCAAGGAAGAGACTTGAGGAAACTGGAGTAAGGTTCTAATTGTTTGCATTTGCTGATGAGTAGTGTATCTTTCTGGCCACAATAAAGTTAATTATTTCATTTAAAGGAACAACCTGTGCTGTGCTTTGTACCCACCGTAATCCAGTTAACAAAAGTGCCACTAGGGGGGGTGGCACGTATCAGTATATTTATTGTAGGCTATTTGTTGCTTTAAACACTTTTAACTTCAAAGAAACCGCTGGCTGTAGCGGCAACTCGCTCCCTATGAGCGCTGTACCTGAGCGGAACAAGGGTGGGTGCGGAGAGATGGGGAGAGCAGCGTAAGGCTGCCGCTTTCTTGGTCGGTTTCTACTGCGTTGCCGCGTTGACTACCCACTAACCATTATTTCTGTCGATAAAGAAGAATGTGCATGAAAGTCACGATTATTTGAATGCTTTGTTGAATCTGTAATAAAGTGTTATTTATTTTTAATGTAAGTTTCTTGGGCTACCGCCGGTAGCTCCGGTAGCCCTAAGAATACGCCCCTGTTTAATGGCTCCTCATTACAAAGAGTAGATACATTCAAATACCTTGGAACATGACTATGTGAGGATTGGAGATAAAATGTCGTATATACTAGTCTAGAGAATGCCCGTAATGCTTTTGTGAAATTCAAGAAAATCCTCACAAGTACGGATTTAAATCTAACCCTTAGACTTCGGTTTGTAAGCTACTACATTTGGTCTGTATTTCTATATGGGTCTGATGGTTGGACAATAAATGCGGCAACAGCAAAGAAGATAGAGAGAGGCCTTTGAAATGTGGATTTACCGCAGAATGCTGAAGATACCAGGGACTGCACGAGTAAGTAATATTGAAGTACTTTTTTTTAGCGTATGGCTTTGAGTGCCGGGAGTGTCCGAGGACATGTTCGGCTCGGCAGTGTTGTAGCTGCTTCGAGACGGAGACCCAATGGGTGAGCCACAAGTAACGTTGGAGAGGAAAGTTGGAATGTAAGGACGAGGAGTTGGAAGGTAGCGGCTGTGGCCTATAGTTAGGGACCAACCCCGGAATTTGCCTGGAATGAAGATGGGAAACCACAGAAGACCATATTCAAGATTGCCGGCGGGGGGATTCGAACCTCCTCGCCTCCTGGATGTGAGCGACTGCCAGCAGTCATGCCGTAACGACCACGGCTAACTCACCCGGTTATTGAAGTACTGCATAGAATGAACAGACGACGAAACTTATTATGCACCATTAAAAGAAGAAAAACTGCATACCTGGGACATATCTTGCGGAACACCAAATATCGACTTCTCAAGTTGATACTGGAAGGAAAGATCGAAGATCAAAGAAGAAGGGGCCGAAGAAGGATTTCCGGGTTGGATAACATAAAGCAGTGGAATGGATTACCCAGCATCGATACCTCACTCCTCTTCTTGCCTAGTACGCCTCAATAGAGCGCTGCTTTGGGTTTTTGTGGGTATCTACCCACATAACCTAACGGCAGTGCTGTTTGAGGATCCAACCAGCCTTCGGGCTGACTACCTAACAGACAGACATCTCTACTTAGTATAAAACAAAGTCCCCGATTCTTGGATGTTACGGGTAAACTCGAGAACCAATGGATGGATTTTGATGCGGGTTTCACCATTCTGTAAAGGATATATCGAGGATGATTTCTGTAGAAAATAATTTATTTATAATCAAAGGAAGCCGATCAGTAACGATTTCAGTCGAAAAGTCGAAGAAAAAAACTGGCGTCCGAGCGTTTGTAAGCTTACGCTGGGCAAACCGTTAAAAATATCTAAATACTATGAGTGTAAGAATTGTTCAGCATGAAAAGTTCTACAAAGAGGTCCGCGAGAGCATATGTCTATCTTCAATACATCGCCCACTATAAGTGTTTTTACGTTTTAATATCTTCCAACCATGTCCATTCAACTACTGAGGTGACACTTTACGAGCTAGCTAAAGGCGAGTCTATCATCCCTGTTACAGCCTAGCTAGCGGGCGAACCTATTGCCCCAGATACAGCCAGCAGCAAACCGTTGAGTCGTGTTGAGTTAAGACTTCTGAGAAGGGTGGTTGTGTTTGGAGTTTCCCTGGAAGTGAAACTCGGGTTTTCTTCATTTCGCCAGTGAGCTTTTCGTTCCGCAAAATTCACAGTCAAGTTAAGATTGGACGGAAGGGGAATTTGTGTTTCATGCACCTCGCCATTCTTAAATTACGTCTGACAAGAATTTGTTGCACATGCATCTCCATGATAATATAATTAATAGTCCAGTCAGTGATTTTATCCCAACATGCCGAGACGAAAAAGGGAAATAGGTCATTGACATTGTAAAAAGAAGCGCTCATCACGTAATGCATTCATAACTGTTCCCGGGCGAAGCTGGATCGGGTTGCTAGCTAAAAATATTTAGTATTCATAAAGTGAACTTTTTTTTTCAGATTATTATAATTGACATTCTTGAAACATTCATAGATTTTTATAGCCTATAAATGGATAGCCTATCTGAATCTCGCCAATCAGCGGTGATGGATGACATACGCATGTTGTGCAATGGCGTTACGACACGGCAAGGGATTCCTGTACTCACATTTAAGATAACAAGTGTTCGTTATCAATCTCACGCGTTAATTATAACAGATTATGCCGTATCATGTTCCAGATGCTGATAACAAGAACCATCTAGAAACTGCGTGAACATTCTAGTCCACGTTGATCAGGTCAGCGTTGCCAACCCCTGTTCAACGAAATACACACACTAATACAGCCATTACAATAACACGTTATCAGACAAAATTCTACACACACCTAAATACACGGGACTAAACAACAACTCAGAAGAGAATGACATTAAAGCATATTTATAAATTTCAATGTCTGTCACCTTCTTCTTAAACATACAATTCTCTATCGAAGATTTTTTTTTTTTTGGTCATGTGGCCTCCTGAGTTGCCGAGTGCAGGTCTTTCTAGTCGACGCTCGTGGGCGACCTGCGCGTCGGGATGAGATGAATGAAACTGGGCAAGGATGTGGAAGGAAGCGGCCGTGGCCTGTCAGAAGGTACCGTCCCAGCATTTGCCTGGTGTTGAAAATGGGGGAACCACGGAAAACCATTTCAAGGACGGCCGCCGGTGAGGCTCGAACCCATTCGTCTACCGTGTCAGCAGAGAGTTTGGTCCCATGACCTAACGCTGCGCCTTAGTGTGCGTAGCCACTGCTGTCGGTTTTATGGAAGAGAAACTTTGACTGTTGGCGCAGAATAAAAGAGGAGAATAGAAGCATAAGATTCGTCGAGTTCCAAAACTCGTTTAATCCACTTGTGAATAAGAATCATTTTCACGAGAAACGTTTCTCTGGACTTTGCCTCGCGTAGTCTATCTCTTGTGTTTGTTGTTTTTTAATTTTTGCTTTGTGTTTTTGGTTTTTGGTTTTGTGTTTGCTTTGTGCTTTTGCTTTTGAATTTTATTTTATGCTTTTCTTTGTTGGTTTTGGTTTTGTGTTTGTTTTCTGATTTTGCTTTTTGCTTTGTGTTCCTTGATTTTTGTTTTCTGCTTTTGCTTTTGAATTTTGATTTTTGTTTCGTGTTTTTTGTGCTTGTTTTCTGGAAAATCAAAATAAAACAAAACAAAATAAAATAAAAAATAAACAAAACAAAATCAAAATAAAAGCAAAACAAAATAAACAAAACAAAAACAAAATAAAACGAAACAAAATCAAAAAACAAAATAAAATTAAATAAAACAAAGAAAAACAAAAAACAAAAAAAACAAAAATTACGACATGATTCTTATTCACAAGTGTATTAAAAGAGTTTTGCAGCTGGACGACTCATTTGAAATGTGGTGTTACAGGAGAATGATGAAGGTCAGATGGGTAGATAGGGTTACAAATACCGACAGCAGTGGCTACGCACACTAAGGCGCAGCGTTAGGTCATGGGGCCAAGCTCTCTGCTGACTCAGTAGACGCGTGGGTTCGAGCTCCACCGTCGGCCGTCCTTGAAATGGTTTTCCGTGGTTTCCCATTTTCAACACCAGGCAAATGCTGGGACGGTACCTTCTGACAGGCCACGGCCGCTTCCTTCCACATCCTTGCCCAGATTCATTCGCCTTCATCCATTCCATCTCTCATCCCGACGGGCAGGTCGCCCACGGGCGTCGACTTGATAGACCTGCACTTGGCCTCTCAGGAGGCCACACGAAAAAAAAAGGGTTACAAATGAAGAGTGGGAAAGGAGAGATGTTTCTGGCGACTGCAAATGAAGAGGAGAGATAGGTTGGTAGGACGCATACTAAGACACCCAGGAATAGCAAAGTTAGTTATGGAAGGAAGGGTCGAGGAAAAGAACTATAGGGGTAGACCAAGGTTAGATTAGGTTCATCAGATCGTCACGGATGTAGCTATGTGGTAGCTAAGTAGAGATGAAACGAACGATTAGCTCAGGACAGGAAGGTATGGACAGCTGCATCAAACCAGTCATAAGAATAAAGACTCATAAAACATCGAGGAAAATGTTATCGACCACCTCGTGGTGTAGTGACTAGCATTCTTGGCTGTCACCCTGGAAGTCCGAATTCGATTCCCGGCTTTGCCAAGAAATTTAATTTGATCGTGAGAGCTGTGACGGGGTACACTCAACCTCGTGAGACAAAACTAAGAAGAGGTGGGTTCGATTCCTACCACAGCCATTTTGGAAGTGGTTCTCCGTAGTTTCCCACTTCTACTCCAGGCGAATGCCGGGATGGTTCCTTAATTAAGGCAACGGCCGCCTCCTTCCCAATATTCATCTGAATTACAACTACACACACTAATACCGCCATCACATTAACACAGGTTATCAGACAAAATCAACACACTCACCCACGTACACGGGACTAAATGAACACGATGTTCGCAAGGCCCCTAAATGAATCAACAACAACAACTTAGCCATAGTAGAAGTTATTTTTCGGGATTTTTCACCTCTCCTCCAGGCAAATACCGGAATGGTTCTTAACGCTAGGCTACGGTCGCCTCATTCCCAATCCTCCTATGTATTATAAATACACACACTAATACAGTAATCATAATAACACAGGTTATCAGATAAGATTCTAGTTACACTGAAATTTAATTAGTAGACTACGTTGTTGCCCCCGTTACCGTAAATTTTATGTATTTATTTATTTATTTATTTATTTATTTATTTATATAGCGTATGGCTTTTAGTGCCGGGAGTGTCCGAGGACATGTTCGACTCGCCAGAGGCTGTAGCTGCTTCGAGCGGACACCCATAGGGTGAGCTACAAGATCCGTTCAATTACAAATAGTTCCAACTTTCACTACCAGATGTCACTGACACCTAGTGGTGAACGTTGGAACTTTGATAGAGCGTTTCAACGAAATCTAACCAAGAAATTTAGCTTCACACAAGTTTAGTTAGTGGAAGGATCTTTTATATGCCATAAATCTATGACATGGGACCGCCGACTTTACTTCCCCTCCGAAGGAAGGCATAGCCTACTGAAGGATTTAAACGCTCTTAAAAAAGATACGAGCCTCACAGTAGTCGCATATGTTGTGTAACATCTGACATGTTATCCTACTCGTATACTACACAGCTTGGACATTCTTAAAATGTTAATTTACACTCCATTTGCATACTGGTACTATGATGAATGTATAGACTGAATTGGAGATATGCTACTGTCACATTTGTGGTGCAGCGGTCAAGCTGTTAGTCTCTCACCAAGAAGACCGGGTTTGATTCCCGGTCAATACATGTGAGATTTTCGAATTGAAATGCCATGTCCTGTGGTTCACATTCCACGTAAAAGGGAGGTACCGTGGATCATGATCGTGAGATTAACGGACACGCAAAACTACAAGCTTCCTTCCTTCCTTTTACATTAATAATTCATAATAACAAAGTGACACACAACGTCGACAGTACTCTCAAATACTGTGAGCACATTCCTCAGTAACTATAACATGCATTATTGTCAAGGCTCTCATACAGTTCGTCGTAAACAATCAAAACATGGCTTCCTACAATCATGAAATGACCTAGTCTCACATAAGTTGAAAATACAGCTTTTATTCCACTCACATAACAACATTCTGTTATGCATTTAATATTTGACTACTCGCCCACAGCTTGACAATAATGCCGCTTACTTAAATGTCATTTGTCGTCTTTGTCCTACCCCATGTGATATTCAACCTTGAACGTGAAGCTTCATAAACTGCTCAATGACAAATGAAAGTCGGTGAAACATTTGCCAATGTGCTCGTCAAACCAGTGCCTGCTAAATGCACTGCCTACTGTATTGCCATAACATTCTCGCGCTACAAAGCACACACTGCCTTGTTTCCAATACACACATTTTCAATTGTACATCCAGCTGGCAGTGCGTCTTCACTTCCGTCCGATCCACTTCCGTTCGATCCACTTCCGCCCGATTCACTTCCGTCCCATTTTTCTGGCAGTGCGTCTTCACTTCCGTCCGATCCACTTCCGCCCGATTCACTTCCGTCCCATTTTTCTGGCGGTGCGTCTTCACTTCCGTCCGATCCACTTCCGTTCGATCCACTTCCACCCGATTCACTTCCGTCCCCAATTTTCAAAATCACTCCCACAAAACTATCCAGCAACCGAGTGGAAAGATGTTACACATCAAAAATCCAACGGCTTCAGCCGGGTTTGAACCGGCGATCAGCAGTTCAGCATGCTACCAACTACGACACCAAATCCGCTGTTACCGTAAAAATATACTGTTACTAGTAACGGCATTACAGGCAACACATTACTCCCGAACAATGCTCGTAATATACAAGAATTATAAGTTATTTCCATCCCACAAAATAAAGCAACAACAATATTATCGGAATTCTGGGGCGTGGCATGATATGAAATGATGCAAGGGAAAAAAAATCTAGACTATCGTTCGAATTGAACTTCTTCTCAGAAAAGATATTATCCATCTTACATTTTCTTTGAAGCATGTTACAAGTCTGATGCGAAGGAACTGTGTATCAAATATCCATGAGAACTGTTCGCAGAAATACGGCACGGCGAGACGGGCGCCTCTGTTTACAAAGCTGATTTCCTCGCTCTCCCTCTGGTTCACAAACAAATACTTGTCTGCTAAAATATATAACAGCGATAACAGCGATTTCTTATTTACTTAGCTTAGCGGGAAATAAACTGAATTGAATGCATACCATTAAATAAGTATAAACCGAAGGTACTTGCTGGAAGTGCATCATTAATTCGTTTGTACTTCCACGTCTTAATTATCTAAAATTGTATCTCCGACGCTTTCGCCTTTCAGCACCGTCATGGGAAATGCGGAGCTAATAAATAAAGTTAAATGTATGAAACTGTAAGGCTTTAGAGGGCTTAGATAGGAGGCACAGAACCAGGACATGTTTGAGTATCAAGGCAGCGGAGGTATAGTAGATCACTGAGCTTAGAGGGCTTAGACAAGAGAGAGAAGGCCTGTCCATGTTTGAGTATCCAGGCAGCGGGGGTATAGTAGATCACTGAGCTTAGAGGACTTAGACAAGAGAGAGAGAGGGCCTGTCCATGTTTGAGTATCCAGGCAGCGGGGGTATAGTAGATCACTGAGCTTAGAGGGCTTAGACAAGAGAGAGAAGGCCTGTCCATGTTTGAGTATCCAGGCAGCGGGGGTATAGTAGATCACTGAGCTTAGAGGACTTAGACAAGAGAGAGAGAGGGCCTGTCCATGTTTGAGTATCCAGGCAGTGGGGGTGTAGTAGATCACTGAGCTTAGAGGACTTAGACAAGAGAGAGAGGGCCTGTCCATGTTTGAGTATCCAGGCAGCGGGGGTATAGTAGATCACTGAGCTTAGAGGGCTTAGACACGAGAGAGAAGGCCTGTCCATGTTTGAGTATACAGGCAGCGGGGGTATAGTAGATCACTGAGCTTAGAGGACTTAGACAAGAGGGAGAAGACCTATCCATGTTTGAGTATCCAGGCAGCGGGGGAATAGTAGATCACTGAGCTTAGAGGGCATAGACAAGAGGGAGAAGACCTGTCCATGTTCGAGTATCTAGGCAGCGGGGGTATAGTAGATCACTGAGCTTAGAGGGCTTAGACAAGAGAGAGAAGGCCTGTCCATGTTTGAGTATCCAGGCAGCGGGGGTATAGTAGATCACTGAGCTTAGAGGACTTAGACAAGAGAGAGAAGACCTATCCATGTTTGAGTATCCAGGCAGCGGGGGTATAGTAGATCACTGAGCTTAGTGGGCTTAGACAAGAGAGAGAAGACCTGTCCATGTTTGAGTATCCAGGCAGCGAGGGTGTAGTAGATCACTGATACAAAACATTCGCAAGAAACAGGTATTGTAAGAAACAAGGTCAGGATGTCGAGAGAGAACAGGAAGACAGATTTAAATCAGTTGAACATATAAAGTGGTAATAACTCACACATTTGGTCTTTTACTAGAAGTATAGCCGTTGCTTTTACGAAGGGAGTAACGATAATGCAGGAGCAATCAATGTCACTGTTTTTTTTTTCATTCATTTAATTTTGAATATTAATCACATTTGTTTTGAAATGAAATTTTATTTTTATTAAAACGGTAGGAATTCTTCAGTGAATTTAAGTATTTATTTTTAAAAATGTCTATTTTTCCCCTAGTCTGGCTTTTACCTGTGTCTCAAGTAAGAACCACTTGTTACTCCTTCACTAACAGTATGTTGGGTCGAACTTGGGATTCTAGATCAGAGATAAGTCTGGACCCAGGTAACCTCTGACCGGCGGCCGCGGTGGCTGAGAGTGCTAATGCGTTACCTCGTGCCGGCATCGGGAGAGCGTGGGTTTGAATCGCACTTCAGCCGTCCTGAAAATGGTTTTCCTGGTTTCCCATTTTCACACCAGGCAAATATCAGGTCCACGGCCGATTTCCTTCCAAAATGCCTTTCCTGACCCGTCCTGAAAAGAAAATACATGGTCATTGGCTGCATTATTAATAAAAATAAATAAATTTTAAAATTAGGATAACGTTAGACAAGGGTTTGAAAAAGAAGTGATCGTGTTCATCGGAAACAACTTAACAATTTTGAATGTTGTCCTTAAGGAATTCCTTAAATAATCGCAAATCTACAGAGATCCTTTATTAATCATTAAATATGATTTAGGCCTACATAAATGAGGCAGCGAGATCAAAAACCACTAACTCCAATTTTTGGCGAAATTTAGTTATGGGTTGGATGGGGCATTTTAGGTTGTTCCGCACGGATGGAAGGCAAGAATACTCTAATTCCGTCATTCGTCTGCATACAGGAGGTTGTTTTAAAATCCATGGAAATCAAAACCCCTCTTATTCCATGAAATTAGTGTCTTCTTGCTTTCCATGCTTGATTAACCGGTAGATGGCAACACCATCGCTTACCCAGTTGAGCAGAGATTGATGGCCCAGTTCTTTTACACCTTGATACAAGGGTCGCTTACATTTTATAGAGCAACAATATCCCACGAGAGGACCCAGTTTCTTACCAAATTGCCGTGATTTTGGTCTTAAAGAAACAAGAAACTGAGGAAGCACCAAGCCCGTGGTTTGACATTGTAGGAAGTTCAGTTGGATATGTTGTACAGGTCAAACAAAGTATGATATATGACTATCCTCAACATTTCTCCAAAATATTCAAGAGAAACCCAACTACTAAAGAAACTAAGCATAGTCCAATCGAGGAATTCCTCATATCAGAAAATAAAGTGATACGATATTCGGCATCCCACAAAAATAACATCCATGTGAATAAAACTATGAAAGGTACAATATGGAGTCGATTTAACATCCAGAGACCCAATACAACTGCATCTTTTCCCACTCAACAAAAGTACAACTCACACTTGTCACTGAAAATAAAAAAGCAAAAAGCCTTCTAAAATTTAATGAAGCTCATTTCCGAGGAAATTCGGATGTACTACAAAACTCTATTTGCTGGCAGTAATAACCCTGAGTCACAGACTGAACAAGAGAGTGAAAGTGAAACAGAATATCTGTGCCAGGAATCAGAGTGATGAAAGTATTTAGTTAATTTGTGGTTTTATTTCTGCATTTCGGAATGATTTAGATTAGAGTTGATTTCAGATTCACGCTGTACCTTTGAAATTTAAATTTAAAATGTACCATGCTCATTTTTTTCATAATAAAATTTCATATTCTATCGTTTCATACGGTAGTCATGATATATTCGTACCTTTTCTGTCATATTTATTGCCTATTTCATAACTTATTTCATACACGAGTCGCCTCCGTAGCGTAGCGGTCAGCATGGTTAGCTGCCGCCCCGGGGGTCCTGTGTTCGATTCCCGGCTCTGCCACGAAATTTGAAAAGTGGTATGAGGACTGGAACGGGGTCTACTCAGCCTCGGGTGTTCCAAATGAGTAGAGGGGGTTCGATTCCCACCTCAGCCATCCTCGAAGTGGTTTTCCGTGGTTTCCCACTTCGTCTTCGGGAAAATGCCGGGATGGTACCTTCTTCAAGGCCACGGCCGCCTCCTTCCAGCTTCCTTGCCTATCCATCCTGACCATCCATTACCTTCCCTCATGAGGCCCCTGTTCGCTTTGCAGGTGAGGCCGCCTGGGCGAGGTGCCAATCACACCTCACCAGTTGTATCCACTCCGATTAGATGTTCCCAGCTCTAGGACACTGCCCGTAGAGGCGGTAGTGGTGAGTTCCCTCGCTGAGTCCGTGGGTTCCACCAACCTGGAGGGTAAACGACTAAGAAGAAGAAGAAGAGATTTCATACACTCTGGAAGTCAAAAAACCCCTAACTCCACCACTATTTAATTCAAATTGTAGCCTTAAATAATATAAACACTTAGGTTATGAAGTATTTAATTAACAAAGAATATATTTTTACTTAATATGATCACATAGACCCATTAGATTTAAGATCAATGAGGAAGATAATCAGTTTTTTCTCTCTCCTGTAAAATTTGGTTTACTGGAGTTAGTGGGTTTTTGATTTCCCTGCCTCAATTATTACCAATTCATATTTTTCTCTTATTACTGAATGCATTATTCCATTCAAACCTAGCAAATTATAGGAGCGGATAAAGTATTTAGGTAACTATTTTATTTAGTGTTTTCTAGTGGAAAAGTAACGAAGCCTTACTTTAACAATTGTAACTCAAACTCCGTTATTATTTTTGGAAAGTATTTATTTATTTATTTAATTATTTATTAATTTATTTATTTATTTGTTTATTTATTTATGCATTTTGTCATGTGGCCTTCTGAGAGGCCGATTGCAGGTCTTTCTAGTCGACGACGGTGGGCGACCTGTGCGTCGGGATGAGAGATGGAATACATGAAGATGAATGAAAAAGTATTAGACTCCAAAACTGTCTGTTATCGCACGAGTGGCAGTTGGCGATTTCAATGTAGTACCATACTTTCGTGAAAGGTATATTTTTGATGTGTAACATCTTTCTGCTTGGTTGCTGGATAGTTTTGAGGGAGTGATTTTGAAAATTGGGGACGGAAGTGGAGCGGAACGATCGAGCTGGCAGTGGTGGATCCAACGGAAGTATGCACTGCCCGCTCGATCAATCGAACGGAAGTGTACTAGCTTGCAGTGGTGGAAAACGGAAGTATGCACTGCCCGCTCGATCGATCGAACGGAATTGTACTAGCTGGCAGTGGTGGAAAACGGAAGTATGCACTGCCCGCTCGATCGATCGATCCAGCGGACAGTGGTAAGACCCAGCTGGCAGTGGTACGAGAAACAATGAGCGCGTGGTGTTGGACGGCCATGTGGAATGTACATGACATACTGAACGGAAAACGCTCATGCGAACACTGGTGTCAAGTGATTGAAACAAATGACATGGTACTTGTTCGAAGTCTTCGTATCAGTATTTAAATGGTAAAATGCCTTAATATCAAACATTGTAAGTAGTCGGCATTGCCGGTATTATGTTTCTGCACAATGGCTATTCAAATATTAACCCACATAACGATAATGCAGTCATCAATATAATATAATATAATCGTTGTGGTTATACGAGAATTGAGCAAGCCTTCATGAACTATTACTGAATACATTCTCTTTACTCACAAGAGGGTCTATTCATAAGGCATTTTAAACTCAATTTCACGCAGGAACATTATCGAAACAAGCAAAATATAAATGAAACTTAATTCGGTATTGCAGTATTATTGGAACGTGGAAATAAGTCACCATCTTGTGCACAAAATTTGCGTATTCGAAATAGCCGTGGGGTTAGTGCCTTTGACTGTGAATCTAGAGATCTTGGATTCGAATCCCGGACGAGGTAGACGTTTTTGTTACCAGATTATCATTTTAAACGATATTTATCATATCAATGTGACTCATTTTAACAGAATCCATATGAAATTACGTGTTGGTCTGTGAATCAAGAGGACTGGTTTTATAAGGAATTTAAGGTTATGAGCGGTGTCGCGTCTATTAATCTAGTTGATCCATATCGTATTCTTTATTTAGGCTAGTGTTGGTGGAAGCTACAAATCATCTAATAAAATGAGTTCCGTATTATAAACTAAAATATCTGTAAAACACTCCCTTTTACAATAGATTAATATTTGTGCCAATAATACTAAAATACCAGTGTATCAACAATTTCACGTGAGGTTTCTTCCATGTCAGATGTTACACAACATATGCGCTTTTATGCATTAATGGCAGCTCAGCTGGTGATATATGACATCAACCAAATATCCCAAATTCACCTCACTTTTTGCACACACACACAAAAAAAAGGCTCTTTATCCCTTTCCTTAAAATATGAGCCTAAATGTCCCACAATTTGGGACAAATCCCACGGGTTGGCATCACTGTATTATATCTCAGCTCTCCTAGAAGTGGCCTTCCTTGGTTCCCCACTCATACTCCAGGCAAAAGCAGGGATGGTTCATAACTTAACGTCGCAGTTACAAATACACAACTACAGTCAAACGTGGGTAATTCGAACTTCTATAATTCAAAATCTTCTTTAAATCGAATTTTTTTCTTGTTCCCTAGCATTTCAAATACTATCAATGTTAAAAAATCGTTGTTAATTCGAATTACATTTTGGATAATTCGAAGTTTTTACGTGTAAAAAGCCGATCGGAAGCCAAACAGTTGGGTCAGGAATTCCCGAAAAACGACAAATCTCATCACAGACCTTAAGCGTTTATTTGAACGTATAAATGACGTAAGTGGTTCTGTTTTCCGTTCATTAAATTTGTTAGATTCTTTTGTGATGGCTGAGAGACTTAATTGTAGGAAACAGGTAAAAATCTCAAACATTATTGAAAAACTGTAGATTTCTGTAAGACTTAACTAGATTGCTAGATTACTACTGTCGTTAAATAGGTGAATAATACATTTTGGTTTTATTTTATCATTTGAAACTCTTGAGGTTAATCACAATACAGTCATTATACAATACAGTTTTCTGTTAATCTGCTTTGTTCAACATAAATCATTATGTAAACGTAATACAATATAATTATTTTCTCTACCTTTTTCAAAGAACTTTCTTATTTCGAATTTTTGGATAATTCGATTTTTTTTACTGGTCCCTTGAGGTTCGAATTATCCAGGTTCCACTGTACAGCCATTACAATGATACACGTTTATTAGACAGTTGCACCCACACGGGGTTACCTGACCATGATGTGCAATACCCCTAAATAACGTCCGAACTCAGCAGACTTGAGCCCTTGAGAGTGTAGCACAATCCAGGGTGCACCTTAAGTGGTGGGGCTACACACACCCTGCCTCCTTGAGGGCCTTGAGCAGAAGGCAGGAGATATAATGAAAAAAAAAAGAGGTCTGACCCCTCGAAGAAGGAGGGATCAGGGAAGATGAGACAAGGGCCAATTAAGGCGGGAAAGTGAAAGACTCTCTAGGCCTCGGATACCTTAATACCGTCGGGTCTGAAATGAACAAGAGTTGACCAAGGGCAGTCGACAGGAAAGATAACAGAGAGGAGCCCGGCACAAGTAAGTGGAAGCAACGCCGGACTCAGCTGGGGTCCCGTGGTTGCCAACCCACGTCCCACAAGTTGTGAGCCCCTTGCGGGGGGAGTCGATGGAGAACAAGAGTTGACCAAGGGTGGTCAACAGGAACGATGACTGAAATGAGCTCGGCCCAAGTAAGTCGAGCAATGCCGGACTCGGCTGAGGTCCCGTGGTCGCCAATTCACGTCCCACTGGTCGTGAGCCCCTTGCGGGGAGAGTCGAATGAGAACAAGAGTTGACCAAGGGTGGTCAAGAGGAAAGATGACAAAAATGAGCTCGGTACAGGTAAATGGAAGCAATGCCGGACTCAGCTGGGGTCCCGTGGTCGCCAACCCACATCCTTCTAGCCGTGAGCCCCTGGGGGAAGTTCCACTTGAGATAGACAATAAAAAGTACAAACACCGTTAAGCTAATTATCTTACAGGCGTCACATGAAATTTCGAAACAGTCATCTGATATGAAGTGATGAGTATCGTATTACATTCCAGGTAAGACTTCCTGTGATACCGGCTGGTTTCTGATTTCACGGGTGATATTCGAGAATAAGACTTCATGGAAAGTCACCGGATGGTGGGAACTGGCTTGGAAGGAACATCACAGTGAACAGTGAAAGACAAATTACTGTTGGTGTAGTTCCCTCATATTCCTAGTTTTAATAATGATGATGGAGTGGCTGAAAGACAAATTACTGTACAGTAGGTATAGTTCCCCCACCTTCCTGGTTATAATAATGATGATCGTGTGGCTTCCGGAGAGGCCGAGGTCTTTCTAGTTGACGCCCGTGGGCGACCTGCGCGTCATAATAAGGATGAAGTGAAGATGAAGACGTCACATACACCCAGTCCCTGAGCCATTGATTTATTATTTATTTTTTTATTTGATTTTTTTAGCGTACGGCTGTTTGTGCCGGGAGTGTCCGAGGACATGTTCGGCTCGCCAGTTGACTTAATGCTTTTCTCCTCTGATCGCACTACATGTGGCAGTGGTTTCTGGCTTAAACAGAAGGCTGACTTAATTCATTCCTATGTCATTCCAAGGCCCTTGGGTCAATACTTCAGAATACTAATTGTTTAAAAAATGGCCATTTCTGAATTACTGCTTTTCAGCTCCGACCGATTCAATTGTGGTTAGTGGAAGGTTCTTTACCATGCCATAAATCTATGACATGAGCCCACCGGCTTTACTTATCCTCCGAAGGAAGGCATACTGAGGGATCTTTAACGCTCCTAAAAAATCCGGCCATGAAAAATAATAATAATAATAATATCGTACGGCCTTGGGTGCCGGGTGCAAGCTTTGTTATTTGACACCCAAAGGGTAGCTTGCATGTCGAATTTCGTTGTTCCTTGAAGCACTATGAAAGTCAAGGAGGTTAGATATCTAAGCTCCTTGAACACTATAGCGCTTTCTAGTAGAGAAATGAGGAACTTTGTGTTGGCGGAAACTTCCGAGATTAATTTTGCCATTATGAACACGGGTTAACCTTCGTGGCATAGGCGGCAGCACGCCGGCCTCTCACCACTGAGGTCCGTGGTTCAAATCCCGGTCACTCCATGTGAGATTTGTGCTGGACAAAGCGGAGGCATATAGGGTTTTCTCCGGGTACTCCGGTTTTCCCTGTCAATATTTCATTCCAGCAGCACACTCCACTTTCATTTCAATTCATCTGTCATTCATTTAATCATTGCCCCAGAGGAGTGCGACAGGCTTCGGCAGCCAGCACAGTTCATATCTTCGCCGCTAGATGGGGGCTTCATTCATTCCATACCTGACCCGGTCGGTCGACTGGATTTTCATTTCATTATGAACACGGCCTACTGAATTCAAATGGGTTCTTTGACATGCCAACATCGTATGACATGGTGTTGTAATTTTTGCCGCCTTTCAAAAATCACTTACCACGCCCAGGAGCGAACCTGCAAGTTTGGGGTTAGTTGACCGACACGTGGCAATTCGGCCAGGTTTGAACCCGCGATCTTGGGCATAGAAGCTCAGAATGCTACCAACTACGCCACCGAAGCCGCTGACCCCTTAATAAAGTGTATTGGTGACGCTACTGAATATGTACCGAGACTGTTGAGATAGCTTGTACCGTGTTGGAAAGTAAGATTAACTGGTACCGGTATTGATTCCGCAAATATTCGAAGCAATTAACCTTAATGTGTTGGTAAGCTAATTATAGGGAAGCTTGTAACAATATCCTGCAGTGCTTCTCATTGTGTGGCTTCCTCGGTGTTGCGAATGTGCTAACACCACACCATTGGTGTATGTTTGGAATTTGGAAGGTGACCGTGGCCTTAAGGTTACCCACGAATGAATGTTTGAGGAAAATTACTTGTGAATCTCTTTCTTCCTTCTTCGTTTTGCCCACTTAGGGAGCGCGTTTGAACTTGTTGACTCGGGTTGATGGTGTTTTCCTTTTCTTCTCCTCACAAAATCTCCTCATGAACTCGCTATGCCCCTTCTTATGTTCCTCTGTCCATTTTTTTCCAGTGGTCTTTTTTAGCTTTTTCGGTGAAAGAGTGATTTGTAACTAGAGTTCCAAAAGTCTTGCGATTCATGATGATATCTTCTGTAATGTTTATTTCTTTTAAGTCCTGTTTCATTTCTTCTAACCAACTGATTTTGACCTTCTTTGAATTAATTATATCAAGCAGTTTTTATGCTTATCTGCCTGGTGTGGTCCATTCTCCAGACGTGACCATAAAATTGCAGTCGTCTCTTACGCACGGTATGAGTGAACTTATTGAATACTGTGTACAAGTCTGTGGTTTTCCTTTTAATCCATATACCATTAACATAAATGGGGCCATATATTTTTCTGAGAATTTTACGTTCCTGGATTTCGATTTCACCAATTTGAGAGTGGCCTCCTAGAGATATAGTTTCGGAGGCGTACAATGCTTCCGGAAGAACAACTGTCTAGTAGTGCCGTAGTTTTGTGAATGTCTTTATTATTATTATTATTATTATTATTATTATTATTATTATTATTATTATTATTATTATTATTATTATTATTATATCAAGTCCAGGAATGGAGTGATCTGTTAAGTCAATAAGGCGTGCGGCTTAACAAAGCTAAAACGGAATATATGACATCGGATGCAGGAGAAATCGGAACTATCCAAGTCGACGGCAATGATCTGCCTCGAACGACAAATTTAAGTATCTTGGCTCAACGGTAACTGCTGAAGGTCGTCTCGCCGAGGAGGTCAACGTAAGAATTAATGCTGCGGGGATGAAGTGACGAACAACGACAGGTGTCATGTGCGATCGCCAGATGAAATACCACCTAAAATCGAAGATTTACCGCACTGTCATTTGTCCCGAGGCGTTTTATGGTACTGAATGTTGACCAATCATCAAGGAAGCAACCGACAGTGGTGGCTTAGCTCGCTAAAGCGCAGAGTTAGGCCATGGAGCCAAGCTCTCTGCTGAATCGGTAGACGCGTGGGTTCGAGCCCCACCGTCGGCCGTCCTTGAAATGGGTTTCCGAGGTTTCCCATTTCAACACCAGGCAAATGCTGGGACGGTACCTTCTGACAGGCCACGGCAACTTCCTTCCACATCCTTGCCCAGTTTCATTCATCTCCATCCCTTCAATCTCTCATCCCGACGCGCAGGTCGCCCACGGGCGTCAACTAGAAAGACCTGCACTCGGCCTCTCAGGAGGTCACACAAAAAAAAAAGGAAGCAGAACGTCGGCTAAGTGTCATGGATACCAAGATGCTTGGATGGACAGCTGGCATCTAGGACCGAGAATAAATTGTTTTACAAAATTAACAACAACAATTTTTAGAAACTTCAGATCACATTAAAACTTCATTTACGCGTTAACAATAAGTTCCTTTAAGACGCATTAAAGACTCATTACGATCATATCAATACTATTAATGTAATGATCCTTCTAAGTGAGCGCTCTGTGAACTTGGTAAAAGAAAAGAAACGGCACTTTTTTTTGTTCAATCTGCTAAAAATTTCAATGTGATACAATGCAAATCGTAAAACGACAAATAAAATCAGGAAAATTTTGGTGTAGTTTTTTTTTTTAAATGTACGGGTAAGGGTCCCATTATTGCCAACCTGCAGCGATCATGGGACCCTAGGACAAGGTCTTCCAGGCCACCCCATTTTTATTCAACCCACGACATAATTTTGTAATTACGGTAAACTTGCAAATTTTGCCCCCCCCCCCCCCTCCCTGAATATCATTGGTTGTTCTTTTACTTCAAGATTTTGATCACTGTGCATCAAAAATTCCATTTTCGCTGTAGACTATCTGAACGTGATCAGGCCTCACAAGAAAAATCCCTCAGTATGCCTTCCTTTGGAGGGGAAGTAAAGCCCCACCCCATGTCATAGATTTATGGCACGTAAAAGAACCTTCCACAAACTACAATTGTGTGAAGCTAAATTTGTAGGTTAGATTTGATTAACGCTCTATTAAGTTACAACGTTCACCGCTAGGTGCCGGTTGCGGTGGCATCTTGTAGCCTAGTTCTCAGCTAGGTGTCGTTGACAGTAGCATTTGGTAGCAAAAGTAGGAACTACTTGAAATTGGTCGTCTGCAGTCCTTACCTGAATCACAGATAACACACAGTAATATAGCCACCCCAATTATCACCGGTTATCAGACAGATTCTATACTCACACAAAGTACACCGCGTTGTCGCAGCCCCTAAACTGAGGAACCAACCAACAGTCGGAGTCGAAGGAGAACAAGAGTTAACCAAGGGTGGTCAACAGGAAAGATGACAGAAATGAGCTCGGCACAAGTAAGTGCAAGCAATGCCGGACTCAGCTCAGGTCTCAGGGTCGCCAATCCACGTCCCACTAGTTGTGAGCCTCTAGGGGTTTCAGGATCACGATGCCGCCAAGCCCTAAATAAATCAACAACAACAACATCTAATGGCTCTTTCTTCTCAAATCAGGAGGCCAAGGCTGGCGGTGCCCTGGTGGGCCGATCGTGCTGAAAGATAATCCAATTATTATAGCTATTGTTCGTGGGGTCAATTAGCAGCTAGCATGTGGAAGATCCGGGAAGACCTGAAGCCATTGCCCTCACACAGAGTCTCTAGACTCTTATTAATATTTATTAGGCGGGCAACGTGCCCCTAACAAGACTTAAATCAGTATTTCAAAGGGGATAATCACAATAAGAGTAGATTAAAGAACACAATGGGCTATCAGGGCTGGTAACATTAAATAAACTAGCGGGCCCATGAGAGAACTCTCGCATAATGGGTTGTGTGCGCCCCATGTATACAGAATACCTGCCCAGAACTATGCGTAGGCTTGCCATATTTTTGGTGAGTGAAACCGAGACACATTAATATGGTATGGCCTTATCGGGGGGCGTGGGGTGTATTGAGCGGGGTGTCCGGGAAACCTTTTAAAAATTAGAAGCAAAATTGGTGAGTTTTAAGCCTTTCTTTAAGCCTCGCAAGTGACGGGAGGGGGGAATCTGGCCGGCAACCTAAATTGTTAGCTCTACACACCCTTTAAAAATAAAGAAGGAATTTTTGCTACATAAAAATATATAATTTTTCCTTTTAAAGATATATTTTCTGATCTACCATCTAGAAAGAAGTATTAATGAAATACAATTTTAAATACTTCATAAAATTGTTTAATCGAAAAATTACTAAGTCTTATTATTTTTTGAAAACCTACAACTCTTTGTCTAACTACAAAAACAATTACAAAAAAGAAACAATGTTGATTGTTGAAAAGTAACCGATTCATAAAATATTCTTAAACACATAAATTCATTACTTTTTACAACTTACAGCCGTATTCCGGGACATTGATAAAACCGGACGGGACACCGGGACAAGAATAAAATACCGGGACTCTCCCTGTCAACCCGGGACGTATGGCAAGTCTAGCTATGCGGAATATACGCGACAGAGTTCTCCCAGGGGCTGTCTTCTTCATCTTCAAGTGCCTCGTCCTCCAAGAAACTTGGCGATCAGTAGCATGATCTGCTGTTTGTCCATAGCTGTTCTAAACAGTGACACTGTATTAAGTCCAAACCACTGGCTTAAGTTCTTGAGCCAGGATATTCGTCTGCGTCCTGAACCCCTAATGCCATCAATCCTCCCTTGGATAATTAATTGTAAGAGGTGGTATTTGTTGTTGCGCATGAAATGACCAAAGTATTCTAGTTTTCTTCTTTTGATGATACTGAGAATTTCCAAGTCTTTGTTCATACGCCGCACTACTTCCACATTTGTGACTTTAGCTGTCCATGATATCCTTAAAATCCTGCGATACGTCTACACGGGCTCTCGTCTTGTTTAATTGTTTAAAAGTACTTTATAAACAAATAAATATATTTCCGTTGACTTTTCAAGAAATGCAAGATTTTTCCTGTACGATTTGGAAGATTTTGGTACAAACCACACCTTCTAACTCCCTCTGGTTTAGGAGCTTGAGTTTTGTGAAACACACAACTTAGCGTGTTATATAATAAGATAATAATAATAATAATAATAATAATAATAATAATAATAATAATAATAATAATAATAATAATAAGATACTACTTCTGGGGAAATTACTTATTCAAAGTAACTAACTTGTTGCATATTGAGCTTCTATGCCCAAGGTCGCGGGTTAAAACCCGACCGAAGTCGTCGGATTTTTTAAGAGCGTTAACAATACCTCAGTATACCTTCCTTCGGAGGGGAAGTAAAGCCGGCGGTCCCATGTCATAGATTTATGGCATGTAAAAGAACCTTGCACTAATTACACTTGTGTGAAAGCTAAATTATAGGTTAGATTTGACTAATGCTCATAGGTTCCAACGTTCTTCGCCAGGAGTCGACTGTGGTGGCATCTAGTAACCAAGTTCAGGAGTAGTTGTCGTTGACAGTGGCGTTTGGTAGCAAAAGTAGGAACTACTTGAAAATTGAATGTCTGCAGTCCTTACTTGAATTAAAAACAGATACACACACTAATACAGTCATCACAATTAACACCGGTTATCAGACAGATTCTACATAGACATAAAGTACATGGGAATACACGACCACACTCTACCAAAGCCGACGTAAATTAACACAAAATTAAATAAAATTAATAATTATGTTGTTAGAGTCTTCAGTCTTTTGACTGGTTTTATGCAGCCCTCCATGCCTCCCTGTCCTGAGCTAATCGTTTCATCTCTACATAGCTACCACACCCTACGTCCGTTGTCCAAATTGTCTAATTGTATCATCTCTATCTGGTCAGCAGTGACCTTCAAACAAGTGGAGATCCAATTGTGCACCTCCCATGCGCTGGGCCCTTTTTCGTGTCATCCAAGACACACTAAGAGAACTCAGGGGTACAGTTTAGCAAAAACGTAAAGTTAAGCTATTTTGACAATTGTGCCAAACGTTGAAAAACTAGAATATCCGGAAAAGTATCAAAATGTATGTTTTGAATGGCTCTATCATATTTAAAACTCTTGAAAATATTTCCGGCTTAAATGATATTTGGCAAAAACATCCAAAAAATGCTTGTATTTAAAATGGAACTTGTTCTACAGATTTAAATTATATTAAAGTTTGATTGTTTTAATTATTAATTTAATACAATAATGATATCCCTGAGATGTAATTGTTGTGCCCTACAGTAGTCCCTTCTACGGAATTTAAAGTGAGCTTGCGTACAAATTTAGTAACCATGGCGTGTCCTTTACTAGTACAAAGAGATTTATGCGAAAATTAACCGCGCACAAAACACGGTCACACTGTATTCAGTTTTTAGCCTACTTTTCACATTTTGCAAAAATGAGGAAAAAGTAGACTTATGAGATCGATACGGGAAAATGTGTGTCTGTATGTCTGTCTGTCTGTCTGTCTGGCTGTGTGTGTGTGTGTCCCCCCCCCTATCAACTCCTAAACGGCTGCAGCAATCAAAACCAAATTTAGTATGAGTAAAGATGTGCACCGGAATATCTCACGTCCATATTTGAAAATGATGTCAGTGCTACCAACTGCTGAAAAAACGCACTAGAAATTTGAGCTCCATGTTGGATATCGTGCAAGGTATGCATGGGAGCTATTCCAAAATTGGCACACATGCAGATAATACTGTTTCAGTTTAATTTTCTGGAGGCCAACAATGACAGTGTTGCCAAAATAATTTTAAGCCTTCTGATAGGTCCAATGTTTAAATGCATATACCTTCTACACTATCAACGGGATTTCAACCAAATTTTGTATGTAATATCTGTACATAAACAGATATGACTGAGCTTATTCTTAAGAGCCAACAGGGCTGCCAACTGTTAATAATTGCTCTCTCTATTTTTGTTTATCCAAATACCAATATATCAGAAAGTATGCAAGCTAACAGCTTTAAACTATGCACACGTATATTCTGACATTTTAGATTAATTTGGAGTAACTTATATACGTCAGTTCTACCAACATGATTATAAGCCTGCTGATAGTACCAATTTTTAAATACATGTAACTTCTATACTATCAGTTGGATTTCAACCAAATTTCGTATGTGCTATGTGTACCATAACAGATATGACTATAAGTATTGTTAAGAGCAATCAGGGCTGCCAACTGTTAATAAATGCTGTCTATATTTTTTCTCCCTAATATCAATATATCAGAAAGTATGCAAGCCAACAGCCCTATACTTTGCACACGTATAGCACCTGACATTCTAGATTAATTTGGAATAATTAATACAAGGCAGTGCTGCCAATATGATTCTATGCCTGCTGATATGTGCAATTTTAAAATACATGTAACTTCTATACTAACAAAAGGATTTCATCCAAAATTGGCACAACAAGATATCATAATATTTCAGATGATTTCTGACCAGCACACGCATGGTATTGTTGGCAACATGCTTTTACGCGTGCTGATAGATCCAGTGACTAACTGCATGTAACGTCCATTGGACTTCAACCAAATTTTGTATTTTGTACCTTAAGAGATGGAACTAAGAATATATGCGTTCACCAGGGCTGCCAACTGTAGTGCTCTATTAGGCTACATTATACCAGGTATATTTTGAACTAATTAGATATTTCGATATTACCAACTTAATTTCGTCAGTATTCTAGATAGGTTCATATACTGTAGAATAATCATTGGCACGAAAAGTAGGCTGTATAGTTCTTCACGGAACTTCTTGTTTCTTTGTGAGAAAAAGAAAAGAAAACATTAGTAAGTTTATTTTTAAGTTTCTTACTTTAGTGGTATTTTCTAAATATAATTAACGGGCTGCCAACAATGGAAAAATACTACAAGAAACTACAGAAAACTCTAAGAGTTACAAGGGTGAATTTAAGGTAACATTGTGTTATCATGGTGATTTGGACTAGTAAGTTATTGTTGCTTTAAGGGGCGGAACTACGAAGTGATCTGTCCGTCTTAACACAGAATAAAGTATACAAATTTGGAATGGAATTTAAAATTTAGATGTGGACACCTGGTTTGAGAGCAGGTATTCGCACAGAATAAACAATAAACTTTGTATTCATTTATCCCTCTATATTGGATTTTTGGTGGATCGATTATTGTGGAACTTCTTAAAATTTAATTTTGTAAAAGGCCATAACTTAAAAAAAACCTCTATTTGTTAGAGTCAAACTATACTCTCTCTATCCTCCAACATTCCCACCAACAAGGCTGTCTCGATTTTGACTGTCAAAAATATGGTCACCGTAGGTAGGCTATGTGATGTTTTGTTAAGTGTCTTTCAGTATCTTAACAAAACATCACCTTAACTATTACTAACAAATATCGACTACTGTCGACCAAAGTATTATGTGCACTCGAGTTTGAAGGTTGTTTGTGAAGTAACCAATAGACCTGCATAAAATCCAATAACATCATAATTTTTATCGTTCTATTTTACGTTAGTTCATGTAAGTTTGGAATTTTTAATTTATATTTTAATATTTTTATCGCAGTTGGAACACAAAAAGTGCCCGTTTTTAAGCGTGTTTCAACCATGCGTCACATTTAAGAATTATTATCTCAAAAAACCGTCATCAGATCGAATCCAAATTTTAACACAATATACATTGGAATGTTGTATAACTGGTTTATTAATTTCATCATTTTTTTGTGTTCAAGAACGAAAGTTGTTATCATTTTTGTAAGGTAACTTTTGCTCGGCTCGGGTTCGTTGGAAAATGTAGTTCTTGGTTGGATTGTAATCCGTATACATCAAAAGGTTATGCTGTATGACTGTGAAATACGTAAATTAATTCACTTATTTTATATCGGTTTGTATTTTTTACGGGGAATTAAGACATGGTTCACCAGCTAGCCGCTTCGGGAAATGCTGTACAGCGTTGCTGATATGGAGCCCATCACTTCCGAGCGAGGCGCGCCATGACGCGTGATGGAGCCCATCTTGACAACGTTGTACAGCTTTCACCGGAGCGGTGAACAAATACAAACCGATATAAAATAAGTGAATTAATTAACGTATTTCACAATCATACAGCATAACTTTTTGATGTATAAGGATTACAACGCAACCAAGAATTACATTTTCCAACCACCCCGAGCCGAGAAAAAGTTACTTTACAAAAATGATAACAACTTTGTTTCTTGGACACACTACATTTTGAAATTAATAACCCAGTTATACAGCATTCCAATGTGTATTGTGTTAAAATTTGGATTCGATCTGATGACGGGTTCGTGAGATAATAATTCATAAATGTGACGCATGATTGAAACACGCTTAAAAACAGACACTTTTTGTGTTCCAACTGCGATAAAAAATATTAAAATATAAATTTAAAATTCCAAACCTACTTGAACTAACGTAAAATAGAACGACAAAAATTATGATGTTATTGTATTTTATGTAGGTCTACTGGTCACTTCACAAACAACCTTCAAACTCGAGTACACATAATACTTCGGTCGACAGTAGATGCATTATTTTATCCAGTCTATTACTGCAACTAAATAAGTGTACATATTGTAAATACTTTCACCCATACTTGTAGACATACAACCTGTGACAATAAAGTTCGGTGAATGGGTCTATATTACGAACGG
The DNA here is from genome assembly GCA_946902985.2 of Meconema thalassinum. Classification (NCBI taxonomy): domain Eukaryota; kingdom Metazoa; phylum Arthropoda; class Insecta; order Orthoptera; family Tettigoniidae; genus Meconema; species Meconema thalassinum. The sequence continues at coordinate 58,401,086 of OX336394.1, forward strand.
TTTGTTGGCTTACCTGAAACAGCAGTTACTGTCCTTCGAAGTCCCCGCATGTGGTAATGCGCTTCTCAGAATGTCTGTACAAGTCCTGGAAACTCTTTAGGGGGTAGCCTTCAGTTGGGTCTGGGTAGTTTATTGGCTGAGGAATAACCCACCCACCAAGGGAAGATGATTAAGAAAAGGAAGTAGATTTTGGATTGGAGAAAAAGGATAGAAAAATAGGAGGAGAGTCCCACAAAATTAATATGTTTAACTTTAAACACACTTAAAGGTGGTTGCCACCGAAAATCCGTTCTCGGATACCTAAAGTGGGTACGAGCTTGGTCGAAGCTGACGGGAACCGCAGCTAAGACTTTGGCGGTTTGCCAGAGAAAGGCTTTAGTGTATTTCCTCCCAAGCATGCATGAAAGTACTATAGGGAAGGGTGATAGTCTGGCAAGACAAATAGTAAAAGCTTTATTGAGTATGAACGAGGGCATAAACCTAGGAAGAGCTAGGAAAGCCAGGATCTTGCCTAACTGTAGTATCAGAGAAATGATGAATCCAAAAACAAATATTTAATTTATTTAACAATGCAAAGAAGTTGATATCTTTAACAATTAAATATGTTTCAATCTTATTAACAATTTGGGGTCGCAGACCTCCGACAACATTTAGAAATTGCTCCAGGCAAATAATAATTCTTAAGGTTTTAAACCTGGTACTAAAATCTTGGTAAGATTTTAAAAAGGCAATGAAATGATTAAAGTTTAAACATTAAATTGAGTACAAGGAGTGTACTATAAGAAATTTCTGAAAGAATATTCTAGAGAGTATAACAACTTCGAAAATAACAATAAGGAAAACATGAAGAATAAGATGGAAGTTTCTACAACTTCTTATATTTAAACAGAATTACTTTATGAGAATTATACAAAAGAGGGCAGGTCACTTACTGTGAAACCTGAAGAGATAATCAAAAGGAAGGTTCTCGACCTCCTATATTTTAGATAGGAATCACGAGCCAAATGGGGCAGTTTCCATTTAGTGAGACCTAAAAAATAACTCACACAAGAGTTGAAAGAATTGTTTTCCCTGATTTGAAGGGAGAAACAATGTAAGTTTGAAACGTGTATAAAACACGTAATTATACAGCAATTACTTAATGATAAACAAGCAAAATGGAAGGGCACTTCACAGAGTGACACCTTATTGAAACAGACCTGAATTTAAAGTTTATTACAGATTGTTAGTAAGAGGTTTAGGAAAGAGAAATAGGGATGGAGGAAAAAATGTTCATGGCCGTATTTAATGTAAACGGACGATCGCGACGCGGTAGAAGAGTGGAGCAAGCACTGATTATCACTATAGTCTGTAAAGATTGATGCAAAGTTCACTGTAGAAACTCGAAAGTTCATGAGAAAGAAAGTTTTTACAATGCTGAAAAGAACTGGTTGCACTAGGTAGGCGAGAGTCTATTGCTGGAGAAAATGGTGGATTACAGTTAAATGCGCCATAGAACATCCCAACGGTGGACGAAAGTTAGCTATTGCAGTAATTGATAAAGAAAACTCCTTATTTTGAATATTATTTTCACATGTGAGTGAAAAATACCTGATGGCAAGACTCGCAGATAGAGTACAAGATCTGTAAGGTTCCAGAACGATCTTAGTAGAAAAAATGGGGCCAATGTAAATCCAGCGGAGGAACTTGCTTTGTAAATTATAAACAGCGGGTATTAGATAATATCCCACGTAGTGAGAAGATTTCTCATTTGGCAAGCATAAGAAATGCTGCTTTTCACTAAGATTAGCTTGATTAAACAAAAGCTCAACATGGAAGATCCCGCGGAGGATGATTTTACCCCAAAATAAGTAATTTCACACTGCCTAAACAAGATAGTTAAAAGCATGTGGTCGGTAAAATCATGAAGATGAGGTTAAAACTTGAAGCAGGTACTTATCTTTGTTGCATGGCGAAGTTCCGTATGACGATAACTACTTTGCCAACATGGCGTAGAAGAGAGTATGCCTCTTGGTTTGAGGAAGCTGGCTCGAGAGGAGCCTTAACTGATAGAGTCAACTGCCGACTGAGAAGTGAGACCTGCTCAACGGAGCACGGAGGGTCCAAGGAAGGGGAAAAGAGTGGGGGGTAGGAGACAAAAGGAGAACATATAAACATTGCCAATGTTACAACAAAAAATTGATCTTCTCTTGCTGAGCCGGTCTTCAAAGAGTTGATAACAGATGATACTAGCACAGCATGGTGAGTAAAAGAGTAGACGTAGTTCTCTTGCTCATGGAGATAATAGCTGGCGATGGCAGCAAAATCTGGTGGCCAGATGGAGAAGGAATTCCTCTTGCGCGAGGAAGAGTTGAAGAGCTTCAGAGATTCGCTGCTATATGACGCTAGGTGGGTCATAGAATATATATCTGGAACAGACTCATAAAAGATATAAGCGACCTGAACCCCTAAGAGAAAACAGAAGATCACTGTTGGTGTTTGACAAAGAGGAAGGAAAGAACATGCAAAAGCATTGAAAATTATAATCTCTGGTACCGTGTATTCCAAGAATACACCAGGGTCGTCACATTACGTTGGATGTCCGAAATGTCCAAAAACCTCTGGTCCTTCAGGGCTTTTCGGTGACCCTGAACCTGTACACCGCCACTCCATCCTTAGACGCTTGACTTCGGGGTCGTACCTCAGACTCCAGGTCTCGACGCCTGTGACGATGGGTTTCAGAGCCATTCCATTCCACAGATTATACACCCTTCTCACTGCCACCCGCCGAACAGGTGTGCATGGTAGGTTGCATAAATTCATCCTTCTAAACATGCACTATGTCAAACAGGTCTTACACGTTGCGTTGTGTGTCGCCAGTGTTGCCAGGTCGACCGTTCTGACTTGATTCACCGAACTCAACGTGACGAGCCTTTTGAACACCATCCCAATGGACGCCTTCTTGCAAAGTTTCCAGGACATGCATCACCTATCTCAGCATTGCATAGTTACGAGAGGGGACTATCTCAATGGATAGTAGGGTCACTGTCGTGCATTGTTCATCTAAGTTGATGGTATAGTATTTATTATTCTCCGAACTTTATTGTCACAGGTTGTAGATTTAATAGCCTAAGGGCCGGTTTCATCAACCTTCGTTAAAATTTTAACGACACGTTAAGGTAATTTAACGGAAATGTTAGCAAAATGTTGTTCCATCAACCAACATTACTGCCAACAAATTGTTAAACTATCCGTTATTTTAACATCCCATTCTTGCTCAGTTAAGTAGTTTAACATAGTGTTAAAAATGGTTACAAGCAAATACAGTATGCCTTTCGTGCTCAGTTATTGTATTATTTATTTTTGATTACCGTATTTGAATAATGCTACAGAACACAAATTCTTGCCAAGGTCTAATGACATGTTGCAATTGTCTGAAAATAAGTTTCTGGAGAGATATAGATTGTCCAAATGTGTTGTGCATAAATACACTAAGGACTTTACCTTACAACCGGCCACTCAAATGATATGCCTAGGCCTAACCTACAAATTAGCCTACATGTAATGGAATTTGGTAAATATAGCCTATTCTGACAGCAACATCAATACGTAATGGTCAATAATGTAGTATTATAGTGCACAAAAGGTTATTGTACTGATGAATGTATTATCAAATGATGAATAAAACTAGTGGAAACGACAGCCATTCGATTTGCATCCAAAGCTTTCAGTTGATCAGCATGAGTGTTGATTTGTAGTTTTCATTTTCACATAGTTTAGATAAACAGTGTCACAATGCAATTTAAATATAAACGCACACACAATGTTTGATCTATAAATAGCCTACAAGTTGACCAAAAAGATTTTTAAAATTTTTAATAGGCACCTGATTATTGGAAAAAGTGAGCTTCACAGATTTGAAGCAGCAATGGGGCAAGTTTAAAAAAAAGACAACCACATGTAGGCCTACGATAAAGCGACCCCTAAAAAGCAATTTTTGTCACATGGGGAGAACAGCTGTCAAATCGACCCTGCTAAAAGTCGCCTAGTTTGTAATGCAGGGTAGAATGTAAGGTACTGGTTATTTTAAGAAATTCATTACCGGTAGTATTTATTAATAAATAATTCTCCTTTGTAAAATGGCAGCCGCATACGATCATATACAGTACTTTGAAATCGGCTTTGCGACGCGAAGTAGGCCTAATTTACTCCATTCCGTCTGAAAAGCTTTTTTTTTTTTTTTTTTTTTTTTTTTTTTTTTTTTTTTTTGTGGAAGTAAAGCATTCATACGGCAATTGCTGAATTTGAAGAACACAGTGGAACTGAGCAATTAAATTACTCATCTCTTTGCCTCAATTATTATAAAAATAACTGAAAATACGAGAAAAGAGCACACTCATCTAGTCAAATCACATGTTATAGCATCAGTCGCATCAGTTCTGCTTGTTTATGTTTCCATCGCCCTTATGCTAGTTCCAGATAACGGCTTCTTGAGTACGCGAATAGCAAACAAATGAATACAAGTTGACTCGACACAGTTCAGAAGTCTGAAAACCCATCCATGCCGTTCACTGCTTCCTTGATCCTTCCAGCAAGTGACATTTAACGCATCTTTCGTTAACCGACTTGTTAAAAAGTTTTGTGGAACACGTAATCTTTAACAGAATGTTAAAATTATAACGATTTGTTAACTAACGTTTTGTTAGCCAAATTTAACGCAGGGTTGATGGAACCGGCCCTAAGTGTAATGGATTTGATGATGCTCGCTTGACGATCGAAACTGGTCATCCAAGTGTATATATTAATCTCAGGTTTTTTTTTTTTAGGATTATGGAATAACCCATCACAATTGGGTACAATCGTGTTGGCCGACTGAAAAGCATCAAATTTCGTTTAGTAAGGCAACAATGAAAATGGCTTCAAACACCATAGGGTAATGGTTAAAGAGGTTGAGAATGACTGTATACAGTGTGTGTATAAATAATATAAATAACCACCCCGGCACTACAGCCCGTGAAGGGCCGAGGCCTACCAAGCGACCACTGCCCAGCCATTTGGCCTGCAGATATTGGGATGACACGTGGTCAGCGCATTGGGTCCTCTCGGCCGTTAATCTTCGTTTTCGTGACCGGAGCGCTGCATTACTGTCAGTCAACTACCCAATTAAGGAAACCAGGTAGTGAGAAATGACCAAAAACACCATTTTTAGCCTATTTTCAATTTTGAAAAAATAGGCTTATGAGATCACCTTTTGTCCGTGTGTGTGTGTGAGAGAGAGAGAGAGAGAGAGAGAGAGAGAGGTGTGTGTGTGTGTGAGCGGTTTCAATGAAACTCAGTAAGTTCACAGCACTATTCAGGGCGACCCCGACCGTGCCCTTCAATTTTTGTTACGTCTCACCAATCCAACATGGCGGCTGTGCGAAATATTTCACCAGCATTCAATATCTCCGAAACTATTCCCGATATCACCCTGGAATTTATTACGGTGATAAAGGGAACTACTAGAAGTTCACCTATGTGACCTTTGAAAAACTGGTAACTACAAAACCAACATGGCGACCACGCGAGTTTGCGACTTTAAAAAAGACGTTTCTCGCGATTTAACCAACCAAACGCAATAAAACTTGTTACAGTATCTGTTTATACACATTGTAATGCACCGACATTTAACTTCATTCAATTGTTTACATAACCACAAGATGGCGGATGTGCGAAATATTTCACCGGCATTCTATATCTCTGAAACTATTAGCGGTATCATCCTGAAATTGTGTACAGAGATACAAGGCACTACTGGAAGTTCATCTATGAGACTTTCAAAAACCGGTTAACTACAAAACGAACATGGCGGCCAAGCGAATTTAAAAATTTTAAATAGACCTTTCTCGCGATTTAATGTTCCAACGCAATGAAACAGGAAATGTTTATACACATTGTAATGCACTGGTATCTAATTTAGTTCAATTGTTTACATTACCTCATGATGGCGGCTGTGCGAATTTTAAAATTAAGATTTTATTTCTTGTGTCGTAATCATGCGATCGAAGTGAAAGTTTGATTAATGAACCTAAGCAATAATTTTCCTTTAATGGTACATGACTCTATGGCCTATACATTTAGCAATCCAACGTGGCGCCCATCCGAAATATTTAGACGGCTCTGAGTATCTACGAATCTATAATAGCAATCAAACTGAATTTTTTGATGTTCATAGGGGCTATGAACGTAAGTTCGCCTATAGGACTTTAAATAACCTGGTGATCACAAATCCAACATGGCGGCGACGCGAAGTATAAATATTCACATGGACGTTTCTCGCAATTTAACCATCCGAGTGCAGTGAAACGTGGTACAGTAAATCCTTATACGAATGTTAATCCACTGGCATCTAATTTATTTCAATTGTTTCCATAACGACAAGATGGCAGCCGTGCGAAATTTTAAAATCTCCTTGTTACTTCTTGTGTCCTAATCATGCAATTGAAGTTTGAATGCTACACGAACACAGTAATCTTCATGTAACTGTACGTAACTCTAGGACCTACATATATAAAATCCAACATGACGACCATCCGAAATATTTAGTCGGTTCTCAATATCTACGAATCTATTACAGCAAACAAAATGAAATTTTGTATGTTGATAGTGGTAATTAACATGAGTAGGATAGGCTATATGAAAAAAGGCTGTATAGTTCTTCACGGAACTACTTGTTTTTACTTTTAGGTTCAAAAAATTCTCCATTCTTTCCCGATTACACCAATATGTAACACATAGGTATAGAAACCATATTTGAGGTCGTTATTGATATTTTAATGTAACCATGCATACGTCAATATTACATGAAACGACTGAATCTTTAAAACCTTAATTTTCTCAAGATTAAATATTTTCGATATTTTGGACCTTTTTCTCAGGAACCACATGGCTGATCAAGTTGAAATTTTGTGAAGTTATAGATGCATATAAACCAAACGCTGCGAAGCAAAATGGAAGTAATCGAAAAAAAAGGATAAAACAAATAAAAATTTAAAATGAACTCAAATAAAGACTAAAACATATTGCCAATATCAACAAGATGTTCAGTAAAGAACATATAGCCTACTTTCTCCTAAATGTATGAGTATAGTTATAACTCGTTGTTATTATCAAAGAGTATAATAGAACTATTCTTTGTTGAAGACCTTAGAAACGATTTACCTCTACCAAACGCCACAACCTAGATAAAAACTGCTACCATCATTGAAGAAAGAAAGATAAGAAGTATATCAAGAATGTTATGGATCTGGAGACATAATCGACCGGACTGGCGGCGTGGCTCAGCGGTAACGTTCTCGCTTGCTGGGCCCTAGGTTGCAGGTTCGTATCCTGGCGCAGTCAGCTGGCATTTGAGGGTGCACAAATGCGAGGGAGCCGTGTCAGTACATTTACTGGCACGTTAAAGAACCCCTTCTGGCCAAAATTCCGGCACCCCGGTGTCTCTAAAATCAGCAGTAGTTAAAAGGGATGTAAAACCAATAACATTATTATTATTATTATTATTATTACGACCTGCCGTGGGCAACATCCAACTTTGAGTTGAGGCATGTCTTTACACGTCTGGTTGTGCATGGCTTTCACAACCCTAATTGAATTAACAAATCTTTCCATGACCCTACAGAGACGTGTGTATACAAACTATGTGGATATTTTCGATAATATAATCCTAACAGAGCGAGTGCATTCTAGCAGCCAGAAGAAGAAACTTTTCAATAAAATCTGGAAGTTACCTTTTTGGCAGCTAGATGTCTCGAGTAAATCTGCTGGCGAATTATGTTTTAATTAAATATATATTTTACACCATAATGTGCACAATATAACGCTTAATAACATTTTCAAGTAACGCAAAATAGGCTGTTACAAACCCTTTAAAATAAAAAGTTAAAATGTATCGTAGTATCATCTTGTCATTCTTCAAATTCGATGCGCATAGAATGATAATGGTATAGTAATCAATGGATCCCCACGTAGACTAGTCTTGACATCTATTGGTGAAATATCGAACAATATAATCCTAACAGAGCGAGTGCATTCTAGCGGCCAGAAGAAGAAACTTTTCAATAAAATCTGGAAGTTACCTTTTTGGCAGCTAGATGTCCCGAGTAAATCTGCTGGCGAATTATGTTTTAATTAAATATATATTTTACACCATAATGTGCACAATATAACGCTTAATTTTAAAACATCTGAGTCATTACAAAACAATAAACATATAACATTTCAAGCAAAAAACCTAACTCTGATCGGGTTTGAACCATAGGCATTTGAGCGATAGGCTAACGCTCTACCACTGAGCTAATTGTGTCAACGAATATCGTTCTATTTAAAATGACTTACATAGAACTTGTTAGCAAATAATGATTTATACTAAACGATTTCATCACTGGAGTATATTATTTATATATAAAGCATTTCATACAAAGTTTATTTATTTTTTATCAGTACGCTATATTGCATGCAATACTAAAATTAGTGAAATATAAGTCCGGCACAAGATATCCGCTGCCATCTTGTCTTATTACTGAATCAGTTCAGCTTTTTAAAATCACGTCTGCACTATAGTATTACAAAATAAACTTTTAATTTCGAACGTGCCTCTTCCTTTAGAACAGTTAAAACGATTCTCGGCTCGATAATCGGAACTGGTGGGTCCCATGATATGGATTATAAAGTTTGCATAATTCGCACGGCCGCCATCCTGAAATGGTATGGCGGACGACCTTGTAATTTGGTCACAAGACGCATCCTATACGAAAGTATGTTGTTACCAAATTTGGTAGAGATCGGATGATTTGGTTAGTCGTTATTTGATTTTACGTTTTGAACGTTTGAGTGGCCGCCATTCAGTTTTAGTAAAGATGGCGGCGATATAAAACATGACACTGAGGTGTCCTTTGCTAGTGCTACCTTTGTACCAAATTTCGTTCAATTTGCATTCATCGTGTTCGAATTGATAGGGGGGGACAGACATTCAGAGTACACACACTCACACACACACAGACACACACACACACACACACACACACACAGACTCACACACACACATACACACACACACACAGACTCACACACACACATACACACACACCGACAGACATACTTTTTTCGCCCTGTGTTGATCTCATAAGTCTACTTTCATTTTTTGCAAAAATCGAAAGTAGGCTAAAAATTCATAAAATCGAAACCAAATGCCTGACAACAATAACGTTTTAGGGGCAGATGACCTCGTAGTTCCGTCCCTTAAAACAACAATAACAACAACAACAACAATAATTTTGCTTCACAAGCTGTATCAATACCATTAGATTAAGAATATTATCTATTTCACCCAATTATCTATTTAAACATCAGACAAAAAGGTACCAAAATACAAGTACCGTACTCTTCTAAGATTTTCAAAATTTTCAAATGTTCATTATTAGCCTATTTTCAATTTCGAAAAAATAGGCTTATGAGATCACCTTTTGTCCGTGTGTGTGTGTGATTCGTGTGTGTGTGTGTCCCCCCCCCTAATTAAATATAAACGGTTGGAGAGATTTCAATGAAACTCGGTAAGTTCATAGCTCTATTCCGGACGACCCCGACTGTGCCCTTCAAATCATGTTACGTCTCACCAATCCAACATGGCGGCTGTGCGAAATATTTCACCGGCATTCAATATCTCCGAAACTGTTACCGATATCACCCTGGAATTTTGTATGGTGATAAAGGGAACTACTAGAAATTCACCTATGTGACCTTTGAAAACCTGGTAACTATTAAACCAACATGGCGGCCAAGCGAAGTTGCGACTTTTAAATGGACGTTTCTCGCGATTTAACCAACCAAACGCAATGAAACTTGGCACAGTATATGTTTATATACATTGTAATGCACCGACATCTAACTTCGTTCAATTGTTTACATAACCTCAATATGGTGGCTGTGCGAAGTATTTCACAGGCATTCAATATCTCCGAAACTATTTATGATATCAACCTGAAATTTTGTACGGTGATAAAGAGCACTGCTACAAGTTTATCTATGTAACTTTCAAAAACCTGTAAACTACCAAACGAACATGGCGGCAAGCGAAGTTGAAACCATCTAATACATTTTTCTCGTGATTTAATCATATGAGCGCATTGAAATGTGGTACAGTAAGTGATTATACATATTGCCATTCACTGGCATCTAATTTAGTTTAATTGTTTACATAAAATGAAGATGGCGGCTGTGCGAAGTTTTAAAATTATGTTTTTATTCTTGTGTCGTAATCATGCGATCGAAGTGAAAGTTTGAATAATGAAGCTGCGCAATAATTTTCCTTTAATGGTTCAAACCTCTATGGCCTATACATATACAATCCAAAATGGCGAGCATCCGAAATATTTTGACGGTTCTCAATATCTAAGAATCTTTTCCAGCAATCAAACTGATTTTTTTTAAGTTCATAGAGGCTATGAACATAAGTTCACCTATATGACTTTCAGTAACCTGGTGAGCACAAATCCAACATGGCGGCGACGCGAAGTATAAATATTTAAATGGACGTTTCTCGCGATTTAACCATCTGATTGCAGTGAAACTTTGCACGTTAATGCTTATACAAATGTCAATCCACTGGTATCTAATTTATTTCAATTGTTTTCATAACCACAAGATGGCAGCTGTGCGAAATTTTAAAATCTTGTTTTTACTTCTTGTGTCCTAATCATGCGATTGAAGTCCGAAAACCACACGTACACAATAATCTTCATGTAATAGTCTATATATATAAAAATCAATGTAACGTGATAGTTTGTCTGTGGGTGTGTATGTCTCCTATGCGTTCATATACCATTCGTCCGATTGCGATGAAACTTGGGTGAGATGTTGAGTACACTCCAAGGAAGGTTTCTGACTTAGTAAATCCATTTTACAATAGGTAGCGCACGCGTAGATTCAACAAATGAGCGACGATGCGCGAAGCATTTCAAAAAAGTCCCGTATGTGTTCATATACCATTCGTCCGATTGCGATGAAACTTGGGTGAGATGTTGAGTACACTCCAAGGATGGTTTCTGACTTAGTAAATCCATTTTACAATAGGTAGCGCACGCGTAGATTCAACAAATGAGCGACGATGCGCGAAGCATTTCAACAAAGTCCCGTATGTGTTCATATACCATTCGTCCGATAGCGATGAAACTTGGGTGAGATGTTGAGTACACTCCAAGGAAGGTTTCTGACTTAGTAAATCCATTTTACAATAGGTAGCGCACGCGTAGATTCAACAAATGAGCGACGATGCGCGAAGCATTTCAACAAAGTCCCGTATGTGTTCATATACCATTCGTCCGATTGCGATGAAACTTGGGTGAGATGTTGAGTACACTCCAAGGATGGTTTCTGACTTAGTAAATCCATTTTACAATAGGTAGCGCACGCGTAGATTCAACAAATGAGCGACGATGCGCGAAGCATTTCAACAAAGTCCCGTATGTGTTCATATACCATTCGTCCGATAGCGATGAAACTTGGGTGAGATGTTGAGTACACTCCAAGGAAGGTTTCTGACTTAGTAAATCCATTTTACAATAGGTAGCGCACGCGTAGATTCAACAAATGAGCGACGATGCGCGAAGCATTTCAAAAAAGTCCCGTATGTGTTCATATACCATTCGTCCGATTGCGATGAAACTTGGGTGAGATGTTGAGTACACTCCAAGGAAGGTTTCTGACTTAGTAAATCCATTTTACATTAGGTAGCGCACGCGTAGATTCAACAAATGAGTGACGATGCGCGAAGCGTTTCAAACAAGTCCCGTATGTGTTCATATACCATTCGTCCGATAGCGATGAAACTTGGGTGAGATGTTGTATACACTTACGTGAAGGTTTCCAAATTAGTGAGTACATTTCACAGTAGATAGCGCACGAGTAGATTCAACAAATGAGCGACGACACGCAAAGTGTTTCAAAAATGTCCCGTATGCATTCATATACCATTCGTCCGATAGCTATGAAACTTGCGTAAAATGTTGTGTACACTTCAGGGAAATTTGCTGGCTTAGTAAATCCACTTTACAATAGGCAGCGCACGAGTAGATTCAACAAATGAGCTACGACGCGCGAAGCATTTCAACAAAGTCAGTTTCAAAAAAGTCCCGTATGCATTCATATACCATTCGTCCGATAGCTATGAAACTTGCGTAAAATGTTGTGTACACTTCAGGGAAATTTTCTGGCTTATTAAATCCACTTTACAATAGGCAGCGCACGAGTAGATTCAACAAATGAGCTACGACGCGTGAAGCATTTCAACAAAGTCACGTATGCGTTCATATACCATTCGTCCGATAGCGATGAAACTAGGCTGAGATGTGTGCACTCCAGGGAAGGTTTCTGGCTTAGTAAATCCCTTTAAAAATAGGAAGAGCAGGAGCAGAATCAACAAATGAGCGACGACGCGCGAAGTTTTTCATCAAAGTCCCATATAAGGTCATATACCATTCATCCGATAGCGATGAAACTTGGGTGAGCTGTTGTGTACACTCCAGGGAAGGTTTCTGGCTTAGTACATCCATTTTACAATAGGTAGCGCAGCAGTAGATTCAACAAATGAGCGATGACACGCGAAGCGTTTCAACAAAGTCCCGTATAAGGTCATATACTATTCGTCTGACAGTGATAAATGTTTGGTGAATTGTTGTGTACACTACAGGAAAGGTTTCTGGCTTAGTTAATCCATTTTACAATACGAAGCGCACGTTTAGATTCAACAAATGAGTGACTGACTACGCGCGAAGCGTTTCGACAACGTCCCGTATACGTTCACATACCATTCATCCGATTGCGATGAAACTTGGGTGAGATGTTGTGTACACTCCAGGGAAGGTTTCTGGCTGAGTACATCCATATTACAATAAGTAGCGCAAGTAGAATCAACAAATGAGCGACGACACGCGAAGCGTTTCAACCATGTCCCGTCTGCATTCATATACCACTCGTCCGATAGCTATGAAACTTGGGTGAGATGTTGTGTACACTTCATGGAAGGTTTCTGGCTTAGTAAATCCACTATACAACAGGCAGCGCACAAGTAGATTCAACAAATGAGGGACGACGCGCGAAGCGTTTCAACAAAGTCCCGTATAAGGTCATATACCATTCTGCCGTTAGCGGTGAAACTTGGGTGAAATATGGTGGACACTCCAAGGAAGGTTTCTGGCTTAGTAAATATATTTCACAGTAGGTAGCACACGAGTAGATTCGACAAATGAACGACGACACGCGGAGCGTTTCAATACACTCCCCTATGTCTTCATATCCCATTAGTCCGATAGCGATGAAACTTGGGTGAGATGTTGTGGACACTTACGTGACGGTTTCTAACTTGGTAAAAACATTTTACAGCAGGTAGCGCACGAGTAGATTCAACACATGAGTGACGGAGCGTGAATCGTTTAAACAAAATCCGGTATGCGTTCATATACTATTCATCCGATTGCGATGAAACATTGATCAGTTATTGTGTACACGCCAGGGAAGGGTTTCGACTTAGTAAATCCATTTCACAATAAGTAGCGCAAGAGTAGATGCAACAAATGGGTGCCGACGCGCGAAGCGTTTCAACAAAATCCCATATTGGGTTCATATAACCTTCTTCGATTGTGATGAAACCTTGATGAGTTATTGTGTACACGCCAGGGTAGGGTTTCGACTCAGCAAATTCATTTCTCAATAGGTAGCGTACGAGTAGAATCAACAAATGAGTGACAGCGCACGAATCGTTCAAACAAAATCCCGTATACGTACATATACCATTCATCCGATTGCGATGAAACTTTTGAAAGTTGTTGTGCACGCTCCCACGATTGATTCTAAATTAGAAAATCCATTTTACGATAGCATAGGGGCAGTTAACGGAAATTGAAAAACATGTTGTGTATCCAAAAGCACTTCAAAAAACAGAATTTCAACGCCAACACTTTCTTTGATTGGCATTGCAACGCAACAAATGAGCGACGATGCGCGAAGCATTTCAACAAAGTCCCGTATGTGTTCATATACCATTCGTCCGATAGCGATGAAACTTGGGTGAGATGTTGTGTACACTTACGTGAAGGTTTCAAAATTAGTGAATACATTTCTCAGTAGATAGCGCACAAGTAGATTCAACAGAGAGCGACGACACGCAATGCGTTTCAACAAAGTCCCGTATGCATTCATATACCATTCGCCCGATAGCTATGAAACTTGCGTAAAATGTTGTGTACACTGCAGGAAAATTTTCTGGCTTAGTACATCCACTTTACAATAGGTAGCGCACGAGTAGATTCAACAAATAAGCTACGACGCGAAGCATTTCAACAAAGTCACGTTTGCGTTCGTATACCATTCGTCCGATAGCGATGAAACTATGCTGAGATTTTGTGTGCACTCCAGGGAAGGTTTCTAGCTTAGTAAATCCCAATAAAAATAGGTAGAGCACGAGTAGAATCAACAAATGAGCAACGACGCGCGAAGCGTTTCAACAAAGTCCCATATTTACAATAGGTATCGCACCAGTAGATTCAACAAATGAGCGATGACACGCGAAGCGTTTCAACAAAGTCCCATATAAAGTCATATACCAGTCGTCTGATAGTGATAAATGTTTGGTGAATTGTTGTGTACACTCCAGGAAAGCTTTCTGGCTAAGTAAACCCATTTTACAATACGAAGCGCACGTTTATATTCAACAAATGAGTGACTACGCGCGAAGCGTTTCGACAACGTCCCGTATACGTTCACATACCATTCATCCGATTGCGATGAAACTTGGGTGAGATGTTGTGTACACTCCAGGGAAGGTTTCTGGCTGAGTACATCCATATTACAATATGTAGCGCAGAGTAGAATCAACAAATGAGCGACGACACGCGAAGCGTTTCAACCAAGTCCCGTATGCATTCATGTACCATTCGTCCGTAGCTATGAAACTTGGGTGAGATGTTGTGTACACGTCATGGAACATTTCTGGCTTAGTAAATCCACTATACAATATGCAGCGCACAAGTTGATTCAACGAATGAGGGACGACGCGCGAAGCGTTTCAACAAAGTCCCGTATAAGGTCATAGTCCATTCTGCCGTTAGCGGTGAAACTTGGGTGAAATATGGTGGACACTCCAAGCAAGGTTTCTGGCTTAGTAAATACATTTCACAGTAGGTAGCACACGAGTAGATTCGACAAATGAACGACGACACGCGGAGCGTTTCAATACAGTCCCCTATGTCTTCATATCCCATTAGTCCGATAGCGATGAAACTTGGGTGAGATGTTGTGGACACTTACGTGACGGTTTCTAACTTAGTAAATACATTTTACAGTAGGTAACGCACGAGTAGATTCAACAAATGAGTGACGGAGCGCGAATCGTTTAAACAAAATCAGGTATGCGTTCATATACTATTCATCCGATTGCGATGAAACATTGATCAGTTATTGTGTACCCGCCAGGGAAGGGAACTTAGTAAATCCATTTCACGAATCGTTTAAACAAAACCCCGTATACGTGCATATACCATTCATCCGAATGCGATGAATCATTGATGAGTTATTGTGTACACGCCAGGGAAGGGTTTCGACTTAGTAAATCCATTTCACAATAGGTAGCGCACGAGTATATGCAACAAATGGGTGACGACGCGCGAAGCGTTTTAACAAAATCCCCTATGCGTTCAAATAACCTTCTTCGATTGTGATGAAACCTTGATGAGTTATTGTGTACACGCCAGGGTAGGGTTTCGACTTAGTAAATCCATTTCTCAATAGGTAGCGTACGAGTAGATTCCACAAATGAGTGACAGCGCACGAATCGTTCAAAAAAATCCCGTATACGTTCATATACCATTCATCCGATTGCGATGAAACTTTTGAAAGTTGTTGTGCACGCTCCCACGAATGGTTCTAAATTAGAAAATCCATTTTACGATAGCTTAGAGGCAGTTAACATGTTGTGTATCCAAAAGCACTTCAAGAAAAAGAATTTCAACGCCAACACTTTCTTTGATTGGCATTGCAACGCATGCCGGGTACAGCTTGTACATAAATAAAAATCCAACCTGGCTACCATCTGCAATATTTAGTCGGTTTTCAGAATCTACGAATCTAACATAGCAATCAAACTGAAATTTTGTATGTTGATAGAGGCAATTAATATGAGTAGGATATATGAAAATAGGCTGTATAGTTCTTCACGGAACTACTTGGTTTTCAAATATGTTTTTAATTTCTATAATTCACTATCAAAACACTGCCATGGATGTTGTTGATAACTTGTAAAAATCTCAAGTTTCTAGTTGGCATGATTATCTAATAAAGCTTTTATTAAACAGTTGCATTGTTGACAAATCTTCACTACCCCGTTCCCTTAACCTCACGAGGCTGAGTGCACCCCATTCCAGCCCTCACGTCGTACTCTAAAATCCCTGACGGAGCCGGGAATCGAACCCAGGGCCTCCGGGTGAGAGGCAGGCGCGCAACCCAAACACCATGGGGCCGTCACAGTGCATGTATGCACTTTGTACATTTTTTGAGACAACGATTCTTTGGTCGCTGTGACTAGAAATCTCTGGTGGAGTCCTGATCTTAGGTGCACATGTACTAGACACCCCTTGCTACACAAGTGTTCCAGGAAGCACTTGAACAAGGACAACAACACTTCTTGGAACTATGCAGATAACGAGTCAGTGAGCGGGAAATCTGAAGCCCCCTCTCATTGCCAATGAAACAGGATATCCTGGAGGACGATTGAAGATCAAAACAATAACGTATTATTGGGTAATGGTATGGCGCGAAGCGGAACGGGAAATGATGTTAGGCCCCTTAAAACAACAATTATCATCATCATCATCGGAACGGGAAATACCGTTACAGCTACCAGTAGGTGCGAGGGTAAAAGTTAGTATCCTCTCAAGGTCGACTTGGTTTGGCTCCGTTAGTCACCATGGAAACGGCATCGCACCGCTTCGCATCGTGCGGAAGAAACAAAGCACTTCCGTGCAGTTGAACTTGGAGTTTCTAAATTTAGACATCAGTGTTCACGGCTGCATAACCGCTTAGTCGCTTGGTTCTGCGCAGCCGTAAGCGTGCTGGAAAAAGTAAATGAAAAGTAAGCCCACTTCCGCATCATGTAAAATAAAAATAAAATAAAAAAAAAACACACACACAATCTTACACTTTATGGATAGCTTCTTTCTTCCAGTCGATTTTACACTCCAGGTTGGTTTTTCGAACGGACTCAGCGAGGGATCCCACCATTACCACCTCTACGGGCAATGTCCTGGAGCTTGGATCATGTGGTGGGGGGAGATACAACTGGGGAGGTGGGATGAGCACCTCGCCCAGGCGGCCTCACCTGCAAGGCGAACAGGAGCCGCATGAGGGTTGGGAAGGGTGGGGAATATTGGAAGAGATAGGCAAGGAAGAGGGATTGAGGCGGCCGTGGCCTTACAGTAGGTACCATCCCGGCATTTGCCCGGAAAATGGAAAACCACATCGAGGAGGGGGAATCGAACTCTCTCTACTCATTTGGACCCTGAGGCTGAGTAGACCCCGTTCCAGTCATACCACTTTTCAAATTTCGTGACAGAGCTGGGAACCCAACCCAGGGCCTCCGGGGCGGCAGCTGATCACGCTGACCACTACGCAACTGAGACAGATTGCTGCCATTTTTCAGCAATAGTAGCTGAAAATGTTAACAAGAATTTGTGGCGTCACCAGAGCCGATAGGATTAGAAATGAGAGACTCAGTGTTAAATGACGGAGATATCAAACAAGGTTCAAGAGAGATGATTACAGTGGAATGGACATGTCGTGACAAGGGACGACACTTATGTTGGCAAGAGAATGACAGTAATGGTAGTGGAAGGTGACAGAGGGAGGGGAAGACCAAGAAGAAGATGGAGGGACTGTAGAGATGACTTGAGGGAGAAAAATCTAAGGGAAGTAAACGAGGTTGATGATCAATATTTCCCAAGTCCCTCAAACGGTTTTACATCAACAGACCTCCCTCGCCCGGCCCCATCCCTAAAGGGGTGGAATATCAAAGTGTTCTATATATCCTACAATACATATCTGTTCAGCGGCTTCGGTGGCGTAGTCGGTAGCATGCTGAGCTTCTATGCCCAAGATAGCGGGTTCAAACCCGGCCGAAGTATTCGGATTCTTAAAAAACGTTAAAAATCCCTCAGTATGCCTAAGTATAGCCAGCGGTCCCATGTCATAGGTTTATGGCATGTTAAAGAAAAAGGAAGCTTGTAGTTTAACGAGACCACTAATCGCGAGATCATAAGCCACGGGACCTCCTCTTTACGTGGAATCCGAACCACAGGACATGGCAATTCACTTCGAAAATCTCACATGCATTGACCGGGAATCGAACCCGGACCGCCTTGGTGAGATGCATACAGCTAGACCGCTGAGCCCACCACGCCCCCGCATGTTAAAGAACCTTCCACTAATTACACCTGTGTGAAGTTAAATTATATATAGGTTAAACATTTGACTAACGTTCTTAGGTTCCTACGTTCATCGTCAAGAGCCGACTGCGGTGGCATCTGGTAACGATGTTCTGAACTAGTTGACGTTGTCGTTTGGCGGCAGAAGTAGGAACTACTTGAAGAAATTCAATGTCTGCAGTCCTTTCTTGAATTAAAACAGATACACTAATACAGCCATCACAATTAACACCAGTTATCAGACAGATTCTACACACAACCAAAGTACACGGGGCTACATGACCGCGTTGTCGCAGCCCCTAAACTGAGGAACCAACCAGATCACCTTTTGTCCGTGTGTGTGTCCCTAATAAAATCTCAACGGCCAAGTGATTTCAATGAAACTCGGTAAGTAGATACTACTGTATTACCGCGTCCAACCTCTACTGTGCCATTCAAATTTTAATACGTTTTACCAATCCAACATGGCGGTCGCGCGAAATATTTCACTGGCATTCTATATCTTCGCAACAGTCACAGATATCAACCTGAAATTTTGTACGAAGATAAAGGGTACTATTAGAAGTTCATCTATGTGACTTTATTAAACCTGTTAAGTACATGATGATGATGATGATGATGATGATGATGATGATGATGATAATTGTTGTTTTAAGGGGCCTAACAACTAGGTTATCGGCCCCTAATGGTTTTTTGGGTGATAATAAAAATGATAATGAAGATGTGAACTATATCTAAAACTAACTACTAACTTATATACTGGAAGAGGAAATGGAAAACAAAAGGAAAATAAGGCAAATAAAGGACAGGAGGAAGAGAAATATCCTCAACCCTCGAAGAATGAGGATTGAGGGACTTGGAAGGAAGGAGAGCTATCAAAGGCAGATAGGAAAGTGAAAGAGGAGAGGGTCCGCCCCACAGGTAATGGATAAAATGGGTGAAACCGGACCCAGCTCAGGAATCCCTCGGGGTCACCAACTCCCGAACTCGCAAGCCGTGAGACTCTGAGGGTGTAGCAATATCCAGGGTGCACCAGAAGTGGTGGGGCTACACACACCCTGCCTCCTTGAGGGCCTCGAGCAGAAGGCAGCAGATAACAGGAAAATAAAAAGTAGGCTGACCCCTCGCAGAAGGAGGGTATCAGAAAAGATGAGATGAGGGCCAATTAAGGTGGCAAAGGAAGAGACTCCCTAGGCCTCGGATACCCTAATACCGTCGGGGTTGGAAGAGAACAAGAGTTGACCAAGTGAGGTCGACAGGAAAGAAGACGGAGAGGAGCCGGGCACAAGTAAGTGGAAGCAATGCCGGACTCTGCTGAGGCCCCGAGGTCACCAACCCACGTCCCACTACATGTGGGCCCCTGGGGGGGGGGGGGGTGCTGTTAAGTACAAAACGAACATGGCGGCTAAGCGAAGTTGAAACACTTAAATCGTCTTCTCTGGAGATTTAACCATCCGAGCACAGTGAAACTTGGTAGAGCAAAATGTTTATACACATTGTAATTTTTTTTTTTTTTTTTTTTTTTTTTTTTAGCGTATGGCTTTTAGTGCCGGGAGTGTCCGAGGACATGTTCGGCTCGCCAGTTTTGTAGCTGCTTCGAGACGGACACCCAATGGGTGAGCTACAAGTACCGTTTGGGGAGGAAAGTTGGAAGGGAAGGGCGAGGAGTTGGAAGGTAGCGGCTGTGGCCTATAGAGAGGGACCAACCCCGGCATTTGCCTGGAAGGAAGATGGGAAACCACAGAAGACCATCTTCAAGGTTGCCGGCGGGGGGATTCGAACCTCCTCGCCTCCCGGATGTGAGCGACTGCCATTAGTCATGCCGTAACCACCACGGCTAACTCACCCGGTACACATTGTAATGCACTGGTATCTAATTTAGTTCAATTGGTTACATAACCTCAAGATGGTGGCTGTGCGAAATTTTAATTTTTAATTTTATTTCTTGTGTCCTACTCATGCGATCGAAGTGAAAGTTTAAATAATAAACATACGCAATAATTTGCTTAGCCACCATGTTCGTTTCGTACTTAACAGGTTTATGAAAGTCACATAGATGAACTTGTAGTAGTACTCTTTATCACCGCACAAAATGTCAGGGTGATATCTGTACTGTTGCGGAGATATGGAATGGCAGTGAGTATCATTGAAATCACTTCGGCTGTTTAGATTTTATTACGGGGACACACGTGGACAGAACGTGATCTCATAAGACTTTTTTTTTTTTCATAAAAGAAAATAGGCTCAAAATAGACAAGTTACTAAATTGCAATATGCAAAGCGTTTTTTGAGCACTGTAATATTGTTTGGTCCCATTTTGACCCTTGAGAACTGGAGTTTATTATTTATTTATTTATTTATTTATTTATTTATTTATCGTATGGCTTTTAGTGCCGGGAGTGTCTGAGGACATGTTCGGCTCGCCTGAGCCTGTAGCTGCTTCCATCGGACACCACTAGTTCCGTTCAATTGCAAGGAGTCCCAACTTTCGCTACCAGATATCAATGATACCTAGTGGTGAACGTTGGAACTTTGATAGAGCGTTACAACGAAATCTAACCTAGAAATTTAGCTCCACACAAGTTTAGTCTGTGGAAGGATCTTTAACATGCCATAAATCTATGACATGGGACCACCGGCTTTACTTACCCTCCGAAGGAAGGCATACTGAAGGATTTTAACGCTCTTAAAAAATCCGACAACTTCGGCCGGGTTTGAACCAGCGATCTTGGGCACAGCAGTTCAGCATGATACCAACTATGCCACCGAAGCCGAGTGAAAAAATATACCACGAGGACTGGCGCCGGGTCATTTTGACCCATAGCGTGTCATTCCCTTTTTGTCGTAGTCGTACGGATTTTAATGAAGTAATTTACACCTGGAGTCTTCCTATGAACTATTCCCAATATAAAATGAGTTTTATTTTTTTATTTTTCAAATTTAACATCCAGAAAAATGGCAATAATTTTCGTGACAGTATAATAGGCCTTGATAGCGGCCAAGCAGTCAACTCAATTTTATATTGAACAAGGGAGCTGATGACCAAGGTGTCCTTAGACCCCAAGCATGGATCAACAAGAACGTGAGCTATGTGATTGTGCTCCACCAAAATAGGTGGATTTTCCTCCTAATTTTTACAGATTGTCCCGACTAACGTAAGCCGGAAATAGTCACGCGAGGACTGGCGCCATGGGTAAATCTGACCCGACCGTAAATAATATAGAAATAACTTGAATGTTCGAAAAGTTATGGACATGTTTCTTTTGCAGAGTGAAGTTCAAAGCTAGGAAGGAAGGTACAGTAAGCGACAGGAAATAAGGTCTGACCAAAATATGGAACATTATTTAAGCCTCGGGTGTAAAATGCCCACGCGCCAGTCCTCGACTTGGTTCCGTCTACACATTTCTAATTGCTGGGCGTTATTTGCTGGCCAGGGACTGTGACTTTGGAATTTACAAACGGTAGGGTGGTAGGGTGAGTCACTGTCCTTGGTGAAGGGAGGAAGGTTTAAAACTGCCTACGTGAGGATTATGTTGCTGTACAGTCTGTAGCAGATAACAATAGACCCGTTTGGCAGAAGCTAACTAGAATGTGATTGGTAGTAAACTGGCGGGAATTCATACGGGACTCAGTGGAGCAAAGGAAGGGCAGATGGACGTTTTCTCCAGGCACTGGGTGCATGGTATGTTGGAAGTTGAAAAGTATTCCGAACTTAAGGGGAGTCAGTTATCCCTATACTGCCCATGTTAAAACATGTAGTATGAAGCCTCATTAGCAACTACCGATACATATATTATTCTGCTAAGGTCCCAGTCCAGTTTTGTACCGAAAATAAGGTCCCATTAACACCAACCTACACATATGGGCTACCTACAGGTTCAGCATAACCCAATGCGTAAGCGAAACGCACTCACTTACTCTTTAAATGCCTCACAATTAAATAAATACCTTAAAACATGTATATTTACAATTAAATAATGAACGAATGCAACCATGGTAACAGAATCTCACAGGTCCATCTATTTCTGTAAGACGCAATGCAATTCCAATTATTACAATACTGTGAAAGCTTCCAGACGGTTATAAGGTTATCACTGAACCAAATTAAGCTGTAAAATTCATCAATACATACAGTATAATGCGCTAAAGGGGGTCAAGGGGCACTCTAGAATTTTTTCACGCAATTTTCACTTGTCAGTGTGTTACGAAGGGTCTTTTTCACCCGACTATAAAGGGTCTCCGAAAGCCACATTTAAAGGCCCTTAAATTAACAGAGTCTGTGATATTCCCAGAAAACTAACTTCGCTCTGATATACCTATGAAGGAATGACAAATCCCTAACCACTGCACCAGTAGCTGAATTGATAAAGTCTGATTATTCATACCAAGGATAAATCAGTCATAGCATTCATGATTGAGATTTTGCTGAGTGTGCTCTTTACAACTAGAATATTCGCGGGCGAAGCCGCGACGCGTAAAGCTAGTTAAGTATAATTTAAAACAACTTGAACAAAATAGGTTTCGCCTGCGAGTTAGACATCCCTTGTAGGCAACTTTCTGAGCAAAAGATTAATAACTAATATTTTACACAGGCATGCTGCCTGGCTATTTGAAGAAGGGAATGGAGTGGGACATTCTTTTCACCATTTCGACAGGGGTTAGTTTTGTGAAGAGTTTCTTCAGTTAATGTGTTACTTTATTCTTAGTCTGCATATCCTTAACTCAAAATGCCTAAAGAGAAGAGCAGCAACAAGTATTTATTAAAACAGTGGGTGTCAGATAATAGTGATTAGGGACCGGCCATTTTTGCACTGAAAACTATTAAAATAGACGTAATTTGTCTCCTGAAAACATTGAAAAACTTGCAATTATCTATTGTGATGCTTCCTTTTGCATGTACAGTGTCATTACATATGTGCGCCCTGATAAACACGGCAAGCTAAGCCGGCTGTGACTAGCGCAGATCGCGGGCACGCGTACCCGGTTCAGCCGGTGATTAGCGCGTTCCGCTGACTCATACCGTTAGCTGACACGTGTATTGTCATTCATATGGACGTGTATCTGCAAAGCTTAGACGGTAGTGTTGCAAGTTTAGTGAGTATTGTGATTACTGTGATTGTTGGTCATGCCTAGACACCAATTCACATTGCGCGAACGTGTGTATTTCCATAATTCGCATATGAATAGCAGAATGTCTTATTCTGAAACTAGACGAAAATTTCGAATCAAGTTTCAAGGAAGACCTGTGTCTAATGCCAGTACAATTAGGAGGCTCGCTAAACGATTCGAGGAAACAGGCTCCGTAAATAATAAAAGAGTTGACAGACATTCTTTCACCAAAGATGTCAGGTGTGTGTTACAAGAGAGGGAAGACATTTCCAGCATCTCCTATGAGCACTGTAAGTACACATGTTTAGTAAAGTGTGAAAGTGCGCTCCACCACCGACTGAACCGGGTGCGCCAGTCACGTCCGGCTCAGCTTGCCGTGTTTATCAGGGCGCGCATAGATAATGAACCTGTATAAAGTGAGTGAATGTAATAATAATAATAATAATAATAATAATATCGTATGGCCTCGGGACCGGGTGCAAGCTTTGTAATTTGCCTCCCAGAGGGTAGCTTGCATGTCAATTTTCGTTGTTCCTTGAATCACTATGAAAGTCAAGGAAGTTAGATATCTAAGCTCCTTGAACACTATAGCGCTTTCTAGTAGAGAAATGAGGAACTTTGTGTTGGCGGAAGCTCCCGAGATTAATGTTGCCATTATGAACACGGCCTACTGAATTCAAATGGGTTCTTTGACATGCCAACATCGTATGACATGCGTGTCGTAATTTTGTCGCCTTTCAAAAGTCACTTACCACGGCCAGGAGCGAACCTGCAATCTTGGGGTTATAGACCTACACGTTAACCACTCACCCACCGTGGCAAGCTACAAGTGAATAAGATTGGCTTATTGTTAAGTGCATAATTATGTTTCAATTTTTAATGGATATTTTCTACATTTTTAGTGCATAATGTCGCCTCCGTAGCGTAGCGGTCAGCATGGTTAGCTGCCACCCCGGAGGTCCTGGGTTCGATTCCCGACTCTGTTACGAAATTTGAAAAGTGGTATGAGAACTGGAACAGGGTCTACTCAGCCTCGGGTGGTCCAAATGAGTAGAGGGGGTTCGATTCCCACCTCAGCCATTCGAAGTGGTTTTCCATGGTTTCCCACTTCGTCTTCGGGCAAATGCCGGGATGGTGCTTACTGTAGGCCACAGCCGCATTTTTCCCTGTTCCTTGCCTAGCCAACCCAATCTTCCCTCATGAGGCCCCTGTTCGCTTTGCAGGTGAGGTCGCCTGGGTGAAGTGCTGATCACACCTCCCCAGTTGTATCCAATCCGATCAAGTGTTCCCAGCTCTAGAACACTGCCTGGAAAGGCGGTAGTGGTGAGTTCCCTCACTGAGTCCCTTATAACCACCAACCTGGAGGGTAAAATTGTAAATCATTAATTTGATATCTTAACAACGCAATTTGCCAACAAACTTCAAAAATGAATTTAAAACCATTTATAGGAAACAACAACAAGTTCCGTGAAGAACTATACAGCCTACTTTTCATGCCAATGATTATTCTACTGTATATGAACCTATCTAGAAAAATGAAAATGAATAATGACGAAATTAAGTTGGTAATATCGAAATATCTAATTAGTTCAAAATATACCTGGTATAATGTAGCCTAATAGAGCACTACAGTTGGCAGCCCTGGTGACTGAATATATTCTTAGTTCCACCTCTTAAGGTACAGAATACAAAATTTGGTTGAAGTCCAATGGACGTTACATGCAGTTAGACTCTGGATCTATCAGCACGCGTAAAAGCATGTTGCCAACAATACCATGCGTGTGCTGGTCAGAAATAATCTGAATTATTATGATATCTTGTTGTGCCAATTTTGGATGAAATCCATTTGTTAGTATAGAAGTTACATGTATTTTAAAATTGGACATATCAGCAGGCATAGAATCATGTTGGCAGCACCGCCTTGTATTAATTACTCCAAATTAATCTAGATTGTCAGGTGCTATACATGTGCAAAGTATAGAGCTGTTGGCTTGCATACTTTCTGATATATTGATATTAGGGTAAAAAGAATATAGATAGCATTTATTAACAGTTGGCAGCCCTGATTGCACTTAACAATACTTATAGTCATATCTGTTATGGTACACATTGCACATACGAAATTTGGTTGAAATCCAACTGATAGTATAGAAGTTACATGAATTTAAAAATTGGTCGTATCAGCAGGCTTATAATCATGTTGGTAGAACTGACGTATATAAGTTACTCCAAATTAACCTAAAATGTCAGAATATACGTGTGCATAGTTTAAAGCTGTTGGCTTGCATACTTTCTGATATATTGGTATTTGGATTTAAAAAATAGAGAGAGCAATTATTAACAGCTGGCAACCCTGGTGGCTCTTAAGAATATGCTCAGTCATATCTGTTTATGTACAGATAATACATACAAAATTTGGTTGAAATCCAGTTGATAGTGTAGAAGTTATATGCATTTAAACATTGGACCTATCAGAAGGCTTAAAATTATTTTGGCAACACTGTCATGGTTGGCCTCCTGGAAATTAAACTGAAATAGTATTATCTACATGTGTGCCAATTTTGGAATAGCTCCCATGCATACCTTGCAAGATATCCAACATGGAGCTCAAATTTCTAGTGCGTTTTTTCAGCAGTTGGTAGCACTGACATCATTTTCAAATATGGACGTGAGCTATTCCGGTGCACATCTTTTCTCATACTAAATTTGGTTTTGATTTCTGCAGCCGTTTAGGAGTTGATAGGGGGGACACACACACAGCCAGCCAGACAGACAGACAGACAGACAGACAGAAGGACAGACAGACAGACACACACACATTTTCCCGGATCGATCTCATAAGACTACTTTTTCCTCATTTTTGCAATATGTGAAAAGTAGGCTAACTGCGCCATCAGTATCGCCAAGCAGTAGTCGAAAGTTGCCACATTCCTTGGTTATCAATAGAGAAATGGTATATTTTGTTGCTAACGGGAGTTCAAGAGTCGCTAAATTCCTATCTAAACAATACTAAAATTCATATATTTTGTCGCAGACTTTCGGAAAAGGCGCTAGGTCTATCAATGAAAATGAAAAACCGCAGCCTGCTTCCAGTCTACCGACCGGGTCAGGGAATGGAACGAATGAAGCCCCCATCTAGCGGCGAGGATATGAACTGTGCCGGCTGCCGTAGCCTGTCGCACTCCACTGGGGCAATGATTAAATGACTGATATATGAAATGAAATGATAGTGGAGAGTGTTGCTGGAATGAAATTTGTGACAGGAAAAACCGGAGTACCCGGAGAAAAACATTTCGGCCTCCGCATTGTCCAGCACAAATCTCACATGCTGCCGGCGTGCTGCTGCCTAAGCCACGGAGGCTTTAGGTCATAAATAAAGTTATTAAATTGGCAACACTGGCCAGGAGCGGGCGAAGTTTCTGTTTTGGTGGCCCTTCTTCATCTCGCTTAATGACTGACAGTGACTTACACCATGGTGTCTACCGAGTCGCGTAGACGGAGGTGAAGAGATGGGTATCCAAGCCCCCTTCATTCCGCCTTGCTACCGGTAGTGACTTACAGCGTGCGTCCACCGTGTCACGAAGACAGAGGTGAAGAGAAGAGATGGGTATCTAAGCCCCCTTCATTCCGCCTGGCTACCGGTAGTGACTTACAGCGTGCGTCCACCGTGTCACGAAGACAGAGGTGAAGAGAAGAGATGTGTATCGAAGCCCCCTTCATTCCGCCTGGCTACCGGTAGTGACTTACACAGTGGCGTC
Organism: Meconema thalassinum; assembly: GCA_946902985.2. Lineage (NCBI taxonomy): Eukaryota > Metazoa > Arthropoda > Insecta > Orthoptera > Tettigoniidae > Meconema > Meconema thalassinum. Next base: position 58,428,438 of record OX336394.1, read on the forward strand.
CCCCATGCCACGAAGACAGAGGTGATAAGATGGGTATCTAAGCCCCCTTCATTCCGCCTGGCTACCGGTAGTGACTTACAGCGTGCGTCCACCGTGTCACGAAGAGGTGAAGAAAAGAGATGTGTATCCAAGCCCCCTTCATTCCGCCTGGCTACCGGTAGTGACTTACACAGTGGCGTCCCCCATGTCACGAAGACAGAGGTGATAAGATGGGTATCTAAGCCCCCTTCATTCCGCCTGGCTACCGGTAGAGACATACAGAGTGCGCCCACCGTGTCACGAAGACAGAGGTGATAAGATGGGTATCCAAGCCCCCTTCATCACACCTGGTTACCGAAATTAAGCACCCGTCATCTCATCCAGCTACCGGTACTAACTTACACAGTGGCGTCACCCATGTCACGAGGACAGAGGTGATAAGATGGGTATCTAAGCCCCCTTCATTCCGCCTGACTACCGGTAGTGACTCACAGAGTGGCGTCCCCCGTGTCACGAAGACAGAAGTGAAGAGATGGGTATCTAAGCCCCCTTCATTCCGCCTGGCTACCGGTAGTAACTTACACAGTGGCGCCCCCCATGTCACGAAGACAGAGGTGATAAGATGGGTATCTAAGCCCCCTTCATTCCGCCTGGCTACCGGTAGTAACGTACACAGTGGCGTCCCCCATGTCACGAAGACAGAGGTGATAAGATGGGTATCTAAGCCCCCTTCATTCCGCCTGGCTACCGGTAGTAACTTACACAGTGGCGTCCCCCATGTCACGAAGACAGAGGTGATAAGATGGGTATCTAAGCCCCCTTCATTCCGCCTGGCTACCGGTAGTAACTTACACAGTGGCGTCCCCCATGTCACGAAGACAGAGGTGATAAGATGGGTATCTAAGCCCCCTTCATTCCGCCTGGCTACCGGTAGTAACTTACACAGTGGCGTCCCCCAAGTCACGAAGACAGAGGTGATAAGATGGGTATCTAAGCCCCCTTCATTCCGCCTGGCTACCGGTAGTAACTTACACAGTGGCGTCCCCCATGTCACGAAGACAGAGGTGATAAGATGGGTATCTAAGCCCCCTTCATTCCGCCTGGCTACCGGTAGTGACTTACAGAGTGGCGTCCCCCATGTCACGAAGACAGAGGTGATAAGATGGGTATCTAAGCCCCCTTCATTCCGCCTGGCTACCGGTAGTAACTTACACAGTGGCGTCCCCCATGTCACGAAGACAGAGGTGATAAGATGGGTATCTAAGCCCCCTTCATTCCGCCTGGCTACCGGTAGTAACTTACACAGTGGCGTCCCCCATGTCACGAAGACAGAGGTGATAAGATGGGTATCTCAGCCCCCTTCATTCCGCCTGGCTACCGGTAGTAACTTACACAGTGGCGTCCCCCATGTCACGAAGACAGAGGTGATAAGATGGGTATCTAAGCCCCCTTCATTCCGCCTGGCTACCGGTAGTAACTTACACAGTAGCGTCCCCCATGTCACGAAGACAGAGGTGATAAGATGGGTATCTAAGCCCCCTTCATTCCGCCTGGCTACCGGTAGTAACTTACACAGTGGCGTCCCCCATGTCACGAAGACAGAGGTGATAAGATGGGTATCTAAGCCCCCTTCATTCCGCCTGGCTACCGGTAGTAACTTACACAGTGGCGTCCCCCATGTCACGAAGACAGAGGTGATAAGATGGGTATCTCAGCCCCCTTCATTCCGCCTGGCTACCGGTAGTAACTTACACAGTGGCGTCCCCCATGTCACGAAGACAGAGGTGATAAGATGGGTATCTAAGCCCCCTTCATTCCGCCTGGCTACCGGTAGTAACTTACACAGTAGCGTCCCCCATGTCACGAAGACAGAGGTGATAAGATGGGTATCTAAGCCCCCTTCATTCCGCCTGGCTACCGGTAGTGACTTACAGAGTGGCGTCCCCCATGTCACGAAGACAGAGGTGATAAGATGGGTATCTAAGCCCCCTTCATTCCGCCTGGCTACCGGTAGTAACTTACACAGTGGCGTCCCCCATGACACGAAGACAGAGGTGATAAGATGGGTATCTAAGCCCCCTTCATTCCGCCTGGCTACCGGTAGTAACTTACACAGTGGCGTGCCCCATGTCACGAAGACAGAGGTGATAAGATGGGTATCTAAGCCCCATTCATCTAGCCCAGCTACCCATATTAACTAACACAGTGGCGTCCCCCATGTCACGAAGACGGAGGTGATGAGATACTGTAGATATCTAAGCACCCGTCATCTAGCCCAGCTACCAGTACTGGCGCCTGACTCTCCATTCTCAAATTCTGGGAAGTAAAGCGACACCATAGGATATTCTTTCTTACATCAGCAACCATCTTTGGTTCCGGGAATGAAATCTATGGCCTCATGCGAACCTGTAACAGAATATGGGTAAACACTGTGCTTCACGATTAAGAAAGCAAACACTACAGTAGACATAGTAACGAACTACAGTATGTTCATGAAACGTCTCCAAGGAGTACAATGGGCACCGTTGCAAGATGTTGTATAATTTACGTTGGTGTAGGATCTAGCCTTTCAGTGTTTCACTAGTTATGTGTTTAAATATTTTTTTATTTAACTAAATATTTTCTCTTTATTTACATACTTCTGCATTTTTTTTTTTTTTATAAATATAATTTTTTGGCGTATTTATTCATAAGTACATATTTCCTATGTTTGGTGGTACTGACAACATTTTTGACCCTTGGAAATTCCAGTAATTAGCTTCTCTATTTCGTGAATGCATCCTTGTCTCTGTATTGTAGTAGTATTCAAGACAGGAATTCCACGATCAATAAGTACAGCAAGGGGGCTGGAGTCAACAGTCTCATTACGCCTCCAATAGTCCTCACCTTGACAGGAAATTGTACTTGAAATTACAGTGGTCTGCGAAACTTGCGAGTATTGACAGACTGCTTTGAAAGATTTTGAAGTGACATTTTCTTCTGCTCTTTAGAATGAAATTCGAAAACAGCACATAGGCCTACATGATATCGTATCGCGCATTTGCAGTAAGTATTGTAGGATTCGGAAACTGAGGCAGGCCCAGGCTCGTTAAGCGGGAATATTTTGTACTGTAGATAGAATTATGGATTATTCAAGCAGCTGGACGTTTCAACTATATTTCGAGTAACAGGGGGCATAAATATGATACAAATTTAAGAACAAATTTTGGAAACTTACTCACATATTTTCCATTTTAAGTACATAAATCATCATATATATTATTTCAGTAGTATGCATCCCTCCTGCGGCGCTCACAAGCGACCGATCGTGACAAATGAGCATTCAAATGAAAGAGAATAGACATTAGCAGTGACGAATTGCACTATAATTTCATAAATATCTATAATTTCTTAAAAAAATGACTTAAAACTGTACGAAATGTGCGATTTGCAAACACCATTGATGTAATAAAATACGCTCTATAATTCTGTTCACGGGCCGCTGAGACGCCTGTTTCATGTCATATTGACATTCTGAGTTCTTTCCTTTATCGTGAAATGTAAATAGTGTTCTATAGTCATTTGGTTGAAATAAAAACATAGCCTTTCTCCTTAAGTCTCTCATTATAAACCTATTGGGGAAAGTGTGGTTTATGAACTTGCGAGATTTCTCGCGCGGGTCCGCTAGTTAATACATATTTCTGAAAAGTTAAGCACATAATTATCCGGGCCCCTGTTATCACAATACCAATATCTAACTTAATCGCGTGATATTCATCAAGGTAGTATTTGACGTTTTAAAGGAAAATTAAAGGTCAGAACATGAATATTCTTTTGTCGTAACTCTACCAATCTTTAGTGAACGTGCGTTATTTTACATCAGTGGTTCTGAACCCGTAGAATTCTGCGGACCACTCAGCCAGAAATTGAATCATGTATGGACCACCCCCTCCCCACAATACACCTTATCAGTTGTAACCCTTCCTCAATAACACTTCTTTTAAAGATATTTAATTTCAAACCCTGATAGTCATCGACGCGAATACATTCGGATGATACTCGTTCAACGCACATCGTCTCCGAAATCCCCACTTATTGGCCACTTTATTATACGTGCTGGTGGTCCCTTTTCTCCCACGGACCACTGACGAGGCACTCGCGGACCACCGGTTAAGAACCACTGTTTTACATGGAAAATAAATGAACGAACTATAAACACTAAATTAAAGACACGAAACTCGAAATGCCTTTCAGTGGTCAACACGATTGTACCAAACTGTAAAGGGTGTTATTCCCCATACCTGACACCACCTCGTGGAGTAACGGATAGCATGCTTGACTGTGAGCCCTGAGGTCTGGGTGCGATTCCAACCTCATCCATCTTGGAAGTTGTTTTCCGTGGTTTCCTCACTTCTACTACAGGCAAATGCTGGGATGCTTCCCAATCCTCTCGTGACTTAAGAATACACACATCACATCACATAAATACAGATTGGCTGGTTTCTCAGTTTAGGGGCTGTGACAACGCGGTCATGTAGCCCCGCGTACTTTGGGTGTGTGTAGAATCTGTCTGATAAACGGTGTTAATTGTGATGGCTGTATTAGTGTGTGTTATCTGTAATTCAGGTAAGGACTGCAGACGATCAATTTCAAGTAGTTCCTACTTTTGCTACCAAATTCTACCGTCAAAGACACCTAGCTGTGAACATGGCTACTTGATGCCACCGCAAACGGCATCTGGCGGTGAACGTTGGAACTTAAATGAGCTTTAATCAAATCTAACCTAGAAATTTAGCTTAACACAATATTATAGTTAGTGGAAGGTTCCTTTACATGCCATATATCTGTGACATGGGACCGCCAGCTTTTTTTCCCTCCGAATGAAGGCATAGGCAAACTGATGGATCTTTAACGTTCTTAAAAAATCCGTCGACTTCGGCCAGGTTTGAACCTACGATCTTGGGCATGGAAGCTCAGCATGCTACCGATTACGCCACCGAAGCCGCATAAATAAAGATTATCAGACAAACTCCACACACACCCAAGTACAGGGGGATGCATGTCCATGAAGTCACAAAGCCCCTAAATAAATCAACAAAAATCACAACAAACCCAAACTCGTAGATATTGATTAAAAGTCTAAGTGTGAAGGATCTGATCATGATCACTTGACGATCGTTCGGAACTGGTCAACCAAGTTAACTTATAATGTTACGTGCCACCCCCTAGTGGCACTTTTGTTAACTGGATTACGGTGGGGGTACAAAGCACAACACCAATTACTGCTTAAAGAAATAATTAACTTTATTGTGGCCAGAAAATTACACTAATCAGCAAATACAAGCAATTAGGAGCCTTACTCCAGTTTCCTCAAGTCTCTTCCTTGAGCGCTCTTGGCCCTTCCACTTGTCAACAGACCACAGAAGTTAATCCGTCCTAATGAGTACGGTGGCCTTGACAGAAACTACCTGCTCCTCTCCCTTATATTCACCGACCACAATTACTTACGATCACTTGCTGCAGGCTATTTCGCTGTCCACAAGCTGGAGAAACAATGTCACTGGATTTCGTAACTCGCACAGCACTTCGTCACCACACTTCTGTCGCACAAGATAATCGCTCGCACTAGCTCGTAAAACACAACAACAACAACAACAACAACAACTGCTAGACAGGTCGCACTTATATAGCAGGCCGGTGACTCAATAAATGCTTCTAGATCCATCCAGGGTTCACGGCTTCTCGAGGTTTCCATCGCTGGTCCAGTCACGAATATTCTGGACTACCCCTTTGTCCTAGTAGCCCTGTTGCATAAGGCACACGCAATACAGGAGGCAGGCCACAGCCCAGCCCTGGGGCAGTTGTGACTCATGCGGCGAGTGATGACACAAACTCACAGCCGTAACACCACCCCCTTCCTAAAAAGGCTGATCGTCCCGATCAATCATTGGTCCGTCTGTGTCCCTCCGTAGGCTGCCAGGCGATCTCGGTGCACGATCTTCATCTTTGCCCTCGGGCTCCGCTGGATCCTGTAGACGACATCGTTGATCCGTTTCACGACTCGGTACGGGCCCTCCCAGGACTTCTGCAGTTTGGGTGACAGGCCTTTCTTCCGTAATGGGTTGAAGAGCCAGACCAGGTCGTCCTCGTGGAATCCGCCGGCATCCGTCTGCTGGTCGTATCGGGTCTTCATTCGGTCGGTCTCGATCCGCAGTTTCCTCCTCGCGAACGCGTGCACGTCCTCCAGTTGGTCGACCAGTTCTTGACAATACTGGCATACCGGGATCGGATCATTCCCGGGTCGGCCGAAGGCAAGATCGACAGGTAGGAGGAGCTCCCTCCCAAACATGGCCCGGGCTGGTGTGCACCCGGTGGCTTCGTGCACGGCGGCGCGGTAGGCCAGGAGAAATAGTGGAAGATGTTTGTCCCAATCCCTCTGGTGCTCTCTGACGACTATTCGGAGATGGTTCTCGATGGTGCGATTGAATCGCTCTACCATCCCGTCGGACTGAGGGTGTAATGGCGTTGTCCTTGTCTTCCGGATTCCCAGCAGCTGGCATAGGTTCTGGAACACCTGCGACTCGAAGTTCCTCCCTTGGTCGGAGTGCAGCTCCAGGGGTACTCCGTACCGGCTGATGAATTCCTTCACCAGGGTCTCTGCAATCGTCGCGGCTTCTTGGTTAGGGAGCGCATACGCCTCTGGCCATTTGGTAAAGTAGTCGCTGACGACTAATATGTAGCGGTTCCCTGCCTCGCTTAACGGGAATGGCCCAGCAACATCGATGGCCACTCTCTCCATGGGGCCGCCCACGTTGTAGGTCTTCAGTGGACCCCGTCGTCTTCGTCCTGGGCCCTTGCTGGCTGCGCAATCGTGGCACCTCGCGCAGTGGTTCTCCACGTCTGTTCGGCATCCGATCCAGTAGAACCGCTCTCTCAGCTTCTCCAGGGTCTTCTTTATCCCTAGGTGTCCACCAGATGATCCTCCATGAACTTCCTTCAGGACTTCCTCCGTCATAGCCTTTGGAACGACGACTTGTTCCCGAGATGTCTTCCCGTCGGTGCTCTCCCAGGTACGGCAGATGAGGCCATCCCTTACAATCAGCGAGTCCCACTGCGTCCAGTAGGACTTAAACTTTGGGCTGCAGTCTCTCACCATGTTCCACCCGGGTCTGGGGACACAGGCCCTCTTCCATTCGGCTATCAGTCCCAGGTCATCATCTTCTGCTTGCGCCCGCGTGAAAGATTCGCGGCTCCAGCTCCCTTGAAGTTCCACGGTAGTCCTTCGGCACTGTATCCCGGTATTCTCCTCCCTTCGGGCACAGAAGGTGCAGTCTTCGGGGCACGGTCTTCGAGACAGGGCGTCGGCGTTAGAATGCAGTTGGCCTTTCCTGTGCTGAATCTCAAAGTTGTACTGTTGAGGCCTCTCTAACCACCGCGCGAGTTGACCCTCGGGCTGCTTGAAGTTCAGGAGCCACCGCAGGGATGCATGGTCGGTCCTGATGAGAAATTCTTGCCCGTACAGATACTTGTGGAAGTGTTCAATGGTCTTCACGATGGCGAGCAGCTCCTTCCTGGTGACGCAGTAGTTCCTTTCTGGCTTTGACAAGGCCTTGCTGAATTAGGCCACTACTCTCTCCTCGCCGTCCACTACTTGCGACAGGATTCCCCCTATGCCAAAGTCGCTGGCATCGGTATCGACGATGAACCTTGTTCCAGGTCTGGGGTAGGCCAGAATAGGCGCGGTGCACAGAGCCTGCTTGAGTTGTTCGAAGGCACTGTGGCATTCTGCTGTCCACGTGAAGAGTTGGTCCTTCTCAGTCAGTCGATGTAAAGGTTTGGCGATGTCGGCGAACCCTTTCACGAAGCGACGGTAATAAGTGCAGAGTCCCAGGAAGCTCCGTAGTTGGGACTTGTCCTTCGGAACTGGCCACTCCCTCACAGCTGCGGTCTTCTCTGGGTCGGTGCGCACCCCTTCCTCGGAGACGATATGCCCAAGGTACTGGACCCGCTTCTGGAAGAGCTGACACTTCTTGGGGCTCAACTTCAGCTGGGCAGCCCGTAGCTTCAACAAGATCTCCTTCAGGTTGTTGTAGTGCTCCTCGAAGCTTCTCCCCAGAACGATGACGTAGTCTAGGTAGACCAGGCAGGTCTTCCAGTGTAGCCCCTCAGAATGGACTCCATTAGCCTTTCGAAGGTCGCAGGGGCGTTGCACAGACCGAATGGCATGACGGTGAACTGCCAGAGCCCGCTGCCCACAGAGAACGCAGTTTTCTCGCGGTCCTTAGGGTGGACCTCCACCTGCCAGTAGCCACTCTTCAAATCCAAGGTGGAGAACCATCTCGACCCTGATATGGTGTCCAGGGTGTCGTCGATCCGGGGTAGAGGGTAGCTGTCCTTCTTCGTGACGTCATTCACCCGCCTGTAATCCACGCAGAACCTGGTGGAACCGTCCTTCTTCTTCACTAGCACGACCGGAGAATTCCAAGGACTATGTGATGGCTCGATCACCCCTTGCTCCTTCATCCCTTCTACCATCCGGTCGACTTCGGCTTGCTTGGCAAGCGGGACACGTCGGAATGGGGCCCTAATCAGTGCGCTGTCCCCAACGTCGATTCTGTGCTGAACCAAGCTTGTCCTGCCGAAGTCTTTGCTCCCCACGGAGAAAACGTCCTGGAATTCGCGTAGCAGGTCCTGAAGTTGGCGTGATTGTTCCTCGTCTAAATGGTCCTGGGATCCTTGGTACAGCTTCTGTAGTTCTTCTGGCAGTGTGCGTCTTCTTCGGTTGTCCGTCTGCAGGTGTCCGTCTGTCGTAACTGTGATGCGGGCAATCCAGGTAACGGGCTCGCAGACTCCTAGGTTGGTGTCCCGGTGAACCGTCATGTCGTAGTCATTCAGGTTGGACAGGCGGACGTACGGCCGAGACGTCATGTTGATGAGAGTCTTGGCAACTAGCAATCCTTTTGTCTGGATGTCCTCATATTTTGGCTCGATGACAGCCGCCACTCCCTCAGCAGTTCCGTCGACAATTACGGCAGCACTGACCTCCGTCCTGGCGGGAACGATGACGTCTTCTCTGAGCCTTACTCGTCGTGCGGTGATGGACTCGTGCGCAGGTTGCGAAGCAAGTTCCTCACCTCCGAAGTGCAGAGTGTTGGTACTCAGATCCAAGATGATGTTGTTCTGGTCCAGGAAGTCCAGTCCGATGATCACTTCATTTGATACGTCAGCCACAAGCACTGGATGCTTTATCGCCCGTCGACCAATGACGAACTCCAGTGATGCTTCGCCATGTACCGGTGCGGTCTTTACGGTCGCGGTTATTAGCTGGAGGTTCCTTTGTGTGGGTTGCACTCTCCACTTCGGGATCACGGTGGGACTGACGATGGTCCTCGATGCTCCCGTGTCGATTAGCATGGGCCAGCTCTCTCCGTTGACGACTCCGTCGACCATCAGGCTGCTATTGTCCCTCCGTAACTTCGTCACACGAACCTGGACTGCCGGGGCTTGACGACTGTCACAAGCCAACCTTTGCCCCCCAAGGCTGGCTAATACTCGTTTACCTGGGTCGCGCGGTTTTCAGACGACTGATTTCCCGTCGGATACCCTCGGCGGCGGCGATCACCGCAGTCCTTGCTCAGGTGGCCTTTCTTACCGCAGGTCCAGCAGGTCGGTAGTCCTCTTCCGGGCCGCCTCTCCGGTTGCCTTCGGGCTGTGTCGGTGCTGGTGGTGCCGCGACTATCGAAGAAACGGCTTAGCGCCTCCATTAATTCGTCGGCCAGGGGCTTGGTCTCGTTGGTTTTTATTGGTTCGTCGACGTCCACTTGACGCACCCACGCGTGCATTCTGGATGCCTGTTTTGCCGTCTCGAACTCAAGTGCGTGGCTCAGCGCATCTGTCAGGGTCTTATTGCGCGCGAGTCGCAGCGCCTGTTGAGTGTCCGAGTCCCGTAGCCCGTCGGTGAAAGTCAGCGTCGCTATCTGCTCCAGAAAGTCGGCCGGCGCTGTTGGGTATGCGAGCCTTACGAGGCGTGCGATGTCCATCTCGAACTCCTGCAGGGTTTCCGCGTTCTTTTGTACCCGGGTCCGGAGCTGCATCTGGTAGGCCTGTTGAAGATGGCTATCTCCATATCGGGACTCCATATGGGCGATCAGTGAAGCGTAGTCCTGGGATCCAGTCGGGATGGCCTGAAGGACGTTAAGGGCGTCACCTCTCAGCGCTACAATGAGAGCTGTAGCCTTTTCAGTGTTGTTCCAGTTTTTATGTGTGCGCAGCGGTCAGCATGGTTAGCTGCCGCCCCGGAGGTCCTGGGTTCGATTCCCGGCTCTACCACGAAATTTGAAAAGTGGTATGAGGACTGGAACGGGGTCTACTCAGCCTCGGGTGGTCCAAATGAGTAGAGGGGGTTCGATTCCCACCCCAGCCATCCTCGAAGGGGTTTTCCGTGGCTTCCCACTTCGTCTTCGGGCAAATGCCAGGATGGTACCTACTGTAAGGCCACGGCCGCCTCCTTCCCTCTTCCTAGCCTATACATCCCCATCTTCTATCCCTTCCCATCCCACATAAGGCCCCTGTTCGCTTTGCAGGTGAGGCCGCCTGGGCGAAGTGCTGATCACACCTCCCCAGTTGTATCCCTCCGACCAGATGTTCCAAGCTCCAGGACACTGCCCATAGAGGCGGTAGTGGTGAGTTCCCTCGCTGAGTCCGTTGGTAACCACAACCTAGAGGGTAAATTGACTAAATTTAAAAAAAACAATTTATTTATTTATTTGTTTATTTATTTATTTATTTTTAGCCTACTTTTCACATTTTGCAAAAATGAGGAAAAAGTAGACTTATGAGATCGATCCGGGGAAATGTGTGTCTGTCTGTCTGTCTGTCTGGCTGTGTGTGTGTGTCCCCCCCCCCTATCAACTCCTAAACGGCTGCAGCAATCAAAACCAAATTTAGTATGAGTAAAGATGTGCACCGGAATATCTCACGTCCATATTTGAAAATGATGTCAGTGCTACCAACTGCTGAAAAAACGCACTAGAAATTTTAGCTCCATGTTGGATATCTTGCAAGGTATGCATGGGAGCTATTCCAAAATTGGCACACATGTAGATAATACTATTTCAGTTTAATTTCCAGGAGGCCAACCATGACAGTGTTGCCAAAATAATTTTAAGCCTTCTGATAGGTTCAATGTTTAAATGCATATAACTTCTACACTATCAATTGGATTTCAACCAAATTTTGTATGTAATATCTGTACATAAACAGATACGACTGAGCATATTTTTAAGAGCCTACAGGGCTGCCAACTGTTAATAATCGCGCTCTTTATTTTTTTTATCCAAATACCAATATATCAGAAAGTATGCAAGCCAACAGTTTTAAACTATGCACACGTATATTCAGACATTTTAGATTAATTTCGAGTAACTTATATACGTCAGTTCTACCAACATGATTATAAGCCTGCTGATACGACCAATTTTTAAATACATGTAACTTCTATACTATCAGTTGGATTTCAACCAAATTTCGTATGTGCTATGTGTACCATAACAGATATGACTATAAGTATTGTTAAGAGCAATCAGGGCTGCCAACTGTTAATAAATGCTGTCTATATTTATTTTACACTAATATCAATATACCAGAAAGTATGCAAGCCAACAGCTCTATACTTTGCACATGTATAGCACCTGACATTCTAGATTAATTTGGAGTAATTAATACAGGGCAGTGCTGCCAACATGATTCGATGCCTGCTGATATGTCCAATTTTAAAATACATGTAACTTCTATACTAACAAATGGATTTCATCCAAAATTGGCACAACAAGATATCATAATATTTCAGATTATTCTTGACCAGCACACGCATGGTATTGTTGGCAACATGCTTTTACGCGTGCTGATAGATCCAGTGTCTAACTGCATGTAACGTCCATTGGACTTCAACCAAATTTTGTATTCTGTACCTTAACTGTACGGAACTTCTTGTTTTTATAATGAATATTGTTTGGAAGATTGGAAAACTTAGACATATGTTTTGGTCCAACACGGGCAGGATTCCCGCTATGAAAACAAGAAGCTCCGCCAATTCGACACATCAATGTTGTGGGCGAACGCGTCAGTGGCCGCTGAGAAACAACGCAAACACAGGCAGATTCAGGTCACGCGCCATTGTTTAAATCTCTGTAGCTCGGCAACTATTAATTGCAAATCAATTATGAATACATCAAATGAAAGCTTATTTTGTTGCCAACAACTTTTATAGATGACTTGTCTGTGATATTCATGATAGTTTGCCAACAAACGTCATAAAAAGAAAACGTGGCACTTTTCTTTTAAATTTCGCGGCATTTTATAAATTTGCTGCTCGCCTCGAGTAGTAGGGCTAAGCCGGTCCTGGACAGATTTCAAGGTCATCCATGGTTTCTCGTGGTCACGTGCCCCCCAGGCGTTCCCTGGGGGGCTTGGGGGAGGGGAGGGGCGGGGGGGGGAGGGGAGGGGAAAGGGTGGAAGGTCTGGCTTGGAAGCAGACCCAGTTGTTAGCCGACCTGTGTTGGCCAGCCAACTGACTGAGCTGTTTTTCTTTTTTTTTTTTTCGGGGGGGGGCCCCGAAAGGTTTCCCGCTCCCCCCGCGTGGCACCCGACCTTACTACTGGTGCCTCCGACATGCAGTTAGTCTACGATAGTAGAAGAGAAAGCATAGGGGATTGGAAAGGAAGGATTGCCCTTTGAGGCTTTGCGCCTGTCCCATCGCGGTCGCGATCTACCAGGCATCATGGATTGTTGTTAACATTGGTATATGGTGTCATATATGTGCACATATAAATATGTACACATATATAACGGTAAGATTGTAGGGCCAGGGAAAACCGCATAGACAGAAAGGAAAGATTGTCTACACGTAAAACCTGGCGGCTTGGTTATTGCCACATGCAAGGATAATGTGGGTATGGAAATGAATAGGTTTTGTTAGTACGGGAGGTGTGTCATCAACAGTTGCAAAATCCGTTTCCTCGCCGAGATTAGTATTTGTGGGAATCAGTTGGCTTGGCACTGCTGGGACTAGCGCGTCCGCAATGGCGGACGAACCGCACTTCCGGGGTTAGGTTCGGGGCACGGTCCGCCCGCCTAGTGCGTCCTAGTACCAAGTCTCCGTGATCCGGAGAGGGGAGCCACGCCTGCGAACAGGGGCTTCTTCTCTCGTGTCCTGGACATAGCTGATGGTTGTTATATCAATCACTCCGTCGCTGCATACACTCCTATCCAATCCGCTAACTAGGCACTTGACTGAGCTGGCTGGTGTGCATTGCCTATATAGCTTGTGGATGGAAGTGGGGGAAGGGACCGGTTCGGGCGACTGTCGAAGGTAGTCGAATGTGACCGAGTGTAACTTAGTAGTAGGGGGCTACTAGGAGTTCTGGCCCACCCCACCACCTCTCCCTCTGACGTCACATACTAACCCGCAATACATTCAGGGGCAAAGTCGATATCTCGCAAACCCATGGTCCGATTTTGACAAATGAGGTGTCGTTGGACTCGGGCTAACGCCCTCTTTCAAATGGACCACTCATTTCAACCCCTAAATAAAACCTACCCCTACTATAGGGTGAAATTGTATTTCTTTTAGTGAAAGTCTCTTTTCAAATGCGACATGTATAAGGTGCGCTGCTAAAATGAACTTAAACGTGGTTGCTCATATCGCGCATGCGTTTGGCTTGCTGCCGATATGGATTAATATTTTTGTTTTTGTTTTTTACGCATGCGCACTTGGGATTTTTGTAAGAGGGCGAGCTCTTTGAAAAAAATGATTGATAAGAAGGGGTTTTGGTGGTGAGGAGAGAACCAGATAGTCGCCTACTTTCCTACGAAGTTTGCCGATATCTCTCGAACGCAAGGTCGGATTTGGACGTGTGACGTGTCAAATCGCTTGTCTCAAAGCCCTATACATGTTATTGATAGGTTAAAGTTTTGAGAATGAGGGAAACAGGCTTTTTGGGGGTAAAACCGTGATTTTAGACTTTTTCCGATATTTCACGAATGCCTGGTCGGATTTGGTCCTATGACGTGTCAAATGGCTTGTCTCGAAACCCTTTTTATTTTTGTAATAGGTTAAAGTTTTTTGAGAATGAGGGAAACAGAATTTTTTGTTGTAAAACTGTGATTTTAGACTTTCTGTTATATCTCACAAACCAATAACGCCAGAGACGTATACGAGGGGTCGTAGGACTCGGGGTGACGCCCCTCCCCTCTCCCCCTTTCGAATATAGTATTTATGTTTAAAAAAATGTGAAAGGGCCTAACGACACTTTTGTTGAAAACATTTCAGTTTTTAAAACTTTTCTTAAATTTGTCTAACATGTTCATGACGAGTGGTTGTAGATAGAAAGAGACGATACCACTGGACACGTGTTTCAACGAAGCTATTACTGGCCACGGTGGTGATATACCAATACAGTATTCGCTGTTTCGATGAGACGGCGGGTCGAGGGTTCGTTTTCTGATTTTTCCTATGATGGAATTCCTAATTCCTAAACCCCCTGAAGGGGGTATTTAACGTGTAAACGATTATGAGTGACATGACAAATGATAATTCCTTGATCCGATGAAGTTGGCTTTAGATAGAACAAACAGAACTTGGTTATATGTTGCTTGAAGTGAGTATAGAAAACAAACTTGCTGGGGCAGACTGACAGGATGTGAATGTTATTTGAGCTTATTGGAATGCATTGACTTGACTTGACAACAGGGCAATGAAAAAAGCATAGAGATGCTGAGGACACTTGAAAGTCAAACGATATGGCAACCATGGTGGGAGGGGGAAGCTAGGATGATGTCGCCGATCATGTTCAATGTTCAATGGATGAATTAATATTTTGCGAAGCATTGTTCGGAGAGGGTCATGTGACGACTTGTTTTAAGGGTATTTATTTTTTCGATGTTTCCTATGGTGGACTCATTGATTGAAATAATCCAAAACTGCTAGGGCATGGCCTTGAGATTTTATAAACCGATAATGGGATTTTGACATAGAAGATCCACTCAGAACTTGACATGATGTCATTCTTTTTATGGCTTATGAATTTCCCCAAAAAAGATCCAAAATAACAAGATCATGGACTTTTGCTTTTCTTAATATATTGCTAACCCATAATGTAAGATGTTTACTGTGAGTGACGAAATCTAGCTAGGTAAAGAAAGAATTATTGTAGGATATATGTATGGTGACTGACACGTCTTTGACCATTGGAACTTGTTTTCAGATCTGACTGTAGTACATAGGGAGTATAGGTTGTAGGCATGGATTGACAAACGGTGCACACAAAATTCAATTTATCGATTCAAGAATTAAGAGTAGACTATCATTAATTAATTGGTTAAAGAGTGTAGCTAAAAATAAAAAAAATGGTCACTACATTAAACTAAACTGAACCAAGTCGAATCAAACCCAACTGAACCAAACCAAGCCTAAAGCAAACCAAACCTAATCAAGAACAAGCCAAGAGCTTAAGTGTAAAACTTCTGGGGGAATGCAGTCATTGGCAATGTCCAAAGGAAGGGATAACGCTCTACCTCTAGAGGGCAAGGTAAAGCTAGCGCATGGTGCTAATGCATATTCCCAAGTACATGAACCACACACACACAACTATCCTATGCTGTTTTTATGAGTTAACTGTTAAAACTTACTCAGTGGTTACTGAGCAAGATGGTCGCTACACACAACAAGCTTTAAATACTTGAGGCTAATAATCTATCACACACACACACACACACACGCTTGTTCTAAACTAAACTGTCTTGCTGGCAGTGCTCAAACAGTAGGCAAATGACAGAAATGCTTGGCTAACAGAAATACAATCATTTTCGTTTGTCTAATGTTACCAGCTAACCATTACATGCTATAGTGGTGAGCACATGTGCCTCTTGCACTGGAGATCGTAACTCGATTTCTAGCTCTAAGGCCTAGAATGAATCAAACTAAGAAAGAAGGGTATGGTAACGCAGTGGTTTAACTGTTAGCCTTTCACTAAGGTAGACTAGGGTTTGATTTTAGGTTATGCCTGGCTGCGTGGCTCAGGGGTAACGTTCTCGCTTGCTGGGCCCAAGGTTGCAGGTTCGTATCCTGGCGCAGTCAGGTGGCATTTGAGGGTGCGCAAATGCGAGGGAGCCGTGTCAGTAGATTTACTGGCACGTTAAAGATCCCCTTCGGGGCAAAATTCCGGCACCCCGGCGTCTCTAAAAGCCAGAGTAGTTAAAAGGGACGTAAAACCAATAACATTATTATTATTATTATTATGATTTTAGGTTAATATACATGTCATAAACAAACAAACAAAAAAGCAGAGATAATGTTTAAAACTGATTACACTTGTCTCTTTTCAAATTATTACTTAGATTGCAAATACAAAGGTGGACTGGGTTTGATATACAGTTAATGCTGCCTATCGCATACTAGCCTGTAAGAAAGCCAAACAAGCAAAAGGCGTAGGTAGAGCAGTGGTAAAATCGCTATGTGTAGAGAACTACCTAACGGTTTTATGAACTGGCAATGGTATGTCGCATAAACAGTGCAGGATACAATCCAGCAACCATAATTTTTATCTTGTGGAGCAGAGAAAACATATATATAGAGAGAGAGACATAGAAAGCTTGTGTATGTATGGGTAGCATTGATTGTTTGACCAGAGAAAATACGATGAGGTAGGGTGGGGAGAGGGAGAATTAACACTTATATATGAATGAATGGTAAATAGTATTTTTTTTCAATAGTTTTGTTTTTCAAATGCAGTGGTAGATAGCCGTTATTTTGTAAAACATTCTTACTTGCAGTAGTAATAAGACTCTATGGTTCCGCTAACACATAGATAGACTGTATTATTGCCATGGTCAAGCAATCACATTAAGATCATTTACAAAATCATAAAATGAAAAATAAAAAATCTTGTTTTGGAAATATCGTTTTTCATCATACACAAAATAAATATATAAAAAAGTCCTCTCGGCACGCCGGAAGGCGGAGGTAGATTTCACCGGACAAACTTGGGGATAGGCGAAAATAGGCAGAATATGCAGATTTTCGTAGAAGGATCAGACCTCATTTAATGCGAGAAGGTATTTTATAATTGGAGCTTAATTAACTTTGTTTTTCGTCATTTTATGCTTATTTTAAACATTTTATTGTCTTATGGGAACGGTAACCTTCTTGTCATTTGGGGTCCATTTTTATACTTGTGGTCACACTATCCTTATGCAAGGTTTCGACACTGATGTGCAACTATGTAACGGTCTGTTACTTCTTCACGCAAAATTATATCTCCCGCAGAGATTTTGGTTGGTTCCTCAGTTTAGGGGCTGCGACAACGCGGTCATGTAACCCCGTGTACTTTGGGATGGCTGTATTAGTCTGTAATTCAGGTAAGGACTGCAGACGGTCAATTTCAAGCAGTAGTTACTAATGTTGCTACCAGGTACTACCGTCAACGACACCTAGCTGTGAACTTGGCTACTAGATGCCAGCGCAACCAGCAACTCGCAACGAAAGTTGGAACTTCCCCTCCAAAGGAAAGCATACTGAGGGATTTTTAGCACTCTTAGAAAATCCGACGACTTCGGCCGGCTTTGAACTCGCGACCTTGGGCATAGACATTCAGCATGCTACCAGTTACGTCACCGAAGCCGCTTCACACTTAGATGGAAATCTGAATCTGATCTCGTGCAAGTGCGTTATCTTGGCAACGTCTGATGGCTCATCCCTCATCAATTTAATAGTGTTGCCATGGCAACCACTGATAGGTCTTGGCATTTTCTTATAGTTCCGAAATTATTTTTCTCATCCCTTGGCATAATGGTGGGTTATATCAAAAATTCTTTCAGACAAAAGTTTTAGGTAATTATTATGGGAATATTGTCCATTTTGTACGGTTTTGATATTGTGCCTATTAAGAGAGATATGATTAATGTTTCCCGAAAAACCCACTTTTTCCCACCCCTTTGGTCAATGGTTGGTGCTATAAAAAAACTCTTCAAACATACATTTTTGGGCTTTATCCGACACATAGTATGAATGTTGAACGGATTCGATATCTCACATATTAAGAGAGTTATAGTAATATTTCACTTTTTCGAAAAAAAGCCCCCCATTTTCACCCCCCTTCGACCGATTTAGCCCAGTAACGAACTCGACCGAGATTTTATAGGTATACGTTTTCGGTAAAAAATTCAAAGTGATTTGTACAAAATTACGGCAGTTATCGTGTCCACAATAAACTGATATACATATACATACATAAATTATACATAACTTTTGAAATGACGGTGGTTTTGGGGTCTGGGGGATGTGAAACGCGAAGATATGTCGAAATTTTCCGGAAGTCGAAATATGGTACCCATTGCAATAGTTAGCTTTCTAATGAAATCTACCTCTGGTTGGTTCCTCAGTTTAGGGGCTGCGACAACGCGGTCATCTAACCCCGTGTACTTTGGGTGAGTGTAGAATCTGTCTGATACACGGTGTGAATTGTAATGGCTGTATTAGTCTTAATTCATGTAAGTACTGCAGACGGTCAATTTCCAAGCAGTAGTTCCTAATGTTGCTACCAGGTACTACCGTCAACGACACCTAGCTGTGAACTTGGCTACTAGATGCCACCCCAACCATCAACTCGCAACGAACGTTGGAACTTCCCCTCCAAAGGAAAGCATACTGAGGGATTCTAGTGCTCTTAGAAAATCCGACGACTTCGGCCGGCTTTGAAACCGCGACATTGGGCATAGACATTCAGCATGCTACCAGTTACGTCACCGAAGCCGCTTCCCACTTTGTCAGGCGGCTTCGGTGGCGTAGTCGGTAGCATGCTGAGCTTCTATGCCCAAGATACCGGGTTCAAACCCGGCCGAAGCCGTCGGATTTTTTAAGAGCGTTAAATATCCCTCAGTATGCCTTCCTTCGGAGGGGAAGTAAAGCCGGTGGTCCCATGTCATAGATTTATGGCATGTTAAAGATCCTTCCACTAATTGCACCTGTGTGAAGCTAAATTGGATAGGTTAAGAATGTATACAACGCTCTTAGGTTTCTATGTTCGTTGCCAAGAGCCGACTGCGGCGGCGTCTAGTAGCTCAGTTCTGAACTTGGCCTCGTAGTCGTTGACAGTGGCGCTTGGCGGCAAAAGTAGGAACTATCTGAAAAATTGTTAGTTGCAGTACTTAAATTAACAAACAGATAACACACACTAATACAGTCATCACAATTAACACCGGTTATCAGACAGATTCTACACACACCCAAAGTACACGGGGCTACATGACCGCGTTGTCGCAGCCCCTAAACTTAAGAACCAACCAACCAACCACTTAGTCAGATGGAAATACTGAATCTGATCTCGTGCAAGTGCGTTGTCATGGCAACGTCTGATGGCCCATGCCTCATCAATTTAGTAGTGTTGCCATGGCAACCACTGATAGCTCTTGGCATTTTCTTATAATTCCGAAATCATTTTTCTCGTCTATTGGCGTAATGGTGGGTCATATCAAAAATTCTTTCAGACAAAAGTTTTAGGTAATTATTAGGGGAATATTGTCCATTTTGTACGGTTTTGATATTGTGCCTATTAAGAGAGATATGATTAATGTTTCCCGAAAAACCCACTTTTTTCCACCCCTTTGGTCAATGGTTGGTGCTATCAAAAAACTTATTTGACATAAATGTTTGGCACTTATCAGACACATATTATGAACTTTGAATGGATTCGATATTACACGTATTAAGAGAGTTATAGCGAAATTTCACTTTTTCGAAAAAAGCCCCCCATTTTCACCCCCTTCGACCGATTTAGCCCAATAACGAACTCGACCGAGATTTTATAGGTATACATCTTCGGAAAAGAATTCGAAGTAATTGGTGCAAAATTACGGCAGTTATCATGTCCACAAGAAACTGATATACATATATATATATATACATATATATATATATACATAAATTATATATAAACTTTTGAACTGACGGTGGTTTTGGGGTCTGGGGGATGTGAAACGCGAAGATATGTCGAAATTTTCCGGAAGTCGAAACATGGGACCCATTGCAATAGTTAGCTTTCTAATGAAATCTACCTAAAAATTTGTAAACAGCAAAATGGAAAATCCATGTTTCCATATAGACAAAATTTAAAAACCTTAAACGGACATTTAAGAAAATATATGCAAATGGGAAATTGACAAATGTGTAAATATGAAAATGGAAAAATCCATGTTTCCAAATCATGAAATTGAAAAACATCAAACTGTCATTTTAAAAAAATGCAAATGGAAAATTGACAAATTGCAAAGTGTGAAATGTGAAATTGAACAAATGGCTATCATTATTTTAAAAAAAATAACATGGTGCTCTATGGTTGAGGTGTGAATCAAACCCTCTCTACTTATTTGGACCACCCGAGACTGAGTAGACTAGTTTTAGTTGTCATACCGCTTTTAAAAGTTTGTGTTAAATCTAGGAATTGAACCCAAGAGCTTGTAGGGGAGATCCAAGGTTATAATATGTTAAACAGATAGCCTTGAATGTAGGGTGTGGTAGCTATATAGAGATGAGACGTTTCGCTCGGGGGAGGGAGGCATGGAGATCTGCATCAAACCAGTCAAAAGACTGACGACTCAAACAACAACATGTAGAGCTCACCAAAATAATGTTGTGTAACGGTAAATGTTAGTCAACGAACAGTAATGCATTACTAAAACCCATGACACGATACCTAAGAGCTTTTCTAAAATGATTTTAAAATGCCTTTAACCCTATATTAAACACCCAGTACACAAGACTCATAACTGCAATGTTATGGTCAAAAAAAAATATATCTATATTTCAAAACAAACAAGTGGTTTAGTCAATGTATACTGGAAAAAGTTTTATAAACACTCAAGTCCACAAAAATAATTAAATTAGTAACTGTCAGGTTGACCGAGTGGTTATGGTGTTTGACTTAAGTTCAAATTTTCTGTACAAGAAAGCAAGGGTTTGAATCCCTTACCTGATATAACTATTGCCTCAACATGGCTTGACCACACTGTATTATTGTGTACTCGGTACACAAACCATAGATAGAGTGTATTGTTTAAGGTCACTCTCTTTGCGAACATAGTCAGAGACTGTTGATGGTTAACAATTGCATTAATAGTGGGACATAGGGATAGCAATTAAGAAAAACAGACAATACACATACACTATTTTTATTTATTTAATGTAAGTACTTGTACAATAGTTATATACAAACTACAACTCTCTTTTGTCTATAACTATCTAGTCCTTTTCGATCCACTTGCATATCAAGGGCAGATGACTTTGTAGTTCAGCCCCCTTAAAACAACAACAACACTACTTCTTGCATTGTCTGTGATGTTGATGACTCTTGAGGCGTGGAAGATGGATACAACATAACTTTACCAACAGGGGTTAAACGTTGCTCAACAAACAATGCACTATTTTGAGTAGCAACATCTTTCTCTTATACTAACTTTTTATCATTCTGATGATTTTTTTGTCAACACCATCAGTGTTTTGTCTGGAGCACTACATTGATGATCACTCACACTTAAAACCACACCATTTCTACTTTTCATATTGCCTCGACATTTTGTTGACCTCTGTTTTGAGCATTGCCAGAATATTATTCCTTTTACATTTTGTCGTCTATAGTTATAAGAGTAGCCTTTATAGAGTCACATTGTTTACCTCGGTAGTTGTAGTAAGTTCCAAAGTAGTAACTAACCTGTTAGTATGATTTGCACACTACAAAGGTTATCTCTGTTCTGGTAATAGAATTATTTAGCGTTGGCTTTTATATTTAATATGTACAGTTAAAAGTGATAGAAAAGTGGTAGAAATGTGGTAGCAAAGTGGTAGACAAGTGGTAGACAATTGGTAACATAGTGGTAGAAAAGTGGTAGAAAAGTAGTAGAAAAGTGGTAGCAAAGTGGTAGAAAAGTGGTAGCAAACTAGAAAAGTGGTAGAAAAGTGGCAGAAAAGTAGTAGAAAAGTGGTAGCAAAGTGGTAGAAAAGTGGTAGCAAACTAGAAAAGTGGTAGCAAAGTGGTAGCAAAGTGGTAGAAAATATTACATGTATTGATAAGAAATAGTTTAAGCGGTTACACGGATTCATTACACTATAATTTTAGCATTACGAAGCTCATTTTCTATATCCAAAAGTTCTTCCTCATATTTAGTATGACCAGCCTGTTTACAGGTATGCAAGTACTGAAGCCGCTGGATTAGCTTACTGGGATTGTTCCAGTAAACAAATTTAACAAATGATTTTTTGGGTGTAAACCATTATCATCATCATCATCATCATTATCATGATAATCATCATCATCATCATGGTTATCATCATCAATATAATTATCATCAATATAATCATCATCACTATTACTATCTAATCCTTTTTGTTCATCTTGCAATGCAACAACCTTTGGCATAGTTTGTGTTGTCTTTGATAGTGTTAGAGGTTTCTTAGACGTTAACGACTGTCCTAACATGTCTTTTTCAGGAGATAATAAATGCTCTTTAACAAACAAAGCACTATCTTGAGCCACACTATTTTTTTCTTGACCTTGCTTTTTTACCTTGGTTAGAGTATTTTGTCCATTTAAATGAGTATTATTTTGAGATTTACAATGATGATCGATTGAAATAAGTATGTTGGAGCCTTTTGTCTTAATCATTCCTCGACACTTTTTAGATCGTTGTTTCGAACAGCACCAAATAACAGTTCCATTTTTATTAGTTCTTTTTACAATATATGCATATCCTTTATAGTAAGCACATGGCTTACCATAGCTAGTCGTTGATACATCCATGCCAACTGTTAAGCATAAACTAATCTCTAGTAAAGTTAACTCGATAATAAAAATGATTGTTTGTAGTATGTGCAGTTTAAAGTAAGAGCAAAAGTGAGAGTCAAGTGGTAGAAAAGTGTTAGCAAAGTGGTGGAAGAGTGGTAGCAGTTTATAGTAGTCATGATCTTTTTTACCAGAATGTGATTTGAGTAAATGTAATTTCTAATCCTTAGCAGTGAGTAGTCAGTTAGTCTTGGTTCAGACAAGCGTAAACAGTTCTCCAATGAATCAGAGATCAAGATTTTCATTATGAAACAGTTGTGTAACCAATTAGGTATCGGTACTTGATAGCTTTACACATGAACAAAAATTCCAACATATCTGACATGAATTACATGATTTGAAAGTTGACAAAGAATATCCAATCAACCATTGTAGTTACAATGTCAAACACACAAAGGCAAAATCAGCATGAACTTTTAAGTTACAGGAAAATTCTATGAAATAGACTATGCAGGAAATTTGGAAATACACATCAGAAGTTTGCAACACCATCCTTCTAGCCTATATAAATTATCGACATGGAAAGTGTGCACTGCCCCTAACATTAAACCAATTTATCAATAACACAAGTCAACAATCAAAACATTTTGTGTTGAGTCTATCATTTAATGCATATATTCTGTCTACATTGAACAGTAACACACAAAAAAAAACGCCATTCATAATTAATTGAGTTTGCTTTAATTCTTTATGTAATGATATATACATATTTAAAGTTTTGGCTGACTGTTCAGGGTGAATCGACTTTGAACACATAAGAGAGGGAATATTTTAAGACTTAACCTCAGCTCACCTAACATAACCTAAATTTACCTAACCTAACCTTGTCATATAGGTAAGAAACGGGTCAAGCTATGCTTTCGACTACCGAGTTTCAGCTACTTTTCAAGGTTACTCTCCCAAACATTGCCGGAGACTGCTGATAAACACCTATGTTCCCACGGCGGCGGCGCGCAACGACTTACATGACGCGCTTCCCCCTTTTCATTGATCCCTGTTGATTTGTCCCTTTGGACTGGTACCTATGGACTGGCCCATGCAATTATCCAAATTATGCCAAAGGGTCCGGTCCAAAGGGATCAGCCAAAAGGACCTGTCCACAGGGACCCGTCAAAAATTACTCCATTCAAAAAGGGCCCGTCCAAAAAGGCGTCAACAGGGACCAGTCCAAAGGGACAAATCAACAGGAATCAATGAAAAGGGGAAAGCGCGTCATGTAAGTCGTTGCGCGCCGCCTCCGTGCGAACATAGGTGTTTATCAGCAGTCTCCGGCAATGTTTGGGAGAGTAACCTTGAAAAGTAGCTGAAACTCGGTAGTCGAAAGCATAGCTTGACCCGTTTCTTACCTATATGACAAGGTTAGGTTAGGTACATTTAGGTTATGTTAGGTGAGCTGAGGTTAAGTCTTAAAATATTCCCTCTCTTATGTGTTCAAAGTCGATTCACCCTGAACAGTCAGCCAAAACTTTAAATATGTATATATCATTACATAAAGAATTAAAGCAAACTCAATTAATTATGAATGGCGTTTTTTTTTGTGTGTTACTGTTCAATGTAGACAGAATATATGCATTAAATGATAGACTCAACACAAAATGTTTTGATTGTTGACTTGTGTTATTGATAAATTGGTTTAATGTTAGGGGCAGTGCACACTTTCCATGTCGATAATTTATATAGGCTAGAAGGATGGTGTTGCAAACTTCTGATGTGTATTTCCAAATTTCCTGCATAGTTTATTTCATAGAATTTTCCTGTAACTTAAAAGTTCATGCTGATTTTGCCTTTGTGTGTTTGACATTGTAACTACAATGGTTGATTGGATATTCTTTGTCAACTTTCAAATCATGTAATTCATGTCAGATATGTTGGAATTTTTGTTCATGTGTAAAGCTATCAAGTACCGATACCTAATTGGTTACACAACTGTTTCATAATGAAAATCTTGATCTCTGATTCATTGGAGAACTGTTTACGCTTGTCTGAACCAAGACTAACTGACTACTCACTGCTAAGGATTAGAAATTACATTTACTCAAATCACATTCTGGTAAAAAAGATCATGACTACTATAAACTGCTACCACTCTTCCACCACTTTGCTAACACTTTTCTACCACTTGACTCTCACTTTTGCTCTTACTTTAAACTGCACATACTACAAACAATCATTTTTATTATCGAGTTAACTTTACTAGAGATTAGTTTATGCTTAACAGTTGGCATGGATGTATCAACGACTAGCTATGGTAAGCCATGTGCTTACTATAAAGGATATGCATATATTGTAAAAAGAACTAATAAAAATGGAACTGTTATTTGGTGCTGTTCGAAACAACGATCTAAAAAGTGTTGAGGAATGATTAAGACAAAAGGCTCCAACATACTTATTTCAATCGATCATCATTGTAAATCTCAAAATAATACTCATTTAAATGGACAAAATACTCTAACCAAGGTAAAAAAAAGCAAGGTCAAGAAAAAAATAGCGTGGCTCAAGATAGTGCTTTGTTTGTTAAAGAGCATTTATTATCTCCTGAAAAAGACATGTTAGGACAGTCGTTAACGTCTAAGAAACCTCTAACACTATCAAAGACAACACAAACTATGCCAAAGGTTGTTGCATTGCAAGATGAACAAAAAGGATTAGATAGTAATAGTGATGATGATTATATTGATGATAATTATATTGATGATGATAACCGTGATGATGATGATGATTATCATGATAATGATGATGATGATGATGATGATGATAATGGTTTACACCCAAAAAAAATCATTTGTTAAATTTGTTTACTGGAACAATCCCAGTAAGCTAATCCAGCGGCTTCAGTACTTGCATACCTGTAAACAGGCTGGTCATACTAAATATGAGGAAGAACTTTTGGATATAGAAAATGAGCTTCGTAATGCTAAAATTATAGTGTAATGAATCCGTGTAACCGCTTAAACTATTTCTTAACAATACATGTAATATTTTCTACCACTTTGCTACCACTTTGCTACCACTTTTCTAGTTTGCTACCACTTTTCTACTACTTTGCTACCACTTTTCTACTACTTTTCTGCCACTTTTCTACCACTTTTCTAGTTTGCTACCACTTTTCTACCACTTTGCTACCACTTTTCTACTACTTTTCTACCACTATGTTACCAATTGTCTACCACTTGTCTACCACTTTGCTACCACATTTCTACCACTTTTCTATCACTTTTAACTGTACATATTAAATATAAAAGCCAACGCTAAATAATTCTATTACCAGAACAGAGATAACCTTTGTAGTGTGCAAATCATACTAACAGGTTAGTTACTACTATGGAACTTACTACAACTACCGAGGTAAACAACGTGACTCTATAAAGGCTACTCTTATAACTATAGACGACAAAATGTAAAAGGAATAATATTCTGGCAATGCTCAAAACAGAGGTCAACAAAATGTCGAGGCAATATGAAAAGTAGAAATGGTGTGGTTTTAAGTGTGAGTGATCATCAATGTAGTGCTCCAGACAAAACACTGATGGTGTTGACAAAAAATCATCAGAATGATAAAAAGTTAGTATAAGAGAAAGATGTTGCTACTCAAAATAGTGCATTGTTTGTTGAGCAACGTTTAACCCCTGTTGGTAAAGTTATGTTGTATCCATCTTCCACGCCTCAAGAGTCATCAACATCACAGACTATGCAAGAAGTAGTGTTGTTGTTGTTTTAAGGGGGCTGAACTACAAAGTCATCTGCCCTTGATATGCAAGTGGATCGAAAAGGACTAGATAGTTATAGACAAAAGAGAGTTGTAGTTTGTATATAACTATTGTACAAGTACTTACATTAAATAAATAAAAATAGTGTATGTGTATTGTCTGTTTTTCTTAATTGCTATCCCTATGTCCCACTATTAATGCAATTGTTAACCATCAACAGTCTCTGACTATGTTCGCAAAGAGAGTGACCTTAAACAATACACTCTATCTATGGTTTGTGTACCGAGTACACAATAATACAGTGTGGTCAAGCCATGTTGAGGCAATAGTTATATCAGGTAAGGGATTCAAACCCTTGCTTTCTTGTACAGAAAATTTGAACTTAAGTCAAACACCATAACCACTCGGTCAACCTGACAGTTACTAATTTAATTATTTTTGTGGACTTGAGTGTTTATAAAACTTTTTCCAGTATACATTGACTAAACCACTTGTTTGTTTTGAAATATAGATACTTTTTTTTGACCATAACATTGCAGTTATGAGTCTTGTGTACTGGGTGTTTAATATAGGGTTAAAGGCATTTTAAAATCATTTTAGAAAAGCTCTTAGGTATCGTGTCATGGGTTTTAGTAATGCATTACTGTTCGTTGACTAACATTTACCGTTACACAACATTATTTTGGTGAGCTCTACATGTTGTTGTTTGAGTCGTCAGTCTTATGACTGGTTTGATGCAGATCTCCATGCCTCCCTCCCCCGAGCGAAACGTCTCATCTCTATATAGCTACCACACCCTACATTCAAGGCTATCTGTTTAACATATTATAACCTTGGATCTCCCCTACAAGCTCTTGGGTTCAATTCCTAGATTTAACACAAACTTTTAAAAGCGGTATGACAACTAAAACTAGTCTACTCAGTCTCGGGTGGTCCAAATAAGTAGAGAGGGTTTGATTCACACCTCAACCATAGAGCACCATGTTATTTTTTTTTTAAATAATGATAGCCATTTGTTCAATTTCACATTTCACACTTTGCAATTTGTCAATTTTCCATTTGCATTTTTTTAAAATGACAGTTTGATGTTTTTCAATTTCATGATTTGGAAACATGGATTTTTCCATTTTCATATTTACACATTTGTCAATTTCCCATTTGCATATATTTTCTTAAATGTCCGTTTAAGGTTTTTAAATTTTGTCTATATGGAAACATGGATTTTCCATTTTGCTGTTTAAAATTTTTTTATATATTTATTTTGTGTATGTTGAAAAACGATATTTCCAAAACAAGATTTTTTATTTTTCATTTTATGATTTTGTAAATGATCTTAATGTGATTGCTTGACCATGGCAATAATACAGTCTATCTATGTGTTAGCGGAACCATAGAGTCTTATTACTACTGCAAGTAAGAATGTTTTACAAAATAACGGCTATCTACCACTGCATTTGAAAAACAAAACTATTGAAAAAAAAATACTATTTACCATTCATTCATATATAAGTGTTAATTCTCCCTCTCCCCACCCTACCTCATCGTATTTTCTCTGGTCAAACAATCAATGCTACCCATACATACACAAGCTTTCTATGTCTCTCTCTCTCTATATATGTTTTCTCTGCTCCACAAGATAAAAATTATGGTTGCTGGATTGTATCCTGCACTGTTTATGCGACATACCATTGCCAGTTCATAAAACCGTTAGGTAGTTCTCTACACATAGCGATTTTACCACTGCTCTACCTACGCCTTTTGCTTGTTTGACTTTCTTACAGGCTAGTATGCGATAGGCAGCATTAACTGTATATCAAACCCAGTCCACCTTTGTATTTGCAATCTAAGTAATAATTTGAAAAGAGACAAGTGTAATCAGTTTTAAACATTATCTCTGCTTTTTTGTTTGTTTGTTTGTTTATGACATGTATATTAACCTAAAATCAAACCCTAGTCTACCTTAGTGAAAGGCTAACAGTTAAACCACTGCGTTACCATACCCTTCTTTCTTAGTTTGATTCATTCTAGGCCTTAGAGCTAGAAATCGAGTTACGATCTCCAGTGCAAGAGGCATATGTGCTCACCACTATAGCATGTAATGGTAAGCTGGTAACATTAGACAAACGAAAATGATTGTATTTCTGTTAGCCAAGCATTTCTGTCATTTGCCTACTGTGTGAGCACTGCCAGCAAGACAGTTTAGTTTAGAACAAGCGTGTGTGTGTGTGTGTGTGTATAGATTATTAGCCTCAAGTATTTAAAGCTTGTTGTGTGTAGCGACCATCTTGCTCAGTAACCACTGAGTAAGTTTTAACAGTTAACTCATAAAAACAGCATAGGATAGTTGTGTGTGTGTGGTTCATGTACTTGGGAATATGCATTAGCACCATGCGCTAGCTTTACCTTGCCCTCTAGAGGTAGAGCGTTATCCCTTCCTTTGGACATTGCCAATGACTGCATTCCCCCAGAAGTTTTACACTTAAGCTCTTGGCTTGTTCTTGATTAGGTTTGGTTTGCTTTAGGCTTGGTTTGGTTCAGTTGGGTTTGATTCGACTTGGTTCAGTTTAGTTTAATGTAGTGACCATTTTTTTATTTTTAGCTACACTCTTTAACCAATTAATTAATGATAGTCTACTCTTAATTCTTGAATCGATAAATTGAATTTTGTGTGCACCGTTTGTCAATCCATGCCTACAACCTATACTCCCTATGTACTACAGTCAGATCTGAAAACAAGTTCCAATGGTCAAAGACGTGTCAGTCACCATACATATATCCTACAATAATTCTTTCTTTACCTAGCTAGATTTCGTCACTCACAGTAAACATTTTACATTATGGGTTAGCAATATATTAAGAAAAGCAAAAGTCCATGATCTTGTTATTTTGGATCTTTTTTGGGGAAATTCATAAGCCATAAAAAGAATGACATCATGTCAAGTTCTGAGTGGATCTTCTATGTCAAAATCCCATTATCGGTTTATAAAATCTCAAGGCCATGCCCTAGCAGTTTTGGATTATTTCAATCAATGAGTCCACCATAGGAAACATCGAAAAAATAAATACCCTTAAAACAAGTCGTCACATGACCCTCTCCGAACAATGCTTCGCAAAATATTAATTCATCCATTGAACATTGAACATGATCGGCGACATCATCCTAGCTTCCCCCTCCCACCATGGTTGCCATATCGTTTGACTTTCAAGTGTCCTCAGCATCTCTATGCTTTTTTCATTGCCCTGTTGTCAAGTCAAGTCAATGCATTCCAATAAGCTCAAATAACATTCACATCCTGTCAGTCTGCCCCAGCAAGTTTGTTTTCTATACTCACTTCAAGCAACATATAACCAAGTTCTGTTTGTTCTATCTAAAGCCAACTTCATCGGATCAAGGAATTATCATTTGTCATGTCACTCATAATCGTTTACACGTTAAATACCCCCTTCAGGGGGTTTAGGAATTAGGAATTCCATCATAGGAAAAATCAGAAAACGAACCCTCGACCCGCCGTCTCATCGAAACAGCGAATACTGTATTGGTATATCACCACCGTGGCCAGTAATAGCTTCGTTGAAACACGTGTCCAGTGGTATCGTCTCTTTCTATCTACAACCACTCGTCATGAACATGTTAGACAAATTTAAGAAAAGTTTTAAAAACTGAAATGTTTTCAACAAAAGTGTCGTTAGGCCCTTTCACATTTTTTTAAACATAAATACTATATTCGAAAGGGGGAGAGGGGAGGGGCGTCACCCCGAGTCCTACGACCCCTCGTATACGTCTCTGGCGTTATTGGTTTGTGAGATATAACAGAAAGTCTAAAATCACAGTTTTACAACAAAAAATTCTGTTTCCCTCATTCTCAAAAAACTTTAACCTATTACAAAAATAAAAAGGGTTTCGAGACAAGCCATTTGACACGTCATAGGACCAAATCCGACCAGGCATTCGTGAAATATCGGAAAAAGTCTAAAATCACGGTTTTACCCCCAAAAAGCCTGTTTCCCTCATTCTCAAAACTTTAACCTATCAATAACATGTATAGGGCTTTGAGACAAGCGATTTGACACGTCACACGTCCAAATCCGACCTTGCGTTCGAGAGATATCGGCAAACTTCGTAGGAAAGTAGGCGACTATCTGGTTCTCTCCTCACCACCAAAACCCCTTCTTATCAATCATTTTTTTCAAAGAGCTCGCCCTCTTACAAAAATCCCAAGTGCGCATGCGTAAAAAACAAAAACAAAAATATTAATCCATATCGGCAGCAAGCCAAACGCATGCGCGATATGAGCAACCACGTTTAAGTTCATTTTAGCAGCGCACCTTATACATGTCGCATTTGAAAAGAGACTTTCACTAAAAAAAATACAATTTCACCCTATAGTAGGGGTAGGTTTTATTTAGGGGTTGAAATGAGTGGTCCATTTGAAAGAGGGCGTTAGCCCGAGTCCAACGACACCTCATTTGTCAAAATCGGACCATGGGTTTGCGAGATATCGACTTTGCCCCTGAATGTATTGCGGGTTAGTATGTGACGTCAGAGGGAGAGGTGGTGGGGTGGGCCAGAACTCCTAGTAGCCCCCTACTACTAAGTTACACTCGGTCACATTCGACTACCTTCGACAGTCGCCCGAACCGGTCCCTTCCCCCACTTCCATCCACAAGCTATATAGGCAATGCACACCAGCCAGCTCAGTCAGTTGGCTGGCCAACACAGGTCGGCTAACAACTGGGTCTGCTTCCAAGCCAGACCTTCCACCCTTTCCCCTCCCCTCCCCCCCCCCCCGCCCCACCCCTCCCCCAAGCACGTGACCACGAGAAACCATGGATGACCTTGAAATCTGTCCAGGACCGGCTTAGCCCTACTACTGCCTCGCCAGTATACGAAATGTTATGGACTGAACGATCTAGTATCAGACGCAGATTCTCTTATGAATACACTCGTATAAAACACTGTTGCAAACGTCAAAAACCAATTCCCGACTACACAATCCTCCTTATTTACCTTAATACAGCCGAAATGAAACCATTTCTCACTTAGTGCAATTTTGCATACGTCCGCCTTAAATTGCATTTTGTGACAATTTTGAATCTAAATTACATTTTGTAAGTATTTTCTATCTAAATTGCATTTTGTAAATATTGTCAATTCAAATAAAAGTACAGTAAGTATGTAGTTAGTTTTAGTTGTAAGTAGGTAGTTAGTTTGTCTATTAGATATATGTCATTGTTCTATTAGACTGTGGTGTGTGAGTGTGTCTGGTAGCAGTTGCATTGTTTATTAGTTATAGTTAATTGTTTCAGTAGACTGTGTTGTGTGAGGGTGCATGTGAGTGTGCCTGTTGACAGAATGTTTTAGTGGTAGTATTTGTTGTTGGTGGAACTTATGTTTTTTGTTAGTAGAGTTTTGGTATTTAATTGTTAGTACGGTAGAAGGTTAGTATTTTTGTTAGTAGAATTGCTCTTTACTTATTCTGAAAGGGAGTAGCAGCCTTTCAGAATAAATCAATTCTTTACTAGTCTTATAGACGGTTAAGATATTGATAATATAAGCCAATAATGGCTACACTGCGTCCTGCTGCACGGCTGAAAGCAACGGGAAACTACAGCCGTATGCTATTCCCGAGGATATGCACCTCTATGCATAATTACATGTGATAATGGCCTCCTCCCTTGTAAAATTTCAATCCGGAGGTAAACTAGTCCCCCGTTCGGATCTCCGGGTGGGGACTACTCGAGAGGGGGTTAACATCACAGAAGTGACAAAGAGGAAATCTGACATTCTACGGATCGGAGCGTGGAATGTTAGAAGTCTGCTAGGAAGTGGAAGGTTAGAAAACTTAGAAAGGGAAATGGATAGGTTGAGGTTGGATTTGGTTGGGATTAGTGAAATGCGCTGGCAGGAAGAACAGGACTTTTGGTTAGGAGACTATAGGGTCATTAGCACTAAATCAAACAATGGCCAAGCAGGGGTTGGCCTCATATTGAGTAGGAAACTTGGACAGCGGGTGGAATATTATGAGCAATATAGTGAACGGATTATTGTAGCAAAAATCAATACAAAACCTACCTGCACTACAGTGGTACAAGTCTATATGCCTACCAGTCAAGCTGATGATGAGGATGTTGAAAAGGTCTACGAAGAAATAGACGAAATTCTGAGGTATATCAAGGGTGATGAAAATGTTATAGTAATGGGAGATTGGAATGCTGTGGTAGGAAAAGGGAGAGAAGGGAAGATAGTAGGAGATTTCGGATTAGGTGAAAGGAATGATCGAGGAAGCAGGCTGGTAGAATTCTGCACCGAGCATGAATTGGTCATAGCTAACACCTTATTCAATAACCACAATAGAAGAATATACACATGGATGAGACCAGGAGATACAGGGCGTTACCAAATCGACTTCATTATGGTCAAGCAGAGGTTTCGAAACCAGATTTTGGATTGTAAAACATATCCTGGTGCTGACATAAACTCTGATCACAATCTGGTTGTAATGAAATGCAGATTAAAGTTGAAGAAACTGAAGAAAAGTCAAAAGCCAAAAAGGTGGGCAATAGACAGACTGAAAGAGAAGGATGTAAACGAAAGATTCAAGAAGAGTATAAAGGAAGGACTAATGAAAAACCCTAAACAAACTTCAATTGCAGACGAATGGGCACTTTTGAAGAATGAAATAACAAAATCCGCAGAAGAAAACATTGGTAGGAAAGAAAGAATAGGTAGAAAACCGTGGATCACTCAGGATATACTAGAATTGATGGATGAAAGGCGGAAACACAAGAATCTAAGAGATGAAAAGGGGAAAGCAGAATACAGACGTCTGAGAAATGAGGTTAACAAGAAGTGCAAGGAAGCGAAAGAAGAATGGTTGAAAGAGAAATGTGCAGGTATAGAAAATTGTCTGAAATTAGGAAAAGTAGGCACAGCTTATCGAAGGATTAAGAATACTTTTGGGGAAAAGAAGACTAAGTGCTGTAATATTAAGGACACAAATGGAAAGCCTCTAACAGATAGGGAAGAAAAGGTTGAGAGATGGAAAGCTTACATAGAGAGTTTGTATAAGGGAAAGGAGATTGAGAATCATGTAATGGAAAGGGAGGAGGAAATTGATGAGGATGCGAAAGGAGATTTAATATTGAGATCAGAATTTGATAGAGCTTTGGAAGACTTAAGCAGGAACAAAGCACCAGGCATAGATGATATACCGATTGAGTTGCTACGCTGCATAGGAGATGAAGGTCTGATCAGGTTATTTCACTTGGTGTGTAGGATTTATGAGACAGGTGAGGTACCCCCTGATTTCAAGAAGAATGTAATCATCCCTATACCAAAGAAAGTGGGAGCTGACAGATGTGAAGATTACCGTACAATCAGCTTGATTACTCATGCTTCAAAGATCCTGTCTAGAATAATTTACAAGAGGATTGAAAGCCAGATAGAAACGGAGTTGGGTGAAGACCAGTTTGGTTTCAGGAGAAATGTAGGAACAAGGGAAGCTGTACTAAGTCTTAGGCTGATTTTAGAAGGTAGAATAAGGAAAGATAAGAGAACGTTCATGGCTTTTGTAGACTTAGAAAAGGCTTTTGATAACGTTGATTGGACTAAATTGTTTGACATTTTGAAATCAATTGGAATAAAGTACAGGGATAGGAGGGTGATGTACAATCTGTACAGAAACCAGACAGCAGTCATTCGAGTTGAAGGACATGAGAGAGAAGCTGGTATTCAGAAAGGTGTAAGGCAAGGCTGCAACTTATCACCCATACTTTTCAATCTTTACATTGAACAAGCAATGAAGGAAATTAGGGAAAAATTTAAAGTGGGGGTGAAGATTCAAGGAGAAATAATTTCAACTCTGAGATTTGCTGATGACATAGTCATCTTGGCCGACAAGCCTGAGGATTTGAATGAGTTTTTGAATGGTATGGACTCCGTCTTACAGAAAGAATTCATGATGAAAATTAATAAATGTAAAACAAAAATACTGGAATGCAGCCGAAATAAATCAGAAACCTCTATGGAGATCAAATTGGCAGGTGAAAAGCTGAAGGAAGTAGGAGACTTCTGTTACTTAGGAAGCAGAATAACCAGTGATGGACGAAGCAAAGAGGATATTAAAAGTAGGTTGGCTCAGGCAAAGAAAGCATTTCTACAAAAAAGGAATCTGCTGACATCGAATATAGATTTAGGTATTAGGAAGTCATTTTTGAAAGCCTTTGTCTGGAGCGTGGCGCTCTATGGAAGTGAAACTTGGACTATTGGTGCAGCAGAAAAGAGGAGAATTGAAGCATTTGAAATGTGGTGTTACAGGAGAATGATGAAGATCAGATGGGTAGATAGGGTTACAAACAAAGAGGTATTAAGACGAGTGGGAGAGGAGAGATGCTTCTGGCGACTGCTAATGAAGAGAAGAGATAGGTTGGTAGGACACATACTAAGACACCCAGGAATAGCAAGCTTAGTTATGGAAGGAAGGGTCGAGGACAAAAACTGTAGGGGTAGACCAAGGTTAGAATATGTTAAACAGATTGCCTCCGATGTAGGGTGTCGGAGCTATGTAGAGATGAAACGATTAGCTCAGGACAGGGAGGCATGGAGAGCTGCATCAAACCAGTCAAAAACTGAAGACTCAAACAACACAACAACAGCAATGCTGCCAATTGCGCCTCCATTTTAGTTGTTTGCCTTGTAAAGGGCATGCACTCACTGGAAAATTAGAGAAAATGACCTGCTCGGGTTTTGAAACCAGGACCGTCAGGTGTTGTGCTTGAGTTCGTAATCCGGCTTCTGACACCAGTTGTTAGGTGCCACCCCCTAGTGGCACTTTTGTTAACTGGATTACGGTGGGGTACGAAGCACAACACCAATTACTGCTTAAAGAAATAATTAACTTTATTGTGGCCAGAAAATTACACTAATCAGCAAATACAAGCAATTAGGAGCCTTACTCCAGTTTCCTCAAGTCTCTTCCTTGAGCGCTCTTGGCCCTTCCACTTGTCAACAGACCATAGAAGTTAATCCGTCCTAATGAGTACGGTGGCCTTGACAGAAACTACCTGCTCCTCTCCCTTATGTTCACCGACCACAATTACTTACGATCACTTGCTGCAGGCTATTTCGCTGTCCACAAGCTGGAGAAACAATGTCACTGGATTTCGTAACTCGCACAGCACTTCGTCACCACACTTCTGTCGCACAAGATAATCGCTCGCACTAGCTCGTAAAACACAACAACAACAACAACAACAACTGCTAGACAGGTCGCACTTATATAGCAGGCCGGTGACTCAATAAATGCTTCTAGATCCATCCAGGGTTCACGGCTTCTCGAGGTTTCCATCGCTGGTCCAGTCACGAATATTCTGGACTACCCCTTTGTCCTAGTAGCCCTGTTGCATAAGGCACACGTAATACAGGAGGCAGGCCACAGCCCAGCCCTGGGGCAGTTGTGACTCATGCGGCGAGTGATGACACAAACTCACAGCCGTAACAATAAGTTCATGTAATTCTTTTCTGGTTTAGGGAATCATCCATTACCATTGACCGACTGTATAACTCTAGGCAACAGCAGATTGGCACGGTGGGTGAGTGGTTACCGTGTCGGACTACCAACGCCAAACTTGCAGGTTTGCTCCTGGCCATGTTCTTTTTTGTAAGGTGACAAAAATCTCGGCACGCATGTCATACGATGTTGGCATGTTAAAGAACCCATTTTAATTCAGTAGGCCGTATTCATAATGGCAAAATTAATCTCGGGATTTTCCACCAACACAAAGTTTCTCCTTTCTCTACTAGAAAGCGCTATAGTGTCAAGGAGCTTAGATGTCTAACCTCCTTGACTTTCACAGCGCTCCCAGGAACGACACACTGCCCCCTGGGCGCAAATAACAATGCATGCACACGGCATCCGAGGCCATACGATATTATTGTTATTATTATATGTGGAATGAATTTCATATTCACTTCCTTCCCCAAAGTATTCTTTAAATCTATAAAAACTCAGCAATTGTTCTAGGTTTTTGCGGTGTCTTATGTGGGCTCATCAGCGGGCTCTTGTTGTCCCCGCCCGGAAACGGCACGAACCTAGAAACATTGCTGTGAGAGCCAATATACAACACTCAATGATTAATAACAAGAAGTTCCGTGACGAACTAAAAAGCCTACTATTCTTAAAATTTGAGATTCATGCCAATGATTAATTTAAATTGATCCAGGCCTATCTAGAATAATGACGAAATTAAGTTGGTAACATCGAAATTAGTTCGAAATACTGTATACCTGGCATAATGTAGCCTAATAGAGAACTACAGTTGGCAGCCCTGGTGACTGATTATATTCTTAGCTCCATCTCTTAAGGTACAGGATACAAAATTTGGTTGAAGTCCAATGGATAGCATGGACGTTACATGCAGTTAAACATTGGATCAAACAGCGCGGAAAATCAAGTTGGCAACAATGACATACATGTATAATCTGAAATAATATGGTGTATTGTTGTGTCAATTTTGAATGAAATCCATTAGTTAGCATAGAAGTTACATGCATTTTAAAATTGGACCAATCAGCAGGCTTAGAGTCATGTTTGTAGCACTGACGTATATTAGTTTCTCCAAATTCATCCAGAATGTCAGGTACTATACGTGTGCAAATTTTAAAGCTGTTGGCTTCCATACTTTCTGATATATTATATTAGGATAAAAATTAGAGACAGCATTTATTAACAGTTGGCAGCCCTGGTTGCTCTTAAGAATAAGCATAGTCATATATTTTATGGTACACGTAGCACATACGAAATTTGGTTGAAATCCAAATGATAGTATAGAAGTTACATGTATTTAAAATTGGACCTCTTAGCAGGCTTAGAATCATGTTGGTAGCACTGACGTATATAAGTTACTCCAAATTAATTTAGAATGTCCGGTACTATATGTGTGCATAGTTTTAAAGCTGTCGGCTTGCTTACTTTCTGATATATGGGTATTTGGATTTAAAATAATTGTGAGTGTTCGCTTCTGCGAATGTTTTTTGTTGGCTATGTTTCCCTTACGGTGTGAAACACACGTTCAATTTTTCTGCCCCATTATTTTTATTTTCGTTAATTGCAGTCTGAACGCGGTGTTCTGATTTGTTTAGTTTTGGTGTTTCAGTTTAATTGCTTTTCTGTAATATTCATGTCAACTCACCTTTTTTCTGTAGTGTCTTTCTAGACGCACCATACCGTCACATTTTCTCACGAGGTACTGAGCTCTCCCCAGCGGTAACGCTCGCAATGTGCATGGGGCTGTGCTTTGATTGGCTGCTCTTTCACCCCTCCTTCATACTGGAAGGTTCGGCGCGCTGACGTCACTACCGCTATATAATCTTAGGTCTACCGGCCTACAGTGTCCACTCTTCTCCACTGATCACCACTGCTCGCTACGTACCTGCTGGGGTTATTGCCCTCTCGGGGTACCTCTTGCAGCCGGAGGCCCTTCTCCGCCGTCAAAATCTCTCTTCTGGACCTGGCTGCCTGCCCGGGCAGTCTAAACTCATCGGCCTTCACTTCGGCCAAATCTTCAACACGGATCTACTCTGCAAGTCTTGATTATAAGGACATAACTTCACCAGCCGAGGGAGTTACTACCAAGAGACTCTCTATGCTGGTCGCTTTTTATAAGGAGAATCTACCATCATCAACTCTAGTTCCGAACCCGGAACCCTGAAGTATGCCTGACTGACCTCGCACAAGCCCCGAGCGGGCGCACTAAATTACCGTCAGCTACTGATGTCCTCCGGCAGCCGGCCTACCTTCGGAAGATGTTTAAGGAGATCTGATACTTCCTGTATCACACATCAGAAGAGGTGGTAACCCTTTCACTTCATACCCTCTGCCCGGATTCTTTCCGTAATAAGAGTACTTTGTTTTAATTCTACTCTGGGATGAATTTAAATTATTATTGTAGGTTATTTTATTATGCTCTTTTTATTCAGTAATTTTGTATTTCTTGCAAGCAATTTACGTTTCCTGGAGAAACGAGTAATTTTTAATTGTTACTGTTTCTTATTGTCATTTTAAGGCAATTTCTTTGAAAGTATCCATTCCTTGCAATATTTGCTTTATAATAAATAAATATCATTAAAATCTAAGTTTTAACATTTTGGTCTCTTCCCGCACTGTCCTTCGTTATCACCTCTTGTGCCTGAAACCTCATTCTATCGAAATCCCCTAAGATGTACCACATCCATTAAGGTACACCTTTTCCATGGTGCCAAAACCCGGGATCGAACCCAGAACCTTCATTCTGAGACCACAAATTATATTCTAAAAAAAAAAAAACTGGTGCAATCTAATATTTGTCTTATACATTTCAGTATATCGTGGCTAGCGCGGGAGATCTGCGGGAAGGCGGAAACAATCCCAGGATATTACACAACTGGTTTCTTTCCGGAGAGCAGGTCTGTCTGGTGCCACAAGCAGCTTTGGTGAGTGAGTTATTCCAACTTCCCAGCCATGCCAGTAATAATAGATGATAAACTGTTAAACTCTCGGGCGGCCTACAAAGGTCAACTCACCCGTTTTCAAAAATATTTAGCTACTCTACCGAAAGAGGAACAAAACCTTGATATTATATCTCAGCGTTTAAAAGCTTTTGAACAGGCGTACGAGAAATATGATCTCGTGCAACTTGAAATTGAAATCAAAAATCCAGAACATCAATCAGATAGGGAAGAAGTAGAGAGTAATTACTTTGATACACACGCTCAGGCTGTGGCATTAGTTAGAACTTTGACCCTGGCGTTGAAGGTAGAGGAAACTCAAGGAAGAATTAGCGACCATGGGAATGGTATCAAACCATTGCTACCTAAAATTGAAATTCCGCATTTTTCAGGAAAGGAAGAGATGTGGCAATCATTCTTTGAATTGTTCAGTTCATTAGTACATGATAATGCCACACTTCCAGAAATTCAGAAATTTCATTACTTAAAATCCATTTTGCAGGGACCACCCCTTCAACTTATAAGAGAACTCCCCTTAACAGGAGAAAACTATAACATTGCTATAGAGCTTCTTAAAGGCCGTTATGGCAATGAAAAATTATGTTTACAAAGGCATATTCAAGCCTTATTTAGCCTGCCCACCTTGCGAGCTGACAGCTTGTCAACACTGCGAGCCTTAAGTGACATGGTCCAACTACATGTCAGAGCATTGGCACGGTTGAATCAACCGGTCGAGCATTGGGATCTATTCTTAATTCACTTGGTTACTTCTAAATTTGATTCATCAACCTTAAAGGCATGGGAGAGGGAACTAACAAATGACACTTCATATACCTATGATTCGTTGCTTACGTTTATAAATAATAGATGTCAGGTTTTGTCAGCTGTAGCCTGTCATATGTCAGGAAGTGCAGATAACAAATCTAATGTTGTGAAGCCAGTCGGTGCTAAAATAAACAAATCTGCTGTCTTTACTGTTCAACATAATTCAACAGATTGTATTCTCTGTAAAGCACCTCACAGGTTATATTCCTGCGTTGCCTTTAAAGCCCTTTCTACCGACGAAAGACGCAAATTAATAGCTCAAAAAGATATTGCTACAACTGTCTGTCAACTAGGCATATGGTGCCTGATTGCTTATCTAAAAATACTTGCTCCCATTGCAAGGCTCAACATCATACCTTGCTTCATAGGTTTGAAAAGCCACGTCAGGCTCCTTCCCCTGGATGTTCTAAAGATACATCCCCAGGAGCCAATGCGCAATCTTATACTCAGAGCTCTAGCTCAATTCGTAGTTCCCAGGTGCTACTATCAACCGTGTTATTAAAAGTTCAAGATTCCTCTGGTAGATGGCTTGAAGCACGTGCCTTATTGGATAATGCCGCCACCCATGACTTCATAAGTGAGCGTCTCATTAAGAAACTTGGTCTTCCCAAGCAACCTACATTAATTCAGGTTACCGGTATTAACAATAGCAATGTTAAATCTTTGCATTTTGTTCGTGTTCACATCAAAGATGCTGTGAATTGTAACACAACATTTCAGTTGAATTGTCTTGCCATTGATACTATTGGCAGTAATACCCCTAGTAATTCTTTTGAAATTAGAAATTGGCAATTTCCTCATAACATTCAGTTGGCAGATCCAACATTTAATACGAGCGCTCCGGTAGACATACTTCTCAGTGCCCAAGTATTTTGGCAATCTCTCCTTAGCTCTAAGGTTAAAATATCACCAGGAGTGTTTGCTCATCATACCAAGCTAGGTTGGTTAGTAACGGGTCAAGTCCCTCGTAAGTCATTTCAAAATTTCTCTCAATGTCATTTTGTTAATACAAGTCTCGATTACAACTTAGAAAGATTTTGGAAAATCGA
Source organism: Meconema thalassinum (assembly GCA_946902985.2). Lineage (NCBI taxonomy): Eukaryota > Metazoa > Arthropoda > Insecta > Orthoptera > Tettigoniidae > Meconema > Meconema thalassinum. The sequence goes on from OX336394.1 coordinate 58,469,350, forward strand.
AACTATAGATTCAGTTTCACCTTCCTCGGTTGAAAATGAAATGTGTGAAAAACTGTTTCGCGAAACGACCAAACGCAATTCAGAGGGTAGATTTGTCGTAACAATGCCCCGAGTGGATAATCCACCTCTTTTATTTGAAACACACCCTAGGGCTCTTAGAGCACTCTATGCTGTGGAAAGCAAATTTAAACGTGACCCTGTTGTTAAAACTCAATACTCCACATTTATGGAGGAATATGAGGCACTTGATCACATGGAGGTTGTTACCAAGAAAGATGATGCTTCTTATACCCCATCTGAAGTCATTTACCTCAATCATCATCCAGTTTGGAAGAATGAGATTTTAAAGGAAAACATAAGAGTGGTCTTTAATGGCTCTGCATTGGATGCCAATGGAACTTCTCTGAATGACACATTATTATCAGGCCCTCCAATTCAATCTGACATTTCTTCTGTTTTGATGAATTTTCGCTTGTTCCCTATCGCAGTGATATCTGATATCAAGCAGATGTATAGGCAGATTTTGGTCGATCAACAACAGCGCGACCTTCAGAGAATTCTTTGGCGCGACGAGCCTACTAAACCTGTCAAGATTTTTCGGCTAAAAACATTAACCTATGGACTAAAGCCCTCTGCTTTTTTAGCCATACGTACGTTGAAATTACTTGCTGAACAGGATGGCCCGTTGTATTCTCCTAAGGCTTCTGAAGTGTTAAAATCATCATTTTACGTTGACGATTTTCTTCATTCATTTGAGTCAGTATCTGAAGCACTGCAGGTCTCTAAAGATTTGACAGCTTTGCTTTTGGCAGGCGGATTTTCCTTGTGCAAGTGGAACTCTAATTCGGAAGAATTTCTTTCTAAATTTCCATTTTCAGTCTATAACGACTCAGTAGAGCTTCTTCAAGAAAGTAATTCTATCAAAACTCTAGGCATCTATTGGAGTCCTCAAAAGGATTTTTTCTTTTTCAAAATTAATCTCAGTGACATCAAACCGCAAACTAAGCGGCAAATTTTGTCTGAGATTGCAAAGATATTTGATCCTCTCCAATTTTTGGCGCCAATTATTGTCACAGCAAAGCTTTTCATGCAGGACCTTTGGTCCTTGAAAACTGGTTGGGATGAACCAGTTCCTTCAGAGTTGCAAAAAAATTGGATTTCTTATAGAAATAGTTTGGAAGATCTCTCCAATGTTATTATCCCGCGAGTGATTATTCCCTTTCCCTCCTGTGGAGGATATGAACTTCACATCTTTGCCGATAGCTCATTGAAAGCTTATGGGTGTTGTGCGTATATTGTTTGCCATAATTTTGTCCAGTCATATTTCTTTTCCAATTTAATTTGCGCTAAGTCAAAGGTGGCCCCTCTTAAATCTTTATCCTTGCCACGACTGGAACTTTGTGCTGCTCTTCTGGCGGTTGAATTATCGGTCAAAATCCGCCAATCTTTGAAAATCCGATTTATTAAAACTTACTTTTGGAGTGACTCAGCCATCACGTTGGCATGGATTGCCAAACCTCCCTCGCATTGGCAGGTGTTTGTAGCTAATAGAGTGTCCAAAATTCAACAATTGTCTAACTTTGAACAATGTCATCATGTATCTGGCAAGGAGAACCCTGCAGATGTCATTTCTCGGGGATGTTCCCCTCTTATGTTGGCTAACCTGACATTATACTGGCACGGTCCCCCTTGGCTTCTGCAAGAACCTTCCGCTTGGCCAAATTTTCCTTTTCCGGAGTTATCAGACTTACCGGATGCTGGTAAGATTACTGGATCTTCTCTTCTCGTTTCTGAATCTCCCCTTCTCTTGCAGCGATATTGCTCTTTCCATAAATTGGTGAGGGTTATGGCTTATCTCCTTCGATGGAAATATTTTGTGGTAGAACAACCCCTTTTTTCTAAGCCATATTTAACCCTTTCTGAATTAGGTTTAGCCACTACAAAAATCTTATGGCTTACTCAACAAGAAATATTCTCTGAAGAATGCCAGGTGTTGTCCCAAGGTCAATCCCTTAAGAAATCGAGTAGGCTTTCCTCACTCGCCCCTTTTTTTGGATACTGATGGTTTACTAAGAGTAGGAGGACGTTTATCTTTGGCTGATCTTTCCGAGGATAAAAAACACCCAATTATTCTTCCTTCAAAGCATCATGTCACTTCCCTAATCATTCGTCAGTATCATTACCAGCATCTTCATGCTGGAACTCGTACATTACTTTCTGTCATTCGTGAAAGGTATTGGCCCATAAACGGAGTCCATGAAGTTACCTCTGTTATCCGGAAGTGCATTCCATGTTTTAAATCCAACCCTAAAATTACCACTCAGCTCATGGGTGATCTTCCCAACTTTAGATCTGCGCCTGCTAGACCCTTTGCCATTACGGGGGTGGATTATTCCGGGCCTTTTGTTTACAGAAGAAATTCTCCTGAGGCCAAAAAATGTATTTTTGGAAAACTCTATATTTCGCTGTTTGTATGTATGGTCACCGGAGCAGTTCACTTAGAACTAGTTACCAACGCCTCTACTGCTTATTTTTTGGCAGCTTTTGCCAGATTTTCTGCCCGCCGAGGTCTTCCTTCAGAAGTATTCTCAGACAATGCTAAAAATTTTATCGGAGCTTCTGAGCAAATTAAGAGAGCTCTTACCCAAAATTCAGCGCTGGATAGGATTACTGATTATGCTCACCAGAGAAATTTCAAGTGGCACTTCATCCCCCCTTATGCACCTCATCAAGGTGGGCGGTGGGAGTCTTGTGTGAAACTCACCAAGAAGCACCTTAGACGTGTTTGTGGCCACACCCCCCTTTCTCATGAAGAGTTTAATTCCTTAATTATTTTTATTGAGGGCATAATTAATTCTTGTCCTTTATCACCCTTATCTAATGATCCTTCAGATCTTCTACCATTAACGCCAGGCCATTTTCTTATCGGTGGTCCGTTGACTGCCTCTCCACCTTTGTTATATTCTAATTCTCAATCTTTTTTAGCCATTTCTTGGCGCAAAATTGAAAGTTTGCGCAATAATTTTTGGCGCCGCTGGAGGTTGGAATACCTCAGTTTGCTTCAGCAGCGTGGTAAATGGCTTGTTTCCTGCTCTAACCTTCAGGTGGGGGACTTGGTGCTTTTGAAAGACCCTAGTCCTCCTCTTGTTTGGAATTTGGGTAGGGTTGTTGAGTGCTTTCCTGGCAGAGATGGTAGGGTTCGCGTGGTAAAACTGCAGACTTCTGCTGGTCATTTTCTTAGGCCAATCACCATGATTGCTCCTTTGCCACGCGAGGCCTAACTTCTGCGCTTTCTTACTGCAATTTTTTCTCGCCCCTCCCAGCATGTTCGCTTCTGCGAATGTTTTTTGTTGGCTATGTTTCCCTTACGGTGTGAAACACACGTTCAATTTTTCTGCCCCATTATTTTTATTTTCGTTAATTGCAGTCTGAACGCGGTGTTCTGATTTGTTTAGTTTTGGTGTTTCAGTTTAATTGCTTTTCTGTAATATTCATGTCAACTCACCTTTTTTCTGTAGTGTCTTTCTAGACGCACCATACCGTCACATTTTCTCACGAGGTACTGAGCTCTCCCCAGCGGTAACGCTCGCAATGTGCATGGGGCTGTGCTTTGATTGGCTGCTCTTTCACCCCTCCTTCATACTGGAAGGTTCGGCGCGCTGACGTCACTACCGCTATATAATCTTAGGTCTACCGGCCTACAGTGTCCACTCTTCTCCACTGATCACCACTGCTCGCTACGTACCTGCTGGGGTTATTGCCCTCTCGGGGTACCTCTTGCAGCCGGAGGCCCTTCTCCGCCGTCAAAATCTCTCTTCTGGACCTGGCTGCCTGCCCGGGCAGTCTAAACTCATCGGCCTTCACTTCGGCCAAATCTTCAACACGGATCTACTCTGCAAGTCTTGATTATAAGGACATAACTTCACCAGCCGAGGGAGTTACTACCAAGAGACTCTCTATGCTGGTCGCTTTTTATAAGGAGAATCTACCATCATCAACTCTAGTTCCGAACCCGGAACCCTGAAGTATGCCTGACTGACCTCGCACAAGCCCCGAGCGGGCGCACTAAATTACCGTCAGCTACTGATGTCCTCCGGCAGCCGGCCTACCTTCGGAAGATGTTTAAGGAGATCTGATACTTCCTGTATCACACATCAGAAGAGGTGGTAACCCTTTCACTTCATACCCTCTGCCCGGATTCTTTCCGTAATAAGAGTACTTTGTTTTAATTCTACTCTGGGATGAATTTAAATTATTATTGTAGGTTATTTTATTATGCTCTTTTTATTCAGTAATTTTGTATTTCTTGCAAGCAATTTACGTTTCCTGGAGAAACGAGTAATTTTTAATTGTTACTGTTTCTTATTGTCATTTTAAGGCAATTTCTTTGAAAGTATCCATTCCTTGCAATATTTGCTTTATAATAAATAAATATCATTAAAATCTAAGTTTTAACATTTTGGTCTCTTCCCGCACTGTCCTTCGTTATCACCTCTTGTGCCTGAAACCTCATTCTATCGAAATCCCCTAAGATGTACCACATCCATTAAGGTACACCTTTTCCATGGTGCCAAAACCCGGGATCGAACCCAGAACCTTCATTCTGAGACCACAAATTATATTCTAAAAAAAAAAAAAACTGGTGCAATCTAATATTTGTCTTATACATTTCAGTATATCGTGGCTAGCGCGGGAGATCTGCGGGAAGGCGGAAACAATCCCAGGATATTACACAACTGGTTTCTTTCCGGAGAGCAGGTCTGTCTGGTGCCACAAGCAGCTTTGGTGAGTGAGTTATTCCAACTTCCCAGCCATGCCAGTAATAATAGATGATAAACTGTTAAACTCTCGGGCGGCCTACAAAGGTCAACTCACCCGTTTTCAAAAATATTTAGCTACTCTACCGAAAGAGGAACAAAACCTTGATATTATATCTCAGCGTTTAAAAGCTTTTGAACAGGCGTACGAGAAATATGATCTCGTGCAACTTGAAATTGAAATCAAAAATCCAGAACATCAATCAGATAGGGAAGAAGTAGAGAGTAATTACTTTGATACACACGCTCAGGCTGTGGCATTAGTTAGAACTTTGACCCTGGCGTTGAAGGTAGAGGAAACTCAAGGAAGAATTAGCGACCATGGGAATGGTATCAAACCATTGCTACCTAAAATTGAAATTCCGCATTTTTCAGGAAAGGAAGAGATGTGGCAATCATTCTTTGAATTGTTCAGTTCATTAGTACATGATAATGCCACACTTCCAGAAATTCAGAAATTTCATTACTTAAAATCCATTTTGCAGGGACCACCCCTTCAACTTATAAGAGAACTCCCCTTAACAGGAGAAAACTATAACATTGCTATAGAGCTTCTTAAAGGCCGTTATGGCAATGAAAAATTATGTTTACAAAGGCATATTCAAGCCTTATTTAGCCTGCCCACCTTGCGAGCTGACAGCTTGTCAACACTGCGAGCCTTAAGTGACATGGTCCAACTACATGTCAGAGCATTGGCACGGTTGAATCAACCGGTCGAGCATTGGGATCTATTCTTAATTCACTTGGTTACTTCTAAATTTGATTCATCAACCTTAAAGGCATGGGAGAGGGAACTAACAAATGACACTTCATATACCTATGATTCGTTGCTTACGTTTATAAATAATAGATGTCAGGTTTTGTCAGCTGTAGCCTGTCATATGTCAGGAAGTGCAGATAACAAATCTAATGTTGTGAAGCCAGTCGGTGCTAAAATAAACAAATCTGCTGTCTTTACTGTTCAACATAATTCAACAGATTGTATTCTCTGTAAAGCACCTCACAGGTTATATTCCTGCGTTGCCTTTAAAGCCCTTTCTACCGACGAAAGACGCAAATTAATAGCTCAAAAAGATATTGCTACAACTGTCTGTCAACTAGGCATATGGTGCCTGATTGCTTATCTAAAAATACTTGCTCCCATTGCAAGGCTCAACATCATACCTTGCTTCATAGGTTTGAAAAGCCACGTCAGGCTCCTTCCCCTGGATGTTCTAAAGATACATCCCCAGGAGCCAATGCGCAATCTTATACTCAGAGCTCTAGCTCAATTCGTAGTTCCCAGGTGCTACTATCAACCGTGTTATTAAAAGTTCAAGATTCCTCTGGTAGATGGCTTGAAGCACGTGCCTTATTGGATAATGCCGCCACCCATGACTTCATAAGTGAGCGTCTCATTAAGAAACTTGGTCTTCCCAAGCAACCTACATTAATTCAGGTTACCGGTATTAACAATAGCAATGTTAAATCTTTGCATTTTGTTCGTGTTCACATCAAAGATGCTGTGAATTGTAACACAACATTTCAGTTGAATTGTCTTGCCATTGATACTATTGGCAGTAATACCCCTAGTAATTCTTTTGAAATTAGAAATTGGCAATTTCCTCATAACATTCAGTTGGCAGATCCAACATTTAATACGAGCGCTCCGGTAGACATACTTCTCAGTGCCCAAGTATTTTGGCAATCTCTCCTTAGCTCTAAGGTTAAAATATCACCAGGAGTGTTTGCTCATCATACCAAGCTAGGTTGGTTAGTAACGGGTCAAGTCCCTCGTAAGTCATTTCAAAATTTCTCTCAATGTCATTTTGTTAATACAAGTCTCGATTACAACTTAGAAAGATTTTGGAAAATCGAAACTATAGATTCAGTTTCACCTTCCTCGGTTGAAAATGAAATGTGTGAAAAACTGTTTCGCGAAACGACCAAACGCAATTCAGAGGGTAGATTTGTCGTAACAATGCCCCGAGTGGATAATCCACCTCTTTTATTTGAAACACACCCTAGGGCTCTTAGAGCACTCTATGCTGTGGAAAGCAAATTTAAACGTGACCCTGTTGTTAAAACTCAATACTCCACATTTATGGAGGAATATGAGGCACTTGATCACATGGAGGTTGTTACCAAGAAAGATGATGCTTCTTATACCCCATCTGAAGTCATTTACCTCAATCATCATCCAGTTTGGAAGAATGAGATTTTAAAGGAAAACATAAGAGTGGTCTTTAATGGCTCTGCATTGGATGCCAATGGAACTTCTCTGAATGACACATTATTATCAGGCCCTCCAATTCAATCTGACATTTCTTCTGTTTTGATGAATTTTCGCTTGTTCCCTATCGCAGTGATATCTGATATCAAGCAGATGTATAGGCAGATTTTGGTCGATCAACAACAGCGCGACCTTCAGAGAATTCTTTGGCGCGACGAGCCTACTAAACCTGTCAAGATTTTTCGGCTAAAAACATTAACCTATGGACTAAAGCCCTCTGCTTTTTTAGCCATACGTACGTTGAAATTACTTGCTGAACAGGATGGCCCGTTGTATTCTCCTAAGGCTTCTGAAGTGTTAAAATCATCATTTTACGTTGACGATTTTCTTCATTCATTTGAGTCAGTATCTGAAGCACTGCAGGTCTCTAAAGATTTGACAGCTTTGCTTTTGGCAGGCGGATTTTCCTTGTGCAAGTGGAACTCTAATTCGGAAGAATTTCTTTCTAAATTTCCATTTTCAGTCTATAACGACTCAGTAGAGCTTCTTCAAGAAAGTAATTCTATCAAAACTCTAGGCATCTATTGGAGTCCTCAAAAGGATTTTTTCTTTTTCAAAATTAATCTCAGTGACATCAAACCGCAAACTAAGCGGCAAATTTTGTCTGAGATTGCAAAGATATTTGATCCTCTCCAATTTTTGGCGCCAATTATTGTCACAGCAAAGCTTTTCATGCAGGACCTTTGGTCCTTGAAAACTGGTTGGGATGAACCAGTTCCTTCAGAGTTGCAAAAAAATTGGATTTCTTATAGAAATAGTTTGGAAGATCTCTCCAATGTTATTATCCCGCGAGTGATTATTCCCTTTCCCTCCTGTGGAGGATATGAACTTCACATCTTTGCCGATAGCTCATTGAAAGCTTATGGGTGTTGTGCGTATATTGTTTGCCATAATTTTGTCCAGTCATATTTCTTTTCCAATTTAATTTGCGCTAAGTCAAAGGTGGCCCCTCTTAAATCTTTATCCTTGCCACGACTGGAACTTTGTGCTGCTCTTCTGGCGGTTGAATTATCGGTCAAAATCCGCCAATCTTTGAAAATCCGATTTATTAAAACTTACTTTTGGAGTGACTCAGCCATCACGTTGGCATGGATTGCCAAACCTCCCTCGCATTGGCAGGTGTTTGTAGCTAATAGAGTGTCCAAAATTCAACAATTGTCTAACTTTGAACAATGTCATCATGTATCTGGCAAGGAGAACCCTGCAGATGTCATTTCTCGGGGATGTTCCCCTCTTATGTTGGCTAACCTGACATTATACTGGCACGGTCCCCCTTGGCTTCTGCAAGAACCTTCCGCTTGGCCAAATTTTCCTTTTCCGGAGTTATCAGACTTACCGGATGCTGGTAAGATTACTGGATCTTCTCTTCTCGTTTCTGAATCTCCCCTTCTCTTGCAGCGATATTGCTCTTTCCATAAATTGGTGAGGGTTATGGCTTATCTCCTTCGATGGAAATATTTTGTGGTAGAACAACCCCTTTTTTCTAAGCCATATTTAACCCTTTCTGAATTAGGTTTAGCCACTACAAAAATCTTATGGCTTACTCAACAAGAAATATTCTCTGAAGAATGCCAGGTGTTGTCCCAAGGTCAATCCCTTAAGAAATCGAGTAGGCTTTCCTCACTCGCCCCTTTTTTTGGATACTGATGGTTTACTAAGAGTAGGAGGACGTTTATCTTTGGCTGATCTTTCCGAGGATAAAAAACACCCAATTATTCTTCCTTCAAAGCATCATGTCACTTCCCTAATCATTCGTCAGTATCATTACCAGCATCTTCATGCTGGAACTCGTACATTACTTTCTGTCATTCGTGAAAGGTATTGGCCCATAAACGGAGTCCATGAAGTTACCTCTGTTATCCGGAAGTGCATTCCATGTTTTAAATCCAACCCTAAAATTACCACTCAGCTCATGGGTGATCTTCCCAACTTTAGATCTGCGCCTGCTAGACCCTTTGCCATTACGGGGGTGGATTATTCCGGGCCTTTTGTTTACAGAAGAAATTCTCCTGAGGCCAAAAAATGTATTTTTGGAAAACTCTATATTTCGCTGTTTGTATGTATGGTCACCGGAGCAGTTCACTTAGAACTAGTTACCAACGCCTCTACTGCTTATTTTTTGGCAGCTTTTGCCAGATTTTCTGCCCGCCGAGGTCTTCCTTCAGAAGTATTCTCAGACAATGCTAAAAATTTTATCGGAGCTTCTGAGCAAATTAAGAGAGCTCTTACCCAAAATTCAGCGCTGGATAGGATTACTGATTATGCTCACCAGAGAAATTTCAAGTGGCACTTCATCCCCCCTTATGCACCTCATCAAGGTGGGCGGTGGGAGTCTTGTGTGAAACTCACCAAGAAGCACCTTAGACGTGTTTGTGGCCACACCCCCCTTTCTCATGAAGAGTTTAATTCCTTAATTATTTTTATTGAGGGCATAATTAATTCTTGTCCTTTATCACCCTTATCTAATGATCCTTCAGATCTTCTACCATTAACGCCAGGCCATTTTCTTATCGGTGGTCCGTTGACTGCCTCTCCACCTTTGTTATATTCTAATTCTCAATCTTTTTTAGCCATTTCTTGGCGCAAAATTGAAAGTTTGCGCAATAATTTTTGGCGCCGCTGGAGGTTGGAATACCTCAGTTTGCTTCAGCAGCGTGGTAAATGGCTTGTTTCCTGCTCTAACCTTCAGGTGGGGGACTTGGTGCTTTTGAAAGACCCTAGTCCTCCTCTTGTTTGGAATTTGGGTAGGGTTGTTGAGTGCTTTCCTGGCAGAGATGGTAGGGTTCGCGTGGTAAAACTGCAGACTTCTGCTGGTCATTTTCTTAGGCCAATCACCATGATTGCTCCTTTGCCACGCGAGGCCTAACTTCTGCGCTTTCTTACTGCAATTTTTTCTCGCCCCTCCCAGCATGTTCGCTTCTGCGAATGTTTTTTGTTGGCTATGTTTCCCTTACGGTGTGAAACACACGTTCAATTTTTCTGCCCCATTATTTTTATTTTCGTTAATTGCAGTCTGAACGCGGTGTTCTGATTTGTTTAGTTTTGGTGTTTCAGTTTAATTGCTTTTCTGTAATATTCATGTCAACTCACCTTTTTTCTGTAGTGTCTTTCTAGACGCACCATACCGTCACATTTTCTCATGAGGTACTGAGCTCTCCCCAGCGGTAACGCTCGCAATGTGCATGGGGCTGTGCTTTGATTGGCTGCTCTTTCACCCCTCCTTCATACTGGAAGGTTCGGCGCGCTGACGTCACTACCGCTATATAATCTTAGGTCTACCGGCCTACAGTGTCCACTCTTCTCCACTGATCACCACTGCTCGCTACGTACCTGCTGGGGTTATTGCCCTCTCGGGGTACCTCTTGCAGCCGGAGGCCCTTCTCCGCCGTCAAAATCTCTCTTCTGGACCTGGCTGCCTGCCCGGGCAGTCTAAACTCATCGGCCTTCACTTCGGCCAAATCTTCAACACGGATCTACTCTGCAAGTCTTGATTATAAGGACATAACTTCACCAGCCGAGGGAGTTACTACCAAGAGACTCTCTATGCTGGTCGCTTTTTATAAGGAGAATCTACCATCATCAACTCTAGTTCCGAACCCGGAACCCTGAAGTATGCCTGACTGACCTCGCACAAGCCCCGAGCGGGCGCACTAAATTACCGTCAGCTACTGATGTCCTCCGGCAGCCGGCCTACCTTCGGAAGATGTTTAAGGAGATCTGATACTTCCTGTATCACACATCAGAAGAGGTGGTAACCCTTTCACTTCATACCCTCTGCCCGGATTCTTTCCGTAATAAGAGTACTTTGTTTTAATTCTACTCTGGGATGAATTTAAATTATTATTGTAGGTTATTTTATTATGCTCTTTTTATTCAGTAATTTTGTATTTAATCCTTTATAGGGAGCTACAGCTTGCAAGCAATTTACGTTTCCTGGAGAAACGAGTAATTTTTAATTGTTACTGTTTCTTATTGTCATTTTAAGGCAATTTCTTTGAAAGTATCCATTCCCTGCAATATTTGCTTTATAATAAATAAATATCATTAAAATCTAAGTTTTAACATTTTGGTCTCTTCCCGCACTGTCCTTCGTTATCACCTCTTGTGCCTGAAACCTCATTCTATCGAAATCCCCTAAGATGTACCACATCCATTAAGGTACACCTTTTCCAGTGAGCATCTATTAACAGTTGGCAGCCCTGGAGGCTCTTAGGAATTCGCTCAGTCATATCTGTTTATGTACACATAGCACATACGAAATTTGGTTTAATTCCAATTGATAGTGTAGAAGTTATATGCATTTAAAAATTGGACCTATCAGCAGGCTTATAATCATTTTGGCAACACTGCCATGTATGGCCACCTGGAAATTAAATTCCAATATTATTATCTATACGTGTGCCAATTTTGAAATAGCTCCCATTCATACCTTCCAAGATATCCAACATGGAGCTGAAATTTCAATTGTGATTTTTCAGCAGTTGGCAGCACTGACATAATTTTCAAATATGGCCGTGAGATATTCAGGTATAGATCTTTACTCCTACCAAATTTTGTTTCGATTGCTCCAGCCGTTTAGGAGTTGATAGGGGGGGGGACACACACACAGCCAGACAGACACACATTTGCCCGATCTCATAAGTCTACTTTTTCCTCATTTTTGCAAAATGTGAAAAGTAGGCTAAAAATCCATTACGGCACCGGCACTGAAGTTTTACTTTACATTACTTTGTGTCACAAAATAACAGAATTTACAAATTTCAATATGATTTACCTAAAATACTAGCAACCCGCCCCGGCTTCGCCCGGTATGGTTTACCCAGCGTAAGCTAAAAAAGGCGCACGGCTGGCAGATTTGTTCGACTCGATTCACTGAAGTCGTTATTGCTGGGCTTCCTTTGGTCATAAATGAATGGTTTTGTACAGAAACCTTCCTCGATAAATCCTTTAAAAAATAGTGAAAACCGCATCAAAATCCATCCAGTAGTTCTCGAGATTACCCTTTACATCCAAGAATCCGGAACTTAGTTTTATAAAATGTAGAGATGTATGGTTTTCCAGGGATGTACAAGCTGGAAATATTCTCTGTAATAGTCAGATAGTTGAAGGAAACATTTTATGACTTCAGAAACATCAGGATACTTAAATCAGCTAAAAGGAACTTTAGAATGTTATTTTTTGCCGATCATCACAAATACCCTTCATAAGGCACACAAAAAAAGTTACTTTCTTTGCATAGTTGTGACCCAGGGAAACAAATGCTGTTTTTGCACAAGGGAAATGAGTAAAGTTGTCCTACCCGACAAAGTCAGGATTAATAGAAAGGGGAGCACAGAGAAGTCAAGTGCAGTGCGGCCAACACACGAAACACTATACAAAAAAGAAAACACTCGTGGGTCCCAGGGACCCAGTGCTTCTGGAGGGGGCCAGAACTACTTTTAGCCTACTTTTCACATTTTGCAAAAATGAGGAAAAAGTAGTGTTATGAGATCGATCGAGGCGAATGTGTGTCTGTCTGTCCTTCTGTCTGTCTTTCTGTCTGTCCTTCTGTCTGACTGTCTGTCTGTGTATGTGCCCCCCCCCCTATCAACTCCTAAACGGCTACAGCTATCGAAACAAAATTCCGTATGGGCAAAGATCTATACCTGAATATCTCAAGTCCATATTTGAAAATGATGTCAGTGCTACCAACTGCTGAAAAAGCTCAATTTAAATTTGAGCTCCATGTTGAATATCTTGGAAGGTATGCATGGGAGCTATTACGAATTTTGCACACATATATAATGTTATTTCAGTTTAATTTCCAGGAGGCCATATATGGCAGTGCTGCCCCTTCTGATAGTTCCAATTTTTTAATGCATATAAATTTTACACTATCAATTGGATTTCAACCAAATTTCGTATGCACTATGGGTACATAAACAGATATGACTGACCGTAATCTTAAGAGCCACTAGGGCTGCCAACTGTTAATAAATGCTTTCTCTATTTTTTTTAAATCCAAATACCAATATATCAGAAAGTATGCAAGCAGACAGCTTTTACTATATTACCTGATATTCTAGATTAATTTGGAGTAACTAATATATGTCAGTGCTACCAACATGATTCTGAGCCTGCTGATAGGACCGCTTTTTAAATACATGTAAGTTCTATATTATGAATTAGATTTCCAATTTTAAAATACATGGGACATCTATACTAACAAATGGATTTCATCCAAAATTGGCACAACAGGAGGTCATAATATTGCCAATTATTTCTGACTGACACATGCATGACATTGTTGCCAACATGATTTTACGCTCGCTGTTAGATCCAATGTCTAACTGCATGTAACGTCATGCTATCCACTGGACTTCAACCACATTTTGTATTCTGAGCCTAAAGAGATGGAACTAAGAATATATTCAGCCACCAGGGCTGCCAACTGTAGTGCTCTATTAGGCTACATTATACGAGGGTATTTCGAACTAATTAGAAATTACGATATTACCAACTTAATTTCGTCAGTATTCTAGATAGGTCCATATAGATTAATGATTGGCATGAATCTTAAATTTTAAGAAAAGTAGGCTAGTTCGTCACGGAACTTCTTGTTTCAATAATAATTTCCTTTACTTTTTTTCTCTTGTTATAAGTTGAGGGTTTTGTGTCAGTGTTTTGTTGTGTTTCTTGTTATGAATTTGTGTTTGTTTTTGCTTTTGAATTCATGTTTGTTGTATTTATGCTTTGGCTTTTGGTTTTTGAATTTTGTTTTGTGCTTTGTGTTATTGTTTTTGCTTTGAATTTGGCATTTAATTTTTGTTTTTGTATTTGTGGTTTTCTGCCCTGACTTTTGTTTTTGAATTTTGCTTTGTGTTTAATTTTTCTTTCATTTTTAATTTTTCTTTTCGTTTTATGTTGTCGGGGGAGTGGAAGCATGGGAAATGAGACACAATCAACGAAAGCAAACCAATACGTTTTCATTTAGATCTCGATAACATGTTAATAGTTTTATTTGAACCTCACAATGCGCAAACGCTCGACAATCAACAGTGTTAAGTTTAGGTAACAATAAAGGTTTTACACAAGTCAAGAGAATTGTTCTCGTTTGTTATTAATCCCAAGTTTGGTTTTATTCAAAATATATAGGCTATTTCATCGAATTACGTAATTTTATTATTAATTTGACTCTGATCCCCCTAACGCCAGCAATGAAGGAAATTGGAGAAAATTTAAAGTGGGAGTGAAGATTCAAAGAGAAATAATTTCAACTCTGTGATTTGCCGATGACATCGTCATCTTGGCTGACACGCCTGAGGATTTGAATGAATTTTTCAATGGTATGGACTCCCTCTTGAGGAAAGAATTCATGATGAAAATTAATAAATGTGAAACAAGATATTGGAATGCAGCCGAAATAAATCAGAAACCCCTATTGACATCAAATTGGCAGGTATTAATAATAATAATATCGTATGGCCTCGGGTGACGGGTGCATCTTTCTTATTTGACACCCAGAGGCAGTGGCGGATCCATGCCTTGCGGGGCCCTGGGCGATATAATAAGGTGGGGCTCACAACAATAGGAAATTAAAAAATATAAAATCAAATGGAAAATAGTTTTGTAATAATAATAATAAAATAAAGATAGTTACAATATTCTGAATATACTACAGTACATTTTTTAAATAATATGAAAGAAACCTTTAAGTCCCGTTGTAGAGATTATGTAAACTATGAAATGTTAAAATATTACTTTGGGACTTTTTTCCCGGCTGAAATTTTCTATTACAGTATTTCACTGAAACCTAAACTTGCTAAACGGTCACGGAAGGTCATAGCTGCACTGAAAAACGAATATGAATTATAAATTAGTTTGAAAAGTATAATTAATTAGATTTTAAAAAAATCCATCGCGTGGGGCCTCCCGTACCGCACTATGAAAGCCAAGGAGGTTAATATCTAAGCTCCTTGACACTACAGCGCTTTCTAGTAGAGAATGGAGGAACGTTGTGTTGGCGGAAAATCACGAGACTAATTTTTCCATTATGAACACGGCTTACTGAATTCAAATGGGTTTTTAACGTGCCAACATCGTATGATATGCGTGTCGTAATTTTTGTCGCCTTCAAAAAAAAAAACACTTACCACGGCCAGGAGCGAACCTGCAAGCTTGGGATTAATAATTCAACACGATAACCACTCACCCACCATGGTAAGGAAATTGGCAAGTGAAAAGCTAAAGGAAGTAGGAGACTTCTGTTACTTAGGTAGCAACTTAAACAGTGATGGACGAAGCAAAGAGGATCTAAAAAGTAGGTTGGCTCAGGCAAGGAAAGAAGGAAGGAAGTCATTTTTGAAAGCCTTTGTCTGGAGCGTGGCACAATATGGAAGTGAAACTTGACTATTGGTGCAGCAGAAAAGAGGAGAATTGAATCGTTTGAAATGTGGTGTTACAGGAGAATGATGAAGATCGGATTGGTAGATAGGGTAACATAAGAAGAGGTATTAAGACGAGTGGGAGAGGAGAGACGTTTCTGGCGACTGCTAATGAAGAGAAGAGATAGGTTGGTAAGACACATATTAAGACGCCCAGGAATAGCAAACTTAGTTACGGAAGGAAGGGTCGAGGACAAGAACTGTAGGGGTAGACCAATGTTAGAATATGTTAATCAGATTGCCTCCGATGTAGGGTGTGGTAGCTATGAAGAGATGATACGATTAGCTCAGGACAGAGGCATGGAGGGCTGCATCAAACCAGTCAAAAGACTGAAGACTCCAACAACAATCACCTCTTTTTGTTACGCCACTGCACCCCTGATTTACGCCTATGAGCAATGAGGTAGGGAATATTGAAACGATAACCGTAGAGTTACTTGTAATTTGTTTCTCCCCCTGTAAGAACGGAAATGGTGAGATTGCCCTAATAATGTGTAGCATTGTGCAACAGTCCTCCTGAACAATGTCCTACTTGTGTACTTGGGTATGACCGGAGACTTCCGTTCCAGACACTCGCGAAAGAAAATACAGCGTGAACTGGTGATGTTATAGCATCCGGTGTGTACTCTTTGTTTCTAGGTGTTTAACTACCAGTCATTCACGTCACTTTCATCCGCCCACATAGCCGTGCGTTAAGGCTCGGTCTCACAGAAAGCAGCGATCGTTGCAGCGGTGTGCGATATAGGATGCGATACCTTTGTTTGTGCGGTCCAGTCTGGTCGCTTCCTTCTAGAGAATATGTAGTGTGTTTTCATATTAAGTATTGTTTGATATTATTATTAAGTATGAGCTCGGACGATGAACAACTCCTTCTCGTATTTGCTTTGCAAAACACAAAGAAGAAAAGACAATGTTGGGTGCATGACATCAATAAGGAGAGAGAGCAATTAGGTGAATACCACCGCTTATGTATCGAACTGGAGTCACACGAAGATAGGTTTTTCAAGTATTTTCGTATGTCGCGAGAATGTTTCGAGGAATTGCACGATCCCATGCTTCAGCCTTCTTTAAAAAATATCTATATAATGTTCGTGTGAACTGTCGAACAAATATGTGTATTTACGCACAGTTTCAATAAATACTTCAGTTTGGTCACTCATCACTAGGGTTCGGAAGTTTATAATCTAAAGAAGTACAAAATATGCCAGCAAATATGCCCTAAAAACTATAAAATATGACCTAAAAACTATGAAATATGACATGAATTTTTGGGATAGGTAGAGTATCACTACCATACAGTAAACGTCTTAAGTGCCGAAACGTGATCAGCGATAATACACCAGACACATTTAATCTTACAAACTGACAGAGAGCAACAGTAGGCCTACATTGAAATTTTCAACATTCATTCAGTATCATAGTCTTGACATGCAGTTCTTGCTCGGTTTACCTAAAACAAAAGAAAGAAAAATATATCTACTACACTGTTCGGGAATCCTGTGTTTGAAACTCGACGCAGATAACATGTACCTTGTTAACGACGCCTCAATTTAAACAAAATGCTGAAATTATAACCAAATATGACCTTATATCACTAAAATATGACCAAATATGACCAAAACAATAAAAATGTCTGAAATATGCATTTATAGGCGAAATCAAATTGCTTTAAACATGGTCAGGGACCCGTCATTCAATCTCATTTTTCCGATTTCGTGTAAAATGAGCTCAGGAAAAAAATATGACTTTTCCTTAACATCCGAACCGTACTCATCACAATATAAGGCGGCACGGCGGTCAGGTGGGCATCCTGTAAATTTGTACAACCGGATCGCTCGTCCTCGCGACAAAGTCCAGCGGGTGACGGTAGACCGCGTTCTGTGTGACTGAGCCTTTAGTCGTGCTGGCTCTGATAGCCCCATGGGATTGTTTATTTTAACCCTACAATACTAACATACGTAACATTTACGTCTATAAATCACTTAAACTGTTTACAATAACGACGCCAACCGGATGCTTGGGTTCATAATAAGCCATTCTAAATTATTCATCCTTCAACACTTATCCAGTTATTCACGAGCCTTGTGAGAAATAAATTGGAATATGCATCGGTAATTTGGGATCCACACTCAAAGGAAACAAGAAGTTCCGTGACGAACTAAAGAGCCTACTTTTCTTAAAATTAAGATTCATGCCAATGATTAATCTACAGTATATGAACCTATCTAGAATATTAGGGTAAAACATATAGACAGCATTTATAAACAGTTGTCAGCCCTGATTGCTCTTAAGAATACTCATAGTCATATCTGTTATGTTACACATAGCACATACGAAATTTGGATTAAATCCAACTGATAGTATAGAAGTTACATGTATTTAAAAATTGGTCCTATCAGCAGGCTTAGAATCATGTTGGTAGAACTGACGTATATAAGTTACTCCAAATTAATCTAAAATGTCAGGTACTATACAAGTGTGTGCATAGTTTAAAGCTGCCGGCTTGCATACTTTCTGATATATTGGTATTTGGATTTTAAAAAAGAGAGAGAGCAATTATCAACAGTTGGCAGCCCTGGTGGCTCTTAAGAATACGCTCAGTCATATCTGTTTATGTACACATATTACATACAAAATTTGGTTGAAATCCAATTGTTAGTGTTGAAGTTATATGCATTTAAAAATTGGACATATCAGAAGTCATAAAATTATTTTGGCAACACTGTCATGTATGTCCTCCTGGAAATTAAACTGAAATAGTATTATCTACATGTGTGCCAATTTTGGAATAGCTCCCATGCATACCTTCCAAGATATCCAACAAGGAGCTCAAATTTCTAGTGTTTTTTTTAGCAGTTGGTAGCGCTGACATCATTTTCAAATATGGGCTTGAGATATTCCCGTATACATCTTTACTCATACTAACGTTGGTTTCGATTGCTGCAGCCGTTTAGGAGCCAGACAGACAGAAGGACAGACAGACACACAATTTCCCGGATCGATCTCATAAGTGTACTTTTTCCTCATTTTTGCAAAATGTGAAAAGTAGGCTAAAAATGCATGCTATAGACTATAGAGGCTGTGCAAAACAAATTCCTAAGGTATTATTATTTATTCGTTACGGCCAACGTTTGACAGCTTTTATATTAATTGTTGTCTTCACTCTCTGCTAATATCTCTTCATCCTCTCTCCTACTTCCTTCTTCAGTTCCTCTGTGTAAGATCTTCCTTTCCTCACTGACAACTCTCCTGTCTCCTGGAAACCTGTAAACTCCTTAACCAGCCGTCTAAATCACTCTCTGTCCATTATGTCTTCTCCTTTCGTCCCCATCCGATCCAAGTCCAATCTCACTTCCCGAAACCAGTTCGGCTCCGTCTTCCTCTTCCTGAAGAATTCAAAAATCCTCTTCGTCAATCTGGCATTGTTCATCTTCACCAAGTGTCCATAAAACTGTATTCTCCTTTTTCTCATTAGGACTACGACTCCTTCTGTCATCAGGTATAGTTCTTTGTTAGGTTTGCGTCTCCTCTCTCCATCCTTGATATTTGGGCCTAGGATTTTTCGGAGCATTTTCCTTTCCCTCGTCTTCGAGGCCACCCTTCCTAAGGTATATTTATATATATACACCGCAGACAGGCCAACAAGGACCACGCAAATATCACTTCTTTATCAGTCTAGTTTCCTTCTTTCTCTTCCAGAAGTCTTTCATCCTGGTCGACTGCGCAGCTCTTCTTTCAGCAGTCCATTCACCTCTGTTGAGATTCTTCTTCTCCCCGACAAGAATTTTGAGGCCAAATTTTTTTTTCTGTACTCTATTCGATTTAGGCAATCTTCTTCAGTAATTTTGAATTTTTGAAGTTCTTCTTTCATTTGTTTTACATAGCCTCCTTGCCCTTTATAGTTCCAGATTTTATCAACAATTTTTTTGTTTAACCTTGAGCAATCCATGCGGACCATATGTCCGTAGAACTGAAGTCGCCGTTTTCTGATCATCATAGGCCTATATATTTATTACAGAACATTAAATATATTTTGTCCTTACGATACGTCAACGCAACTGTTGTTCAAATTTACATCACTGAAGAGTAGACGGCTGCTTATTTCATTGCAAACATTGAGGAAAATAATAATAACAAGTAAATATGAATCTATAGAATTAATGAACTTTCTCTCTTTTCACATTCCACAGGTTAGATCGCGAAACGATAAATTATTTCACCGCTTAAATTCACCATTCATGAAAATAATAACCAACTACAATAAATTTGCTACAGTCATAGATATATTTATTGAATCAGACGTTGAGTTCAATAACAAACTAAAAATTGTTGTGTATAAATTATAAGCTGTATCTCTTTATTAGGAACTGTCCATGCTTCGTCAAGGTGTTCATGTTTGTGTTTTTTTGTATTATTTTTAGTTCGTTTTATTCATAACTAAGTATTAGCTACTAATGATGTATTTAAAAGATGTTTATTTTATTTTGTAGTTTTAGTTTAATTATTCTCTTTTTTCTTTTCTTGTCTTTTCCTAAAAATATTTAGATTTACAATTATCTACCTTGTATTTGTGCCAAGAAGGTACTTAATTGGGTTTATGACCTGTGTTCTTTCATAAATAAATAAGTAAATAAATATTCCCTCTATATCTGCCCCCACTCTCACTTTCTTCTAGGAGTCCTCTCATTGGTCAGTGGTCGTGACGTCAATGCTTTTGTTATTAATACCAATCTGTTCTAGAGGCATAGGCTAATCCTGGGGCAAATAATTGGCCCATGATCTGACTGGAAATTATCCTTGAGTTAAAGAAAATTATGGTGTCTACATGGCAAAAACAACCAGGTGTAGGATTTGATGTACGTATGTCGCATCACCTCAGATGGATTATAAAAGCAACCTTAGAAACACCAAAGCCAGTACAAGACTAAAGATACGACGTACTGACACTTCTGTATTTGTTGTGTTAAGCTGGAACTTGCCGAATTAAACTTGAAAGAACCACAGAGGATTCAGTGCTTATAAATAAAGTGTCAGATATATTTGTATAAAATGATCAATGGTATCTCAGACACGAGTAAAACTTTAGGGCAAATAAATTTCAACGTGAGAAAGAAATGTCTCAGAAAACGAGAACTTCCAATAGTTAAAAAATCTAATACAAATTTCCATAAAAATTCACCGATATTGAATATGTGCTGTACTTAAAACAGGCTCTCAGCTGACAACAATTTAGATTTTGGAATGTCCTTGCTAAATTATAGAAGACAACTACACTTAGTTTTAGCTGTCAAATGATTCATTACAACGAATGTATTAAATTTAGCTGCTAATAGTTTTAGGTTTCATTTTCTTACTATCTTTCATTGCTATTGTATTAGTACCTAAAGATATGTCACACAGGATTCAGGTAGGATGGATGAACTGGAGGAAAATGTCAGGAGTGCTCTGTGACCGCAGGATCAAGCCAAGGTTAAGGGGAAAATATATAAAACTGTCGTAAGACCTGCATTGCTGTATGGCTAAGAAACATGTACTGCGCAAAACGCACACAAACAGGCTTGACGTCACGGAAATGGAAATGCTCAGGTGGATGAGTGGAGTGACTAAGCGTGATAGAGTGGAAAATGTCAAAATAAGAGGAACATTGAAGTTTGTGGAAATATCTAAGAAGATACAAGAAAACGGACTTCAATAGTACGGGCATGTGAGAAGACATGCAAATACAGGGAGTGAGAATGCGAGGCAGACCTAAACGAAGATGGATTGTGGACAGGAGGACCTCAGAGAAAAACAGTTGTCAGAAGAGGATGTGCATGACCGGGCTAAATGGAGGAGAGCTGTCAGAAACATCGACCCCACATAGGAGTGGGAATGATGTAAAGAGAAAGAAGGAAGATTTTGTATTCCAGTGTATTCTTAGCCTACTTTTCACATTTTGCAAAAATGAGGAAAAAGTACACTTATGAGATCGGGAAAATGTGTGTCTGTCTGTCTGTCCTTCTGTCTGTCTGTCTGTCTGTCTGGCTGTGTGTGTGGTCCCCCCCTATCAACTCCTAAACGGCTGGAGCAATCGAAACAAAATTTGGTAGGAGTAAAGAACTATACCTGAAT
This sequence comes from Meconema thalassinum, assembly GCA_946902985.2. Lineage (NCBI taxonomy): Eukaryota > Metazoa > Arthropoda > Insecta > Orthoptera > Tettigoniidae > Meconema > Meconema thalassinum. Next base: position 58,490,973 of record OX336394.1, read on the forward strand.
ATCTCACGGCCATATTTGAAAATTATGTCAGTGCTACCAACTGCTAAAAAATCGCAATTGAAATTTGAGCTCCATGTTGGATATCTTGGAAGGTATGAACAGGAGCTATTTCAAAATTGGCACACGTATAGATAATAATATTGCAGTTTAATTTCCAGGAGGCCACACATGGAAGTGTTGCCAAAATGATTATAAGCCTGCTGATAGGTCCAGTTTTTAAATGCATATAACTTCTACACTATCAATTGGAATTCAACAAAATTTCGTATGTTGTATGTGTACATAACCAGGTATGACTGAGCGTATTCTTAAGACCCACCAGGGCTGCCAACTGTTAATAAATGCTCTTAATTTCTTTTATCCAAATACCAATATATCAGAAAGTATGCAAGCCGACAGCTTTAAACTATGCACACTTATAGTACCTGACATTCTATATTAATTTGGAGTAACTTATATACGTCAGTGCTACCAACATGATCCTAAGCCTGCTGAGAGATCCAACTTTAAATACATGTAACTTCCATACTATCATTTGGATTTCAACCAAATTTCGTATGTGCTATGTGTACCATAACAGATATGACTATGCGTATTCTTAAGAGCAACCAGGGCTGCCAACTGTTAATATGTGCTGTCTCTATTTTTGTTACACTAATAGAAATATATCAGAAATTATGCAAGCCAATAGCTCTAAACTTTGCACACGTATAGTACCTGGCATTCTAGATGAATTTGGAGTAACTAATATACGTCAGTAGTGCCAACATGATTCTAAGCCTGCTGATAGGTCCAATTTTAAAATGCATGTAACTTCTATACTAACTAATGGATTTCATTCAAAATTGGCACAACAATAGATCATATAATTTCAGATTATTTCTGACCAATACATGCATGACATTGTTGCCAACATGATTTTACGCGCGCTGATAGATCCATGCTATCCATTGGACTTCAACCAAATTTTGTATTCTGTACCTTAAGAGATGGATCTAAGAATATATTCAGTCACCAGGGCTGCCGACTGTAGTGTTCTATTAGGCTACATTATGCCAGGTATACAGTATTTCGAACTAATTAGAAATTTCGATATTAGCAACTTAATTTCGTCATTATTCTAGATAGATCCATATAGATTAATCATTGGCATGAATCTTAAATTTTAAGAAAAGTAGGCTCTTTAGTTCGTCACGGAACTTCTTGTTATCTTATATTTTCATGTATTGTCTGTGTGTAAACAATTGTTTGCTACTGTAATTGGGACACTGCCCTGTTGTGGCAATAAATAAATAAATAAATAAATAGACAAATAAAAATTCAACGTGTCTTTATTGGTGCCTTAGCACAAAATTCCCAAAGTACCGGTACGTAAATGTTACGTATTATTAGTATCAAGCATCTATTGGATAATAATCTTGTTAACCCGCGAGGACTGGCGCGTGGGTATTATTGACCCGAGGATTAAATATGCTCTATATTTTCGTTTTGGTCAACCCTTATTTGCTGTCGCTAACTGGACCTTCCTTCCTAGCATAATACATATATCCATATATCCATAGCTTTTTAAACACTCAAGTTATTTCTATATTATTTACGGATGGGTCAGATTTACCCATGGCGCCAGTCCTCACGTGCCAATATGTTTTCTGCTTACGTTAGTCGGGATAGTCTGTAAAAAATAAGGGGGAAAACCAACTATTTTAGTGCAGCATAATCACATATCTCACGATCTTGTTGATCCGTGTTTAGGGTCTACTGTCGACCAAAGTATTATGTGCACTCGAGTTTGAAGGTTGTTTGTGAAGTAACCAATAGACCTACATAAAATCCAATAACATCATCATTTTCGTATAAGGATTACATAGCAACCAAGAACTACATTTTCCAACCACCCCGAGCCGATAAAAAGTTACCTTACAAAAATGATAACAACTTTTTTTCTTGGACACGCAAAATTTTGAAATTAATAATCCAGTTAAACAACATTCCAATGTATATTGTGTTAAAATTTAGATTCGATCTGATGACGGGTTTTTGAGATAATAATTCTTAAATGTGACGCATGGTTGAAACACGCTTAAAAACGTGCACTTTTTGTGTTCCAACTGCGACAAAAAATACTAAAATATAAACTAAAAATTCCAAACCTACATGAGCTAACGTAAAATAGAACGACGAAAGTGATGATGTTATTGGATTTTATGTAGATCTATTGGTTACTTCACAAACAACCTTCAAACTCGAGTACACATAATACTTTGGTCGACAGTAGGGACACCTTGATCACCACTTTCTTTGTTCCAAAAAATCGAGATGACTGCTTTGCCGCTACTATGAAGCCAATAATTATGAAAATGAAAATCCACAGCCTGCTTCCAGTCTCCGACCGGGTCAGGAATGGAATGAATGAAGCCGCCATCTAGCGGCGAGGATATGGACTGTGCCGGCTGCCGAGGCCTGACGCACTCCTCTGGAAGCCAATAATTATACTGTTACGAAAATTACTGTCATTATTCTGCATGTTACAGCCTCCGTGGCTTAGGCGGCAGCACGCCGGCCTCTCACCGCTGGGTCCGTGGTTCAAATCTCGGTCACTCCATGTGAGACCTGTGCTGGACAAAACGGAGGCAGACAGGTTTTTCTCCGGGTACTCCGGTTTTCCCTGTCAAAATTTCATTCCAGCAACACTCTCCACTATCATTTCATTTCATCTGTCATTCATTTAATCATTGCCCCAGAGGAGTGCGTCAGGCCTCGGCAGCCGGCACAGTTCATATCCTCGCCGCTAGATTGGGGCTTCTTTCATTCCGTACCTGACCCGGTCGGAGACTGGAAGCAGGCTGTGGATTTTAATTTTCATTCTGCATGTTAAATCTGAAGGGAAAAGAAGAATACCTCATTTTATATTGGGAATAGTTCATAGGAGGACACCAGTTGTAAGATTACTTCATTAAAATCCGTACGACTACGACAAAAATGGTTAATAAATAAACTTGCGGTTCAAGTATATACAGCGATACTTACGTGTCTAGGGGAAATTGTTAGTGTAGTCTATGACGTCACGGATGATGTGAGGACATAGATGTTCGTTTGATTGCTGGTGTGGCTTGAATTACCGCAATATTGGTCAGCTGTAAGCCGGGATTGTTCCTAACTTAAGGCCACGGCCACCTCCTTCCCAATCCTCACCTGAATATAAAAATACACACACTAATACAGCCTTCAAAATAATACTGGTTATCAGACGAATTCCACACGTACAAAAATAAAGCCCTTGACCTTGAAGCTTGCGGGTGAGCCTGTACACAGTCACTCCTTCGCCCTCTCGCTTCAGATTTGTCATCACCGGTCTGATGTAATGGCATTCCAGACTTGAGCAGGTGACAACACCGTGCAGACAGTCCAGTCCACGTCAAAGTATTGTGTAACGTGGAGGTACATACGAACATAATTATATTTGCCAATGGCTGTACTTTAGCAGTAGCGTGGGATAGTTTTGTCCTTAGTTTTGGGGCAGCTGATAACAACACAGGTATTGTAGTAACTTGCTTCCATTAGGACATTTCACTCGTCTAAAACAAACGTCCGGCCTGTACCCATGTACGGGACTATATGACTACGATGTCGCAAAGCCTCTAAATTAATAATATCATATGGCCTTGAGTGCCGGGTGCAAGCTTGCATGCCGAATTTTGTTGTTCTTTGAAGCACTATGAAAGTCAAGGAGGTGTACAGCATCCCAGGGGTATGCACCCCTTGGAGACCATCCCCCCAGCATCTGGCTAAATCCCCTAAAATGGCAACCCTTGGAAAGCCGGGGCAACATCCATTAATACTGTAAGGACAGCTTGCTACTCCATAAAGCAGCTCAAGCCTTACGTAATCATTACACTCAGCGACATAGTACTAACTGGGGCAGCATGCCAACACAATGCTGACAGCAGGACGTCAAAAGGTATAAGAAGGCGTCCTAATGAGGTCAAAGGATCTCTCCATTGTCAGTGCTTCATCGAGACAGCCGGAGGCTACGCTGGTGTCAACCGAGGTGAGTCAGTCCATCGTGTTCAGAGTTCCTATTTTTGTAACCCGCAACCCACAAATTGTATCACATTATAAACATAATTTCATTCCCTACAAGGGACTCACACAAAGAATCACAGACCAATAAAACACTTGGTCCACACTCTACACTAGCATTACTGTTATACGCCTCTTTACATCCCAACGCCCTTCCTCATTCCCGTCACGTAAAGACGTGACAGACGGTAAGCCATTAGCGCTAACTCAGGTACCTTTGCGTTTCTCGAGCCGGCTCGGCTGCAAGCAAGCAGCGCGTGCCACTCGGCTGATACGAACAGTGTCAGTTACATAACAAGCAGTCAGCTGAGCTGAGCGACCAGCACAACGACCCTTTGCAGGGGGTCCCATCCCTCCAAGCACTATTACATTATTCATAGGAACGCCCCCTAGTTCCTAGCACACCACAACACTCTACACTGGTCAGCTTACCCTGACAAGGGAAGCTACCCTTTTAGGCACCACCTTCTAAATTAGTACAACAACTCTCCCTTTTAGATCCACCCCCAAATAAGGGATCTAAAACACTGGTGGAGGCGCGGTCCTACGCATAGAGAAAAGGGACTCAACCAACGAGCCCTCGTAGGTAAAACGACCCCTTCCGTACCGCAAAAAGCCAAGCAAAATAGTGAGAAAATTTTTCCCCCAGACGAAAAGCACCATTTTTTTTTTGGGGCTCCAAACTAGCTACACAGGGGAAATTCTTAATAAACCAACCCCCTAGCCCCATACAGAATCAAAGAAATATAAGAATACACTGGCAAACACGCACAGATTTTTTTTAAATTATTATTCTTATTGTAGGCCCATACACTTCAGTCAGAATGGCACCTCATGCAGAGATTGCAAGCCATAGAGGCAATAGGGGTACGCCAATATTATTAACATTATTGTTCAGATGCCAAGGGCACATACAAAGCCGGCAAACGCAGATACGGGCACTCCAAACAAAAATCGGGGCAATACAGGGCAAACAGCCATACACCCCGTTAGAGGATAGGACAGCGCGATTAAGTTGCGCACATACACTCTTGAATCACATACATGAACACCTCAATAGGTTCCATATACAAAGAAACAGAATATACCAACAATTAACTACCACACATGGTCCCGTAATAGATAATGCAACCCTCGAGAGAATGAGGGTGCACTACACAAGTTTACACGCCCAATACAAGGAGCTAATTCGCGTCCAAGCGCTTCTCCAATTAGCGGCCACAAAACTATACAGAGCACAGAAACATTAATACACTAATACAGTAATTTGCAAACGGGCCATATGCCTCAATAAGGCAGTACACCCAAATTTGGGACAAATACCGTGAGCTCCAGGCCAACAAGGCCATTTTTGAGTTCATGGTAGGGCCACCAGCCCACCCGAGAGAGGACATAAGCGTGGATACGCTGACTCGACAATTTGCGAGGATGTCCCTCTCGCCACGTACTGCCACAGAATGGAAGGAGTTCGCCGTGGCCACAGTCAAGAAGACGGCCAGGCTAGGCTCCAACTTACTACAAAACAAACCTAACACAAACACACGTCCTTCAGCTCCGGATCGGAAGGCAATTTTGCCAAACCGAGGGGCAGAGCCTAGAACAATCCCCTCGGAACAGAGGGACGAGAGGGAGTTGAAGCCAGGGCCATTAAACACACACGATATGACAGGGAAACAAAGGGACATAACCACGTCATGGGCTGACGACATAGAGCCCGCCCTACAGTACATAAAGCCTACATACACGTACACAGATAGGCTAACACATTGGCAGGAGTCGGCCGTGGCCACAGGCCGAAAAGCGGTCAGACTACACGCCACTACATTGCTAGGCCAGACACAAGCCATTAAGCGACCTTTACCGCCAGTTCAAAGGGCAAATTTGCCAGAACAAAGGCGAACACCGGTATTAGGCCCTCAGGATGCACGATATACGCACGAACATTTCGACCAGGCATTACCACACAGTACACGGGGATTAGGAAAGGTGTTCTCACCTACCCCACAAAACCACGCAGTCAAATATATCCACACTCCCGTAAAATCTACTAGGGCAGCGCCAAGCGCAATTAGGCCCTCGAATACAGGTGCATTTAAACCTATAGACACGCGCCACGGTGGAAGTAGGCCAAAGCTTACTTTGCTAGAAATTCCGCCGGAAGGTAGCAAAGGAACACCCCAATGGATTTCAGAGGCCTATAATCTAATAACAGGGCAAAACCCTTCACCTTTCTGAGCAATGAAGCTCGGAAGAGGATAACGACTTCCACCAGGGCCACAGAAATAGACTAACATCGCTAACACCAACATTATAGGCCACATAAGTTCTTTCACACGGGGGCGATAAGAAAATGGTCCAACAAGTACATAATAAACATAAAATTGCATATTTTTCGTTCTTATTTTATGTATATACAGTGCAACATAGCCAAATTAGAAGGAACAATTCTAAATCCTTCCTGTTTTTTTTCGGAACCATGGCATTTTTCTCTCAGGCCATCAATGGTTATTGGGCGCAGTGATTAACGCCATAGCGTAAAATCTCTAATATGCTAAGCCAGGTGGAAGCCAAGCAGGCTTCAGGCTGAAAGAGAGATATTTTGAACACAGCTTAAGCATACAATCACAGCATAAAGCTTAAGTGAGTCTTTCTAAGTAGAAAATGACTAAACGTTCTCTGTTAGGGTTCCACAGTTTGATAGATTCTCCTGTTGCGGGCGAAAGCCGTAAGTGTGGCAGGAATTAAGAATCGCAAACTAACTTCAAAAATTTGGTGAGGTGTGCTTTAGCCAACTGAAAAGCCCAATTGCACACCGGGACGAGACAATGTCATTGTGGTGAGTTACAATTACTTTGAAGGGCAGGTTTGACTCCCATAGTGCACTGGCTTTGCTCGTGACGTGGATACAGGTGTGTCAATTACGTCTTGCAATGGCCTTCCTAATGTGTACTAGACAGTATCGGTAGATTCCCCTGAGACGTAACCAGATTACAGTAGTACTCACGTTACCAAAGTTGTAAATACTACACTCAGGTCCCAAGCACATTTTCTTTTAACATTTTTTATAGCGTTCACGACATAATTTTTAGAGACTATCGCCACCTGCTATTATTTTCTTTCAAAGTGCTCTCTTAATCCAGAGCGGGGCATAGCTCATTTTTTTTTTCTATTATGACGCAGGCATTAGGCCCGATGAAAGGAAGGTGGCCAAGTTAAACAAATATACATATTTAATACATAGGGACACGTAAAGGCGGAAATACTGCCAAAAGGAAAGGAAGTAATCCCACGGGCAGGCGTGAAAAGAGGGCCAAGAAATAGCCCACTGACCGCGCCGGGATACGATCCTAACACTCACCAGAACTGTCCCGGAGACACAACCTTCATGGTGCCGGAAACAATTACTCTGGGTAAAAGGCGGTCTCCAAACACGCAACCTTCTGAATACCAGGAATATAAGGTTGAGTAAATATCCAGTTCTAGGATAGAATAATGGGAAAGCTAAGACAAATTGGGACAGTCCCACTAACAGCGGGTCATAAACGAAAACCAATACAATCGCCTCTGGCATCTGGTCACCAAACACGCGACTAGCGGACCAGACACACTCGCGTACAACGACATTTTCTCCAGGGATAAAGAACATACTTGAACAATGATACAGGTAACACAAAATCTGGGGACACACATGTAGTCAATGGAAGGTTCTTTTACAAGTACGGCCAACGCATATGAGATTTCCGAAGTGAAATGCCATGGCCTGGGGTTTGGATTCCAAGTAAAACGGAAATCCCGTGGCTCATGATCTCCAGATACGGTCACGTTAAACCACAAATTCCCCTCTTTTCTGTCACAATGCGAAAAGCACTCATCACAGTCACAGAGAGTAAGCGATTAAACACACATGTGCCGGACACACAGCATTATCAAGACAAGCAACGAGCGTACGCGCAAGACATTGTAAGCCGATACCGCCATACTCAGCAACAACGCAGGCCTCAGTGATAACCTGCACGCTTACAGACAACAGCTCTCAGAGCAGAGCGCACGGCATCATTCACGCCCGATTTCGAGACCCTATATCTTCCAAAATTACACTACAAGGGGAAATCAAAAACGTACAACCTCTACACAGGTATGCATGCTTTCATTTGCGCACTGCACATCAACGGAAACGTGCCATTTTAAAAGCGGCACGGAAATGATCACACCAAGTCTTTACAGACAACCGGATTCGAACCCATGACCACACACCACACGCGTACCAAAAACTAACTATCCAATGGTATTTTTGGTACACGGAACACAAGCAAAACCCACACTGGGAAAGCCCCAAGCCCTGGAACACAACGCAAACATAAAACACAGAGAATGACATAAGGTCACGGGTCTGAGTTCCAGTAAGAATTTAGACACAAAGGAGAACAGCTATTCAGGCGTCCAATCATACTGAAATTGGCCCATACAAGTGCATGAACAGGGAATACTACATTTCCTCCCACCAAAAACCAGACATAAAATTTCGCATTACACCAGGCATAGAGGAATACATTTCACAAACACAGGTAGGAAAATTTCGCAAGACACAGGTCTTAAGGAACAATGGCCACACGACGTCATTACCTAACTAGGGCGAATTGCTACATTAGGCTAGGAATCCAAAACAATGACCACACTTGCATACTTGCAGAATTGCACACACCAATTGCTGACTGCAGACTATTCACACTGCAATACTGCGGTGACGAGACACTATTGCGTATAGCCCGTGACCGTGAAATTACACACACATAACAATTATAACGCCATACATTTTTTTTTCTCCACACTGCAAAAACATTTGGCAATGGACAAGACGTGACACAGCGGAACTTATCTTGGGCCTATAAGGGCACGTTCGCAAAGACGTTGAAAGGCCACGGGCGCTTCCCGCCCATACACAACATACACAGTAGGACTTAGCCTTATAACAGACCAACCGGCCGCGTGGTGTAGCGGTACATAGGCACACACACACGCACTCGCACTCACCAATTAGGAGCGAACATAGGGACTTTGAGGAAACAGGACCTCCCCTTAATAACTTCTTTTCGCCATTCTATTCCCGAAATAAATCATTACAGATGACTAGCACATGACCAGTCGTACTACGACCACTGGCCACATCTACACTGCAAATGGCCGACCAGATTAGGTCATGCAGCTCTACTATCCCAAGGCGCGGATAGAAAGCCAACATGGACCAAGGGAGGATGACAGGAGAACAGGCTACCAGCGTACCACCTTACTCCCTTCCCATAACCTTCTCACGCCTGACATAAACAACGCAAACACATCTACACGACCAAAAACAGATACACTACATTACAAAATACACACAGGGGTTGATGGACTTCATGCGTCTAAAAAGCAGGCATGCTACGCCTTGCGTCACGATGCTAACACCTGAGTATTAGGGGTGTGTCAGCAAACATTAAAAGAAGCATAATGCGCCTCTCCAAATGAGAGAGGAGGCCATAGATACATATTAACCATGCTTTAGTACTTAAACACTCCCGCATGAAAGGAACATATGGTATTATGCCCCATCCTACACCTATCCGTACATGAAGGCAGAAACTTCATATCCAGACACATGCATGAGTATCCCATCCAATTACCAGGGATTTTAATATCAAACCTGCATGAATTTTCGTATTTTTGCAATCCCGGGTATTACCTCCCCACTCCACTCACTATAGAAGCATCCCAGTGCCACCACCGGTTCTAGGCCACCACCAACGTGGAACCCAAAGGTGCGCAAACCCTTCCTACCATACTTTAAGCCCACTCAACAAATAATTACCCCCAAATCCTAATAACAGGGTACCTGACCTTACAGACCCTACTAACACCTCCATTAAGGTAAAGAAAGCATTATTGCTGGGAAGCTGACATAGCGATGGTAGACCAGAAGTAGCCTATGTACTTAGAAGATCTACAACCCCGCTACACTGGAAATATTTTACATTTTACACGGAGATTGAACCATTCACACAGGTTACGACACATTTTTTTTTTCTTTTCTTACAAAGGAATCTGATACGACCTGATGGTTGACAGCGGTGTAAGCCGAAGGTCGGGAGAACCACACTTTGAGAGCTGGGGAAGGCGATGTGGACCCTTCCCCAGTTGGCTCGACAGCGCAGCGACCTCACTTAACTGACGACTAGACCAAACAGACGAACTACGTAAGGTCAAAGCATTCGCGGCCTGGTCGGGCAAGCTCTGGAATCCTAGGTGCGCGTAAACCGCCCCTGGGAGGAAGGGATGCTACACCCACTTTGTGCCACGGTCGTCGAAGCCAAGACCTGCAGGGAGACTTTCTGAGAATGGCGGGAGAAATAGCTCACTCCGCGCCGGCCTCGGGAGCTATCCCTAGAGACGACCCCATTATGACTAGACTTCTAGTTAAGTTTAAATTTAAGTAGGCACGGCTTCCATAGCGGGAAGCAAAACTCCTGTGCGTTGGAGTAAAACACACGGCGGCCCATAGAGGCAAATTCATATATCAATGCGAAAAAGCATACTACGGCGGCCCATAGAGGCAAATTTATATATCAATGCGAAAATGCATACTACGGCGGCCCATAGAGGCAAATTTATATATCAATGCGAAAATGCATACTACGGCGGCCCATAGAGGCAAATATCACTGCGAAAAGCAGATTGCGACGGCCGATTAAGGCGAAGACAATATTATGCCATTGGACCACACTGTCCAATGCCCACATAAATGGCGATACAACGGGCAACCAGAGGGCATTAAGAGAGGGGCATTGCGCGCCCCTCACAGGAGCCAAGTGGGCGGCTCAACTACGTTAAATAGGAACAGCACACGGTTATGAACAAGGAAGCTACAGCGGGCGAAACGGTTAGCTTAGTGGCACCGTAAGCGCCTGCGCATAGATTAGTCCTAGTAATAGACGTCGACACCTAGAGTTAAGGGGACGGAATCTAGCGACCCTGGAGACAACCGGTGTTTCTGGGGCTCGTGCGGGTGGTGATCTGGGGATTTAATTGCCCCAGGCGATCGTCCTAGGCCAAATTTAGTTGTAAGACGGTTGCATTTGACACGCAACCTAGGATTAAGCAAATTTATTCACACCTGTTGCCAGGTATGGCGCAGCACATTTCGGCAATAGATTAAGGCAACCCTCTCGGCTTAGTAATAGTCTTTTTTTTTATTATTAGACCATAATTAAGTTAGATAGTATTAAGTAACGCCGGTCGGCACTCGGTGACTATAAATCCGTTACCGAGGTAAGCCCGACAATACTTAGGATAAACTAGGTTAAAATAGGCATAATCAAAGTGGAATATATCGGCACCCGGTAACCACAATTCCGCTACCGGGGTAAGACCAACTACATATTATTTACGGCATTACGGCACCGTATAGGGTAAGCCCGGCCTTGCAGCTAAGTAACATTAATCATGCTATTTTTTTTTTCAGTGAAAGAAGAGCTTCAACCAGTACTAATATGTTTTTTTCTAAACCTCGCCATTTTTTTTCACAGGCATCGTCACCAGATACAGAAAACTGGTGACAGGAATTTCACTGCCATATAGCAGTGGCATATTATTTACAGCATGCCATGATGTGTACTATTTTTTTTTTATTTTTCAACTTGCACTAATCCCGACACACTCGCAAACACTCACCACATTTTTCTTTTTCAGCTACACACTCCAAAATAAATCTGCACAGCAGGACTGGTGCCTGTGGGGTACCAGGCTTACTGGCAGATCAACTAAAATATAAACACATAAAGCGTCGAAATGCGACGCAGATTACGACAATGAGGGCGCAACCGATTTGTGGCGGTGACTCTCATTGTCAAGTGTGAAAGCATTCACCCACAGAGGATGCTTCACAGGTTAGGTATTCAGCATACATGCAAGCGGTACGACCACTATACCGTACCAAGAAGTGGCCGTACAGAATCAGCCGTGAGACGGCAAGAGTACGTACAGACGGGTAGCGTGCACGCGAGGTACCTCACAAAAATTATAATTATAAGGGATTAGCGCGATTAAGTAGACATAAGACCACTGTAATTAATAATTTTTAAGGATAAACTTTATACAATTTTTCCACTAGACATAAGGTCATTGTAATTTATAATTTTTCAGGATAAACTTTATACCATTATACACTATATATATTTTTGTTTGTTCACCAAGATGCCAATGTCCATCATGTGTATGATTTCTTTTCTTTCATTTTTCCTTCTTCTAACTTCCCCATTTGTCAGGGTGTTCCGTTTTGCCCACACAAATAAATACTTTTGAATATTTCCCTTAAATTATACCCTGGAACACCCATTTTTCTATTTTCTTCTACCTTTCTTATTGCAGGGAGCATTTTTCCCTAAGATGGGGCGGACGACGCAATCATCCGTTCGGCCCTGGGTTTTTCCTCCCTGCACAAATATGTAACACATCACCATCAGAAACCTTTTTTTTTTTTAACTAGCAATATGCCAGCAAATGCAAGGGCAATTTTTTTTACATATCGAATTTATTTTAATGTTCTCTCCATTGTCAGTGCTTCATCGAGACAGCCGGAGGCTACGCTGGTGTCAACCGAGGTGAGTCAGTCAATCGTGTTCAGAGTTCCTACTTATGTAACCTGCAACCCACAACTTGTATCACATTATAAACATAATTTCATTCCCTACAAGGGACTCACACAAAGAATCACAGACCAATAAAACACTTGGTCCACACTCTACACTAGCATTACTGTTATACGCCTCTTTACATCCCAACGCCCTTCCTTATTCCCGTCACGTAAAGACGTGACAGACGGTAAGCCATTAGCGCTAACTCAGGTACCTTTGCGTTTCTCTAGCCGGCTCGGCTGCCAACAAGCAGCGCGTGCCACTCGGCTGATACAAGCAGATTCAATTATATAATAAGCAGTCAGCTGAGCGACTAGCACAGCGACCCTTTGCAGTGGGTCCCATCCCCTTAAACACTACCACATTATTTATAGGAACGCCCCCTAGTTCCTAGCACACCACAACACTCTACACTGGTCAGCTTACCCTGACAAGGGAAGCTACCCCTTTTAGGCACCACTTTATAAATTAGTACAACAACTCTCCCTTTTAGATCCACCCCCCAAATAAGGGATCTAAAACACTGGTGGAGGCGCGGGCCTACGCATAGAGAAAAGGGACTCAACCAACGAGCCCTCGTAGGTAAAACGACCCCTTCCGTACCGCAAAAAGCCAAGCAAATAGTGAGAATTTTTTTTCCCCAGACAAAAAGCACCATTTTTTTTTGTGTGCTCCAAACTAGCTACACAGGGGAAACTCTTAATAAACCAACCCCCTAGCCCCATACAGAATCAGACAAATATAGGAATACACTGTCAAACACGTACAGACTTTTTTTTTATTATTCTTATTGTAGGCCCATACACTGCAGTCAGAATGGCACCTCATGCAGAGATTGCAAGCCATAGAGGCAATGGGGGTACGCCAATATTATTAACATTATTGTTCAGATGCCAAAGGCACATACAAAGCCGGCAAACACAAATACGGGCACTCCAAACAAAAATCGGAGCAATACAGGGCAAACAGCCATACACCCCGACAGAGGGTAGGACAGCGCGATTAAGATGCGCACATACACTCTTGAATCACATACATGAACACCTCAATAGGTTCCATATACAAAGAAACAGAATATACCAACAATTAACTACCACACATGGTCCCGTAATAGATAATGCAACCCTCGAGAGAATGAGGGTGCACTACACAAGTTTACACGCCCAATACAAGGAGCTAATTCGCGTCCAAGCGCTTCTCCAATTAGCGGCCACAAAACTATACAGAGCACAGAAACATTAATACATTAATACAGTAATTTGCAAACGGGCCATATGCCTCAATAAGGCAGTACACCCAAATTTGGGACAAATACCGTGAGCTCCAGGCCAACAAGGCCATTTTTGAGTTCATGGTAGGGCCACCAGCCCACCCGAGAGAGGACATAAGCGTGGATACGCTGACTCGACAATTTGCGAGGATGTCCCTCTCGCCACGTACTGCCACAGAATGGAAGGAGTTCGCCGTGGCCACAGTCAAGAAGACGGCCAGGTTAGGCTCCAACTTACTACAAAATAAACCTGACACAAACACACGTCCTTCAGCTCCGGATCGGAAGGCAATTTTGCCAAACCGAGGGGCCGAGCCTAGAACATTCCCCTCGGAACAGAGGGACGAGAGGGAGTTGAAGCCAGGGCCATTAAACACACATGATATGACAGGGAAACAAAGGGACATAACCACGTCATGGGCTGACGACATAGAGCCCGCCCTACAGTACATAAAGCCTACATACACGTACACAGATAGGCTAACACATTGGCAGGAGTCGGCCGTGGCCACAGGCCGAAAAGCGGTCAGACTACACGCCACTACATTGCTAGGCCAGACACAAGCCATTAAGCGACCTTTACCGCCAGTTCAAAGGGCAAATTTGCCAGAACAAAGGCGAACACCGGTATTAGGCCCTCAGGATGCACGATATACGCACGAACATTTTGATCGGGCATTACCGCACACTACACGGGGATTAGGAAAAATGTTATTAACTATCCCACAAAACCACGCAGTTAAATATATACACACTCCCGTAAAATCTACTAGGGCAGCGTCAAGCACAATTAGGCCCTCGAATACAGGTACATTTAAACCTATAGACACGCGCCACGGTGGAAGTAGGCCAAAGCTTACTTTGCTAGAAATTCCGCCGGAAGGTAGCAAAGGAACACCCCAGTGGATTCCAGAGGCCTATCATCTAATAACAGGGCAAAACCCTTCACCTTTCTGAGCACTGAAGCTCGAAAGAGGATAACGACTTCCACCAGGGCCACAGAAATAAACTAACATCGCTAACACCAACATTATAGGCCACGTAAGTTCTTTCACACGGGGGCGATAAGAAAATGGTCCAACAAGTACATAATAAACATAAAATTGCATATTTTTCGTTCTTATTTTATGTATATACAGTGCAACATAGCCAAATTAGAAGGAACAATTCTAAATCCTTCCTGTTTTTTTTTCGGAACCATGGCATTTTTCTCTCAGGCCATCAATGGTTATTGGGCGAAGTGGTGAATGCCATAACGTAAAGTCTCTAAATATGCTAAGCCAAGTGGAAGCCAAGCAGGCTTCAGGCTGAAAGAGAGATATTTTGAACACAGCTTAAGCATAAAATCACAGCATAAAGCTTAAGTGAGTCTTTCTAAGTAGAAAATGACTAAACGTTCTATGTTAGGGTTCCACAGTTTGATAGATTCTCCTGTTGCGGGCAAAAGCCGTAAGTGTGGCAGGAATTAAGAATCCCAAACTAATTTCAAAAATTTGGTGAGGTGTGCTTTAGCCAACTGAAAAGCCCAATTGCACACCGGGACGAGACACTGTCATTGTGGTGAGTTACAATTACTTTGAAGGGCAGGTTTGACTCCCATAGTGCACTGGCTTTGCTCCTGACGTGGATACAAGTGTGTCAATTACGTCTTGCAATGGCCTTCCTAATGTGTACTAGACAGTGTCGGTAGATTCCCCTGAGACGTAACCAGTTTACGGTAGTACTCACGTTACCTAAATGGTAAATACTACACTCAGGTCCCAAGCACATTTTTTTTTAACATTTTTTATGGTGTTCACGACATAATTTTTAGACATAGGTACACGTAAAGGCGGAAATACTGCTAAAAGAAAAGGAAACGGTCCCGTTGGCACACGTGGGAAGAAAGCCAAGAAATAGCCCACTGACCGAACCGGGATACGATCCTAACACTCACCAGAACTGTCCCGGAGACACAACCTTCAGGGTGCCGGAAACAATTACTCGGGGTAAAAGGCGGTCTCCAAACCCGCAACCTTCTGAATACCAGGAATATAAGGTTGAGTAAATATCCAGTTCTAGGATAGAATAATGGGAAAGCTAAGACAAATTGGGACAGTCCCACTAACAGCGGGTCATAAACGAAAACCAATACAATCGCCTCTGGCATCTGGTCACCAAACACGCGACTAGCGGACCAGACACACTCGCGTACAACGACATTTTCTCCAGGGATAAAGAACATACTTGAACAACGATACAGTTAACACAAAATCTGGGGACACACATGTAGTCAATGGAAGGTTCTTTTACAAGTACGGCCAACGCATATGGGATTTCCGAAGTGAAATGCCATGGCCTGTAGTTTGGATTCCAAGTAAAACGGAAATCCCGTGGCTCATGATCTCCAGATACGGTCACGTTAAACCACAAATTCCCCTCTTTTCTGTCACAATGCGAAAAGCACTCATTACAGTCACAGAGAGTATGCGATTAAAAACACATGTGTCGGACACACAGCATTATCAAGACAAGCAACGAGCGTGCGCGCAGGACATTGCAATCCGATACCGCCATACTCAGCACTAACGCAGGCCTCAGTGATAAACTGCACGCTTACAGACAACAGCTCTCAGAGCAGAGCGCACGGCATCATTCACGCCCGATTTCGAGACCCTATATCTTCCAAACTTACACTACAAGGGGAAATCAAAAACGTACAAACTCTACACAGGTATGCATGCTTTCATTTGCGCACTGCACATCAACGGGAACGTGCCATTTTAAAGGCGGCACGAAAATGATCACACCAAGTCTTTACAGACAACCGGATTCGAACCCATGACCACACACCACACGCGTACCAAAAACTAACTATCCAATGGTATTTTTGGTACACGGAACACAAGCAAAAACCACACTGGGAAAGCCCCAAGCCCTGTCACACAACGCAAACATAAAACACAGAGAATGACATAAGGTCACGGGTCTGGGTTCCAGTGAAAATTTAGACGCAAAGGAGAACAGCTATTCAGGCGTCCAATCATACTGAAATTGGCCCATACAAGTGCATAAACAGGGAATACTACATTTCCTCCCACCAAAAACCAGACATAAAATTTCGCATTACACCAGGCATAGAGGAATACATTTCACAAACACAGGTAGGAAAATTTCGCAAGACACAGGTCTTAAGGAACAATGGCCACACGACGTCATTACCTAACTAGGGCGAATTGCTACATTAGGCCGCTAGGAATCCAAAACAATGACCACACTTGCATACTTGCAGAATTGCACATACTAACTGCTGACAGCAGACTAGTTACACTGCAATACGGCGGTGACGAGACACTATTGCGTATCGCCCGTGACCGTGAAATTACACACACATAACAATTATAACGCCATACATTTTTTTTCCCACACTGCAAAATCATTTGGCAATGGACAAGACGTGACACAGCGGAACTTATCTTGGGCCTATAAGGGCACGTTCGCAAAGACGTTGCAAGGCCACGGGCGCTTCCCGCCCATACACAACATACACAGTAGGACTTAGCCTTATAACAGACCAACCGGCCGCGTGGTGTAGCGGTACATAGGCACACACACACGCACTCGCACTCACCAATTAGGAGCGAACATAGGGACTTTAAGGAAACAAGATCTCCCCCCTAATAACTTCTCTTATCAATCATAAGGCATAAGAGTCATTACAGATGACTAGCACATGACCAGTCGCATTACGACCACTGGCCACATCTACACTGCAAATGGCCGACCAGATTAGGTCATGCAGCTCTACTATCCCACGGCACGGATAGAAAACCAACATGGACCAAGGGAGGACGACAGGAGAACAGGCTACCAGCGTACCACCTTACTCCCTTCCCATAACCTTCTCACGCCCCACATAAACAACGCAGACACATCTACACGACCAAAAACAGCTACACTACATTACAAAATACACACAGGGGTTGATGGACTTCATGCGTCTAAAAAGCGGGCATGCTACGCCTTGCGTCACGATGCTAACACCTGAGTATTAGGGGTGTGTCAGCAGACATTAAAGAAGCATAATGCGCCTCTCCAAATGAGAGAGGAGGCCATAGATATATACTAACCATTCTTTAGTACTTAAACACTCCCGCATGAAAGGAACATATGGTATTATGCCCCATCCTACACCTATCCGTACATGAAGGCAGAAACTTCATATCCAGACACATGCATGAGTATCCCATCCAATTACCAGGGATTTTAATATCAAACCTGCATGAATTTTCGTATTTTTGCAATCCCGGGTATTACCTCCCCACTCCACTCACTATAGAAGCATCCCAGTGCCACCACCGGTTCTAGGCCACCACTAACGTGGAACCCAAAGGTGCGCAAACCCTTCCTACCATACTTTAAGCCCACTCAACAAATAACTACCCCCAAATAAGGGATCTAAAACACTAAGTGTTTTAGATCCCTTATTTGGGGGTGGATCTAAAAGGGAGAGTTGTTGTACTAATTTATAAAGTGGTGCCTAAAAGGGTAGCTTCCCTTGTCAGGGTAAGCTGACCAGTGTAGAGTGTTGTGGTGTGCTAGGAACTAGGGGGCGTTCCTATAAATAATGCGGTAGTGTTTAAGGGGATGGGACCCACTGCAAAGGGTCGCTGTGCTAGTCGCTCAGCTGACTGCTTATTATGTAATTGAATCTGCTTGTATCAGCCGAGTGGCACGCGCTGCTTGTTGGCAGCCGAGCCGGCTTGAGAGACACAAAGGTACCTGAGTTAGCGCTAATGGCTTACCGTCTGTCACGTCTTTACGTGACGGGAATAAGGAAGGGTGTTGGGATGTAAAGAGGCGTATAACAGTAATGCTAGTGTAGAGTGTGGACCAAGTGTTTTATTGGTCTGTGATTCTTTGTGTGAGTCCCTTTGTAGGGAATGAAATTATGTTTATAATGTGATACAAGTGGTGGGTTGCAGGTTACATAAATAGGAACTCTGAACACGATTGACTGACTCACCTCGGTTGACACCAGCGTAGCCTCCGGCTGTCTCGATGAAGCACTGACAATGGAGATATCTAAGCTCCTTGACACTATAGCGCTTCCTAGTAGAGAAATGAGGAACTTTGTGTTGGCGGAAAATCCAGATATTAATTTTGCCATTATGAACACAGGCTACTGAATTCAAATGGGTTGTTTAACATGCCAACAACGTATGACACGCGTGTCGTGATTTTTGTTGCCTTTCAAAAATCACTTAACATGGCCAGGAGCAGACCTGCAAGCTTGGGGTTGGTAGACCGACACGATAACCACTCACCCACCGTGGCAAACAGCCTTTAAATAAACAACAACAACAACAACAACACGTCTGAAAGTTAACTTATTTATCAGGCGCGTGTACATCGACAGTGCAAAGCAAATAAATAATTGAGTACTCTCATAAGAGTCGTCCATTTACAAAACTCGTTTAATCCACTTGTGAATAAGGATCATGTCGTAAAATTATTTATTTAATTATTTTATTTTATTTTACTTTATTTTATTTCGTTTTATTTTGTTTTAAATTGTTTTTTCTTGTTTTGTTTTATTATGTTTTTGTTTTGTTTATTTTGTTTTGTTTTATTTTGATTTTCCAGAAAACACACAAAACCAAAACAAAAAACAAAAAAGGAAGGAAAAAGCAAAATTCGAAACCAGCAAAATTCAAAAGCAAAAGCAAAAAACAAAATACAAGAAACATGAAGCAAAATGCAAAATTCAAAAACAGCAAATGCAAAAAACAAAAAATACGAAGCAAAAAGCAAAATTCAAAAACAGCAAAAGCAGAAAACAAAAAATACGAAGCAAAAAGCAAAATTCAAAAACAAAAACAAAAGCAGAAAACAAAAAACAAGAAACATAAAGCAAAATTCAACATAGCTAAAGCAGAAATCACAAAACCAAGAAAGAAAACCAAAAAGTAAAATTCAAAAGCAAAAGCACAAAGCAAACACAAAACAAAAAACTAAAAACACAAAGCAAAAAGAAAACGTAGAAAACAAGAAACACAAAAGATACGTGAGACAAAGTCCAGAGAAACGTTTCTCATGAAAATGATTCTTATTCACAAGTGAATTAAACGAGTTCTGCAATTGGACGACTCATATTGGTTACAGTGACTGACGTGGGATGCGAACCTCGCTCATTAGGTTCACGCGAGGTGTCTAGCGGCCCGCCTTTCTGCAGGATAATTATATGATAATCTCCACACCTTGTCAATATCTCATCCAATAGCAGATTGGATCCCAGTGGGTGGCTTTCTGTGCACGCACATCAATCGCGTGACTGCGATCAGCTGTTTTCTGTCAAATCACAAACAACGTCATTGTACAGTCATTCAAACACATTTCATTCGAGGTGCTTGGACATCGTGATCAATAATTGTCCCTGGTACTTTGGAGGGTGTGGAATTTTGTCTGATAACCTGTGGTATTGGGATAGTGATATGATGATGATGATAATTGTTATTTTAAGGGGCCTAACATCTAGGTTATCGACCCCTAATTGTTTGGATAATAGGGAAAATGAAGCATGGAATGAAAACTAGAACTAGAACTAACTACTGACTTAAACACTAGCTTACGTACTAGTCGGCTCGGTGGCGTTGTCGGTAGCATTCTGAGCTTCTATGCCCAGGTCGCGGGTTCAAACCCGGCCGAAGTCGTCGGATTTTTAAGATCGTTAAAATCCCTCAGTATGCCTTCCTTCGGAGTGGAAGTAAAGCCGGCGGTCCCATGTAATAGAGTTATGGTATGAAAAAGAACCTTCCACTAACTACACTTGTGTGAAGCAAAATTATAGGTTAGGTTTGATTAATGAATGTTCTTAAGTTCCAACGTTCGTCACCGGGCCCTGGTTGCGATGGCATCTAGTAGTAGCAGAGTTCACAGATTGGTGTCGTTGATGGTTGCATTTGGTAGCGAAAGTAGGAACTACCTGAAATTATCGTCTGCAGTCCTTACTTGAATTAAAAACAGATAACACACACTAATACAGTCATCACAATTAACACTGGTTATCAGACAGATTCTGCACACACCCAAAGTACACGGGGCTATATGACCGCGTTTTCGCAGCCCCTAAACTAAGGAACCAAACAACGTACTAGAAGAAAAAATGAAGAAAAGAAAAGAAAATAAGTAATGGACAGGAGAAAAATAAAAGAGGAATGAGGGACTTGGAAGGAAGGAGAGCCACGAAAGGTAGATAGGAAAGGAAAAGAGGAAAGGACTCACCCCAAAGTTAGTAGAAAAAGGGGGAAAATCAAACCCAGCTCAGGAATCCGTCGCGGTCACCAGCTCCCAAACTCACCAGCTGTGAGCCCTTGAGGGTGTAGCACCATCCAGGGTGTACCCGGCCTCTTCGAGGGCCTTGAGCAGAAGGCAGGAGATTTCTTGAAAAGAAAAAGGAGGCTGACTCCAAGCAATGGTTCCCAATTTAAGACCATGGCCGTCACCTTTCCAATCCTATACCTAATTACAAATACACACACTAGTACAGTCATCCCAATAACATAGGTTATCTCACAAATTCCACGCACACACAAATATATGGGGCTATATGACCACGATGTTACAGCCACTAAAATAAGCGATAACAACAGAAAACAAGAAGTTCCGTGAAGAACTAAAGAGCCTACTTTTCTTGAAATTTAAGATTCTCGCCAATCTATATAGACCTATCTAGAATAATGACGAAATTAAGTTGGTAATATCGAAATTTCTAATTAGTTCGAAATATACCTGGTATAATGTAGCCTAATAGAGCAGTACAGTTGGCAGCCCTGGTAACTGAATATAGGCTAATGTTAGTTGCATCTCTTAAGGTAGAGAATACAAAATTTGGTTGAAGTCCAATGAATAGAATGCACGTTACATCCAGTTAGACCTTGGATTTATCAGCGTGCGTAAAATCATGTTGGCAACAATGTCATGCATGTGTTGGTCAGAAATAATCTGAAATATTATGATCTCGTGTTGTGCCAATTTTGGATGAAATCCATTAGTTAGTATAGAAGTAACATGTATTTTAAAATTGGACCTATCAGCAGGCTTAGAATCATGTTGGCACTACTGACGTATATTAGTTACTCCAAATTAATCTAGAGTGCCAGGTAGTATACGTGTGCAAAGTTTAGAGCAATTGGCTTGCATACTTTCTGATATATTGATATTAGGGTAAACAAAAATAGAGACAGTATTAATTAACAGTTGGCAGCCCTGGTTACTCTTAAGAATTGGCATAGTCATATCTGTTACGGTACATATAGCACACACAAAATTTGGTTGAAATCCAAATGATAGTATAGAAGTTACATGTATTTAAAGTTGGACTTCTCAGCAGGCTAAGAATCATGTAGGTAGCACTGACGTATATAAGATACTACAAATTAATATAGCATGTCAGGTACTATACGTGTGCATAGTTTAAATCTGTCGGCTTGCATACATTCTGATATATGGGTATTTGGATAAAATAAATTGAGAGCATTTATTAACAGTTGGCAGCTCTGGTGGCCCTTAAGAATACGCTCAGTCATATCTGTTTATGTACACATAGCATATACAAAATTTGGTTGAAATACAATTGATAGTGTAGAAGTTATATGCATTTAAAACTTGGACCTATCAGCAGGCTTATAATCATTTTGGCAACACTGTCATGTATGGCCTCCTGGAAATTAAACTGCAATATTATTATCTATACGTGTGCCAATTTTGAAATAGCTCCCATTCATACCTTCCAAGATATCCAAAATGGAGCTCAAATTTCAATTGTGATTTTTCAGCAGTTGGTAGCACTGACATTATTTTCAAATATGGCCGTGAGATATTCAGGTATAGATCTTTACTCCTACCAAATTTTGTTTCGATTGCTGCAGCCGTTTAGGAGTTGATAGGGGGGAGGGGACACACACACACAGCCAGACAGACAGACAGACACACATTTGACCGATCTCATAAGTCTACTTTTTCCTCATTTTTGCAAAATGTGAAAAGTTGGCTAAAAAAATACAGGAGAATTATGAAGATCAGATGGGTAGATAGAGCAACTAATCAAGGTGTATTAAGACGAGTGGGAGAGGAGAGATGTTTCTGACGATTGCTAATAAAGAGAAGAGATAGGTTGGTAAGATACATACCAAGACACCCGGAATAGCAAACTTAGTTAAGGAATGAAGGGTCGAGAACAAGAACTGAACTGTAGGGGTAGACCAAGGTTAGAATATGTTTAAAAGATTGCCTCGGTTGTGAAGTATGGTAGCTATGTAGAGATGAAACGATTAGCTCAGGACAGGGACGTTGGACAGCTGCATTAAACCAGTCAAAATACTGAAGACTCAAACATTCACCCCTAGAGATATATACAGGTCCTACCAAACGTTTAAGGACACCCGCAAATTACATGATAATTATTCCTGCCCCTATACTTTTGGTCTCAGGCATACAGGTACGAATTTTAACAGGGACCTAGAACGTGTTCCGATGAACATTTTGTGAATTTGTTATGAAGACATCACTGTTAGTTTTGAAGTTGGTTTTTTGTTGTTGTTTTGTTTTTTTGGTTTACGATAAGTGTGAAAAATATGTGTATTTCTTCATATTTGAAGCGATCTGGACAGAGCACTATGGGGATTATATCCATAATTTTGGTTATGAAGAAACACAGATAGGCTACCTGTAGAATATTTATAATTTCAATAGACCACAAGAATGATTTTCCATTAAGAAATATCACCAGATGTATAGCCCAAAATAGAACCGCAGAAGAAAGTCAACAGACAGGCATTCCTTGGCTTGGCTGGACGGGAGACCCTTCAAGCTACAGAGATCCTTTATGTTTCACGTTGTAGTCCTACAGTTGTAGCACTGTATTGGATTAAGAACAGCTTCCTCCTAGGTCAAAGAATGTCTGTCTGTTGATTTAATTCTGCGGTTCTATATCGGGCCATAAAACTGGTGATATTTCTTCGAGGAAACACATTATTGTGTTCTATTGCAGCTATAGATATTCTGCAGATATCTGTGTTTCTTAACCAAAATTGTGGATGTAATCCTCATAGTGCTCTGTCCAAATCGCTTCAAATATGAAAAAATACACAAATTTTTTCACGCTTATCTTGAACAAAAACAAGTAGTTCTGTGAAGAACTAAAGAGCCTATTTTCATATAAGTTATCCTACTAATATTAATTACCTCTATCAACATACAAATTGTCAGTTTGTTTGCTGTAATAGATTCGTAGATATTGAGAACCGTCTAAATATTTTGGAAGGTCACCATGTTAGATTTTTTATTGTAGGCCTTAGATTTATGTACTATTACATGAATATTATTGTGTAGGTGTTTTATTCAAACTTCAATCCCATGATTAGAACACAAGAAATAAAAGCGGGATTTTAAAATTTTGATCAGCCACCATCTTGTGGTTATGAAAATAATTCAAATGAATTAGATGCCAGTCGATTAAAATTTTATAAGCATATACCGTATCAAGTTTCACTGCGCTCGGATGGTTAAAACGCAAGAAACGTTGATTCGAATATTTAAATTTCGCACCGCCGCCATGTTGGATTTGTACTCGCCAGATTATTGAACGTCCCATAGGTGAACGTATGCTTATAGCCTCTATACACTTACAAAATTTTAGTTTGATTGCTGTAGTAGATTAATAGATATTGAGAACCGTCTAAATATTTTGGATGGTCGCCATGTTGGATTCTTTTACGTATAGGCCATAGAGTCATGTACCATTAAAGAGAAATTATTGCGTAGGTTCATTATTCAAACTTTCACTTCGATCGCATGATTACGACACAAGAAATAAAAACGTAATTTTAAAATTCGCACAGCCGCCATCTTGAGGTTATGTAAACAATTGAACGAAGTTGTCGGTGCATTACAATGTGTATAAACATTTACTGTACCAAGTTTCATTCAGTTTGGTTGGTTAAATCGCGAGAAACGTCTATTTAAAAGTCGCAAATTCGCTTGACCGCCATGTTGGTTTTGTAGTTACCAGGTTTTCAAAAGTAACATAGGTGAACTTCTACTAGTTCCCTTTATCACCGCACAAAATCCCAGGGTGATATCGGTAATAGTTCCGGAGATATTGAATGCTGGTGAAATATTTCGCACAGTCGCCATGTTGGATTGGTGAGACGTAACAAAATTTGAAGAGCACGGTCGGGGTCGCTTGAAGAGTGCTATGAACTTATCAAGTTTCATTGAAATCGCCCCCAGCCGTTTAGAAGTTATTAGGGGGGCATACACAACTCCTCACTGTGCCCTTTCAGCAAGAAATATGCAAATCACCGTATGCCAGCATTGCTCAATTCGGGATTTTCGGGGTTGTAGTATGTTCTCCCACTCTGTGACTTACACATTTTGGATTAAATAGAGGATACACTTGCAAAAATAACAGCAAAATCAACTCCTATTTTAAAACATTTAATTAACCAAAAATTATGGCGCTACAAACAATAAAACAATTAAACTACTGACCAATATCTTTCTACTTGTTCAAAGTGAACAAGGAATCACATAAGAATTAAACAAATATTTTATTAAAACACATGGTTTCCTTTAAAACCAACAATTCATAATTATTTTTACTTCCATAAAGTATCTATCTTAAAGTTCCCTATAACTACGAGCTCCTTTGGCTCGATACTTTCCAATAATAATGGTGTCATTCTTTTGTACACCTCAAATACTATTTTTACCTTTTCTTATCATCAAACCCAATATATAATTACATTTAAAATACATGTTATTCTCTACTTAAATATTTGGGCACTTCACATGTTCTCAGCATTTACCATCTCTCTCAAGTTTTTACAAATTCACCATAGTGATCGGGAAAATACTTGTGTACTCCAGAGTCATAAAGATTACTTGACAAAGTCAAAAACTATGATTACTCCCGGAATCTAGTTACCTTCATTTAACTCATGGAATCCTACTTCCATTCAACATTACAATCGGGATTGTTATTTATTTATTTGTCTTATAAGACCATTATCACATAAGAAAACTACGATCTGAACTGGCAAGCGATAATTTCATCTACAAGGACCTCGGTTCAAAGCCCGGGTCATTAACAACTTTAAACACTCACGGTGTATTTATTCCTTCTTACAGACGGCCTTCACCAACCCTCCTGCTATTAGGGTCAGACCGTATACTTGAGCGAGATTTATGACTGGGAGGGTGACTTCCAGTCTAGTCTACGGTTGGAGCTCTCCTCAATGCTTTTAAAACAAATCTTCCTTTCTTTCCAGTTCTATGGAGAGACCTGGCATTTAACTTCTCTTTTCACTTTCAACAATATTATTTGGCTCATAAACCACTTTCGTAACCTTGGCATTTATTAATTATAAAGGGTCCTAATTGATTGGGAAGAGTAATACACATTTTACGACGAATAATTAGGGGCTTCAACAACAAGAGGAGTCTAGGTTCGACTCTCTGAACATGCCTCGGGAACCATTCCCACATTGGAGGAGTTATACAAAATGCGATTTAGGGTCGGCCGTGGCCTACATGACCTACGCTCAATAATACCATACATTTGCTCCCTTTTATAATAATAACACACACATGGCCTCGTGATCTATGTCACTATTGGAGGACTTACAACATATCTCAATTTACCGCAATCAACTACCCCTCATAAGTAATTTACCAAGTACTTTTAAATTCTACGCATTCCTAGCGTGACATTTTATTTTAATTGCGCTCTAATGCGCTATACATTATTTTAAGCCTAGCGTCTTCCAAAGAACTGATAAATTCCATATAAACAATTAATACATATCTCAATTTTTATATTAATCTTTTCCTTTGACAATAATCGCTCTATTTTATAGAACATGCATTAACCTCATGTCTTATACTTTTATTAAGGCTCCAACGCTCTTATTTTCATATTATTCAATTTAATCTTTATTTATAGTTCCTTTATATTATTATTATTATTATTATTATTATTATTATTAATACGCTTGCTTTCATAACATTCGTCAAATACACTGACATTTTATTCATACATTTCCTCTACAGGATTTATTCTTTCACATAATTATTTATAATGTCTCAAATTCTATTTTTGTTCAGACCGCGTTCTTGTTCTGCAATTAGTTATTTAGAAACATCCCTTTTACTCAAAAACTCCGGTGGATTTGTACACAATCACTTCCCCGACACCAAAACATAATGAAAATCTTTACTAACATGTTTGAGGTCGTTTCTTGACCTTTCTCCTCGTGCGATGCGTCATTTTTGGCCCACCTTTTTTAAATTACTCCATCTTGTACAAATTCATTGCATATACAAACATATCTTGACACATATTTAACACGTATACATTCAACACTGATAACATTTTAAATACACTGGTGTATCCGTTTAGAACACACAATAAAAACACTGAAATATATTACTTTAACACAAAATCTTGATATATTTACACTTCACAAATTTTGATCACTAGGCCGCTATTTTAGCCTATCACACGTGACCTCTTGACCTCCCGTCTCCAAGGGTGAAATTTAGTCATGTCGGCTTCCTATCCTCTCTGAATATGAAAGTCTCGAATCATCTACTTTCTCCCTGCAATAGCACTCCTTCGAATCCCGTTCTTGACGATCTGCTATTTCTCTGACACGAACGGCTCCCCTTTTAGATCCTATTTATTGATCTTAGCGAAAGTCTGTTCTGTTCACGGTCCCCTTGATAATCTATCGGTGACCTATGGATTTTTAGCAACTAATACTTCTCGAGTCTTAGTGCTTTTGAATAGTTCGTCTGCTTTCTTGAAACGATGTCTATAGTTTCCTGTCTTCTTCTTTGCTTATTCGGTTCTCGCACTTCTAATCTTCTAGAATACTCTGCGAACCTTATTTTGTCTGTCTTTCCCTGCTCGGGTTCTTTAAATTAGATAAACTGTTTATCTCGCTGTTCCAGTACTTCCGTACGTTATGATATTTTTGGTCGTTTACTTAAAGACCTATCGCCCTGAGTCCTAAGTTCGCAGCCTGCTTTGCCTGTATTTTATGAACTTTTCAGTGTAAATATTATACTGTCGGACCTAAATCCTGTAACTAGGATTTTCCTAATTTTCAACACGGCGATACTGTAATATTACTTCTTTGCAACCCTTTACGGATGCACGTAAATTATTGATACCGCGACGCCCGTGGCTGTCAGATATTTTCTATGCGATGTGATACAGCGTTTTTTCCCCTCAAGGAAAGCTTGTATACTGTCTTCGATGTGTTTCAGCGTGACGCCCCCTCACGGACTGTCGGAATACTGCATGTACTGATACAGCGTGACGCCCCCCTGGGCTATCGGAAACTGCATTCGGTGTCTGATGTAGCCTGACGCCCCCTCACGGGCTATCGGAAACTGCATGTATTGACACAGCGTGACGCCCCCCTGGGCTATCGGAAACTGCATTCGGCTTGGTGAGGCCAGGAGTTTTATACTATTTAGTCAAAAATAAATAAAATCCTAGTCCTTTTCGTGACCAACTTTTGAAATAATCGTCGTACAATTATAAAAATTATATCTCCAGAAAGCTCGTCTTCTCAACGTCAAATGATCTCATTGCGCATAAGAATCGATCGTGCATTTCGGAGATATTAATGAATTTGTAGTCTTCAGCTGCGTGGGTGGTGCTGTTGATTTTTAAATTCTCCCCTCCTCGGGTCTCAGTAATTCCCCGATGACGTATGCTGCGTTTGCAGTTCTTTCCTATTATTACAAGCTATTTCATTACACAAAAATCTCTAATCCGAAAGGATTCACAGTACGGTATTTATTTACTTATTTTTATTCCTGCAAATGGGTTAAATTTAATTATTCTTCTTCTGGCACAGCGGCGCTGTTGCCGTTTTAATGCAAGCTAAGCTTAATTTCCGAGTCACGTTTCTCTCTCTTACAGTGAAAACTTTCCACTCGTTCTATTAATATCCATGACCGGCTTCCTCTCAATGAGTCAAGAGGCATGATCTCATCTTCTGAACACCTTGTCCAGCGGCTTGCGCAATGTTAGGCTAGAACCCTTGCTTGAAATCTCTCTCCGTTCCCTTAGAAACTGTGTGTTTCTTTCATTCCTTTCACAAATACATGGATTCGACCCCTTTTGAGCCAATGGTACATGGGTTCATCACACACACACGCACACACAGACACACGGACAAAAGGTGATCTCATAATCCTATTTCTTCATAAATGAAAATAGGCTAAAAATCGTAACTTCAAAGCTGACAATGATGTTTTCATAATAAATTCAAAATGTATTTTGGAACAAGTCCCTGTAAAAATAATTATGCCTGAGACCAAAAGTATAGGGACAGGAATAATGATCATGTAATTCGCAAGTGTCCGTAAACTTTTGGTGGGACCTGTAGTATCTGATGATGCTGACCTGCGTGCGAAGAGGGGAAAGGCGAAGAAGGAACGTAGCGAAGAGTCCACTTCGGCTGTGCTCCTGGGAGTCACTACCGTGCAATACTACTACAGTTACAGCCGATGTGAACATTTGCCCTCTAAATTGCGCTACAGCAAATGGACTCGCCCGCATACGGAACTTACACATGTGCCATCAGGTAATAATTGCAGTATATTCTACCATTTGTATTCCGAGGTAACTTCACTAATGCCTTTGG
Source organism: Meconema thalassinum (assembly GCA_946902985.2). NCBI lineage: Eukaryota > Metazoa > Arthropoda > Insecta > Orthoptera > Tettigoniidae > Meconema > Meconema thalassinum. The sequence continues at coordinate 58,520,693 of OX336394.1, forward strand.
GTTTTGGCTCCGGACTCGAGAATTAGACAAGAAAGAAAGAAAAAAAGAAAGAAAGAGAGAAAGAAAGAGAACCAGAAAGTAAGAAAGAAAGAAAGAAAGAAAGAAAGAAAGAAAGAAAGAAAGAAAGAAAGGGGGTAAGAAAGAACGAAAGGGGTTAAGAAAGAAAGTAAGAAAAAAATAAAGGGAGTAAGAAACAAAGGGGGTGAGAAAGAAAGAAAAAAGGGGGTAAGAAAGTAATAGAGAAAGAGAGCCAGAGAATAAGAAAGAAAGGGAGTAAGAAAGAAAGTACGAAAGAAAATAGTAAGAAAGGGAGTAAAAAATTAAGAACGAAAGAGAGTAAGATAGAAAGTAAGAAAGTAAGTAAGAAAGAAAGAAAGGGAGTAAGAAAGAAAAAAGAAAGTAAGTAAGAAAGGATGAATGTAACAAAGAAAGAAAGAAAGAAAGAAAGAAAGAAAGAAAGAAAGAAAGAAGAAAGAAAGAAAGAAAGAAAGAAAGAAAGAAAGAAAGAAAGAGAGGGAGTAAGTAAGTAACAAAGTAAGAAAAGGAGAAACGAAGTAGGAAAGAAACATTGTAAGAAAGAAAGGGAGTAAGAAAGAAAGAAAGAAAGAAAGAAAGAAAGAAAGAAAGAATGTAACAGAGAAAGAAAGAAAGAAAGAAAGAAAGAAAGAAAGAAAGAAAGAAAGAAAGAGAGGGAGTAAGAAAGTAACAAAGAAAGTAAGTAACAAATTAAGAAAATGAGAAACGAAGTAGGAAAGAAACAATGTAACAAAGAAAGGGAGTAAGAAAGGAAGGGAGTACGAAAGAAAGAAAGAAAGAAAGAAAGAAAGAACGAAAGGATGAATGTAACAAAGAAAGAAAGAAAGAAAGAAAGAGAGGGAGTAAGAAAGTAACAAAGAAAGTAAGTAAGAAAGTAAGAAAAGGAGAAAGGAAGTAAGAAAGAAACAATGTAAGAAAGAAAGAAAGAAAGTAAGAAAGAAAGGGAGTACGAAAGAAAGAAAGAAAGAAAGAAAGGAAGAAAGAAAGAGAGAAAGAAAGGAGAAAGAACGAACGAGAACTTTCATAGAGAATGTGCTCATTCTTTTTGAGCGACTGTACTTAACACTAGGTGATGGGGTTCTGGGTTAGTTTTTGTCATCGTTCGTTACTGAGGACCTTAAGGTGGAGTCGCTTCCTGTGGCGAGGTACTGTACATCACTTCCGGTTGCGGCCTCACCACCACCTTCCTCACAATGGATGTCATCCACGTCACTATAAAGTACTGTGGCGCCAGCTCTACCGTTAGGCTATAGGCTTATGTCCTGTCCGACTTACCTCACTACAGGCCGGACGTTTGTTTTGGACGAGTGAAAAATCATAATGGAAGCCTGGAGGCGAGTTACTGCAGTACCTGTGTTGTCATCAGCTGCCACAAGCGGTCCGATGATTGACGAAGCTGTCTCACACTCCTACTGAAGTACAGTCATTGGCAAATATAATGACGTTCTGTTCGTAAATACGTAACGTGTACTTCCACGTCACACAATACTTCGACGTTGACTGTACTGACTGCAAGTATGTGTCGCCACGTTCTCAAGTCTGGAATTCCATTACATCAGATCGGTGGTGACAAATGTGAAGCGATAGGGTGAGAGAGTGACTGTGTACAGGCTCACCCGCAGGCTTCAAGGTCAAGGGCAATCGTCTAAAACAAACGTCCGGCCTGTAGACGACTTTCTCTCTCTAGGAAGCAAAGACAGCGTTTGCTTCCAATCCACAGGGAACCTTTATGATTCCCTCAATGTAGCCTACTGTATTTTGTGAAATTACGATCCGCGAAATATAACACAGCGACTCGGATTATCCTATATTGCCCATGTTGTCTACCTCATTGCGTAGTGGCTAGTGTTCTTGGCTGTCACCACGGAGGCCCGGTTTCGATTCCCGGCTCTGACAACAAATTTAATCCTGGTCTGAGGGCTAGAACAGAGTATATTCAGCCTCGTGAGGCTGAAAACTGAGAAGAGGCGGGTTCGATTCTCACCTCAGCCATCCTGTTAGTGGTTTTCCATTGGTTCCCCACTTCCACTCCAGGCAAATGCCGGGATGGAATCAAACTTAAGGCCACGGCTGCTTCTTAACCAAATCCTACTCTATCTACCAGAAATTTTGCAATAAACAGTCGAATGATGATGACATCCGTTTTTGTTTCACCTCAATTACAAAATACACACACTAGTACAGAGATCACAGTGACACAGGTTATCAGACAAATTCTACACACACCCAAGCAGTGGCGTAACTATGGGGGATGACCAGCAAGATCAATATACCCCCCCCCCCCCCCCAATAGCCATATAATAAAAAGCGCTACTTAATTCGATTAAATGTTTATTTTGTATAAAACTAATCTACGGATTAAAGTAAAAACAAAAAACGAAAGACAATAGAATCAAAAATCACAAAGCAAAAATCAAAAACAAAATCCAAAGCAGTAAACAATATAAAATAATAATAAAAATAACCCCTGGCACTACAGGCCGTGAGGGCCTAGGCTTACCAAGCGACCGCTGCCCAGCCATTTGGCCTGCAGGTAATGGGGTGACACGTGATCAGCGCGTCGGGTCCCCTCGGCCGTTAATCTTGGTTTTCGTGACCGGTGCGCTGCCTCACAGTCAGATAGCTACTCAATTGTCCTCACGAGGCGGAGTGCACCCCGTTCCAGCCTTCACGTCAGTTTCTAAAATCCCTGACAGAGCCGGGAATCGAACCTGGGGCCTCCGGGTGAGAGACAGGCACACTACCCCAACACCACAGGGCCGGCAAAGCAGTAAACAACAAACACGAAACCAAAAAACAGAAAGCAAAAACAAAAGCAAAATTTTAAAAAAGCAAAAAGCACAAACAAAAGCCAAATCAGAAAACAACAAACACGAAATAAAAAGGGAGAGCAAAAACAAAATCAAAATTAAAAACAAAAAAGCAAAAAGCACAAATAAAAGCTAAAGCAGGAAACAACAAACACGAAATCAAAAAAACAGAAAGCAAATATAAAAGCAAAATTGAAAACAAAAAAGCAAAAAGTGCAAACAAAAGCCAAAGCAGGAAATAACAAACATGAAACCAGAAACCAAAAACAAAATCCAAAGTAGAAAAGAACAAACACGAAAATAAAAAACAGAAAGCAAACACACATTGCAAAATTAAAAACAAAAAAGCAAAAATCACAAACAAAAGCCAAAGCAGAAAACAATAAACACGAAATCAAAAACCGGGTGAGTTAGCCGTGGTCGTTACGGCGTGACTGCTGGCAGTCGCTCACATCCGGGAGGCGAGGAGGTTCGAATCCCCCCGCCGGCAACCTTGAAGATGGTCTTCTGTGGTTTCCCATCTTCCTTCCAGGCAAATGCCGGGGTTGGTCCCCAACTATAGGCTACAGCCGCTACCTTCCAACTCCTCGCCCTTACATCCCAACTTCCCTCCCCAACGGTACTTGTAGCTCACCCATTGGGTGTCCGTCTCGAAGCAGCTACAAAACTGGCGAGCCGAACATGTCCTCGGGCACTCCCGGCACTAAAAGCCATACGCTAAAAGAAAAATGAAATAAAAAATAAAAAAAACAGAAAGCAAAAACAAATTCGAATTATAGAGGAAACATGACATATTGTAGGCAATATTGTGTAGAAATTCGCCGGGAAATTAAAATTACTTCAAGGAAAGAAGTTGGACTTTATGTTATTGAGTCATCCCTTTAGTGATTTGCAGAACTGTATTGGAGGTATGCACAGTGTTTCAAAACCACAGTAACTTGGAAGCGAGGATGCAAGGATTTTCCCCGTTCCCAAAAGAGAATGTATTTCCCAGAAATGCTACTTACTTCAACAAAGCCGTACAATAGGAATAATTTCAATATTCTAACGAGGAGCACCCTAATAGCTTCATGGAAAGTTTTCCTTGTTTACCACCTGTGGAGGATTTAAGCTCACCCAGGTAATTGACCCTTGGTTCCGCAATATTCTACTTTACTGACAAATGTTTCGAAAATTGGCATAACGGCTGTCGATATCTTCCAGCAAGAATAAGCCCCACCGTTTATCAATACATTTCTCCAGGGGCGTATATAAGTGGGGAGCTGTGGGGGCTTTCGCACCCCCCCCCCCCCCCTCCTTCCTCCTCCCCCTCCCCTCCCCCCACCAACGCCCGAAAAAGCAAATAAAAATTAAGAAAGTGTTGCTTTGGTAAAAGCATAAAAATATTGTAAATTTGGTTGTACCCTAATCTTAACTTATTGGCTAAGTTATAAACAATATTAAGATTGATATTAGACTACCTCGTGGTGTAGTGGCTAGCATTCTTGGCTGCCACCCCGGAGGTCCAAATTTGATTTCCGGCTCTGCCAAGATATTTTGATTCTGGTCTGAGGGCTGGAGCGGGGTACACTCAGCCTTGTGAGGCAAAATAGAGAATTCCACAGTACGGTACTTTTGAGAAATAAATTATAATTTGTAAAAAAAAAAACGACAAATATTTAGATATTTGCCATTCATACTCCATAGGCCACGATAGAAAGTTCATTAAGTATAACATTTTATTTGTGTGTTGTGTTGTATTTTACACATTTTTTTTGTATTGCCACTAATTGTAGGCTAAATAAACTTTGAATTTTACAATTAACTCTTATCTAAAATAATTACACGAAGTTATATGCTCTAAGATATTGGTTGATAATTCTGGGTGTTTTGCGGTGAATATCCCCTGAGAATACTCACAATTTTCCAATATGTCAGCCCCCTCCCCCCAAAAAATTGTATATATGCCCCTGCATTTTCGACATCATGATTAATCATTCGCTTATGGGCAACTTAATCGTCATCATTATCTCACATCTGCATTGGTCTTCTCTTTCATTGCAGCATTAACCTTTGAAGTGTCAGGAGACCGATATATCGGCCGAGGGAACTTCTCCTAAAAAAAGTGCCACGGGGCGATGAATCGACTCCATTGTTATAATTTTTTTAATGATTTCCAGCCACGCGGTACTTTCAATGTTGTACGCAAGACATCGCGGGATCATTCTCTCTCTGGTTGTATCGACGTGTCTCGAACACTCGCGATTTTATTTTCAAATGGAGAGAAAGTACAAACCTAAGAAGGAAATTCAATTTTATTGTATATCTTCGGGAAAACTGCAACATAAATAAAACTAAAGGAACTTGAACAGTTAAATTATTTTTATGTAAACCTAAAAAATTTGGATTGGAATTAAACAAAAGTATTACTAGGCTAGATAAATTCCTTAGAAAATCAGCACTTATTATGAACAATTTCAGTATATTCATTCTTTTTCTCGAATTTTATTTTCGCCCTTTTGGCTACAACCTTATAGCCCAGGAAATCAATAAGCATGCTCACACAAATTTGTCACCCAAGCCTTCAGTGCAAATGGACACAATGATACTTTTTTTTTTTTTTTTCACTTTGCGCCTCTGTTCCTTGTTGATATATCCCTTCCTCGTCCACACAAGAAGCAAGAGCCTATACACTCAACATATATCACTACTTTCATCTAAACACTGACTGATTTGAAAGTCGTCTACATGGCCACCTCCTGTGAGACAACGTTTCCTTTCCACGCTCAATTCTGAAACAGCGATGCTCGCGCGGGCTACTATTTTAGCCCAGACAACTTCTAATGCATCTGGTGTCAGTTTGGTGCAAATAGTTCAGTCGGAAACACACCCGTCTGATAAATACAGCATCAACAGGCAGCTACATAGATACTCAATATTCCTAGCAAAGAATATACTCTGCGCTACAACAAAATAAATCACTGGGCTACGTCTGTAGCCCGCGCGAGTATCTGAGGCCAAACGACAAGGTTATCAGCTCAATAGTTTGCAGATAGCGGCCATGTGTGTGTGCAAATCGACTCCCCCTATCAATTCAAACACAGTGAAACCGAATTGAACGAAATTTGGTACAGAGGTAGCACTTGAAAAGGGCACCTCAGTGTCATGTTTTATATCGCCGCCATCTTGACGGAAATGAAATGGCGGCCACCCAAATGTTAAAATGCTTAAATCAAATTACGACCAACCTAATTATTTGATCTCTACCAAATTTTGCAACGACATACCTTTTTGTAGGAAGCATCTTTTGACTGAACTACAAGGTCATCAACCCAATAGTTTGCAGATAGCGGCCATATATGTGTGCAAATCGATTCACTATATCAATTCAAACACGGTGAAACTGAATTGAATGAAAGTTTGTAGAGAGGTAGAACTAGCAAAGGGCACCTCATATTCATGTTTAATATCCGTAGGCTATAACACGTTGTATTTCAACGAGCTACTACAACCAACATTCAATTATACTCCTCGAAAAGGACAAAGAGTTATAACAATACCCATGCATTTAGGAGAAAGTAGGCTATATGTTCTCTACTGAACATCTTGTTTCACATGTCAGGAGTGAAACATAAACACGTTACTCTTTCATTAAATGAAACATCAGCAGTGCTACGAAGACTGGACAAAGGGGAATCACTCCAAAAAATTGCCAAGGAACTCAATGTAGGCGTTACGACAATAAAAGTTTGGAGAAGAAATCGGAAAGACATTGAATCATGTACAATGATGATAGAAGGTGAAAACGCCAAAATTGAACTGCTTGACAACGCATTGTGGATGTGGCTCAACAAGAAAGAAGGAAAGGAACCCCGATATCTTGAGTTCAGAGATTGCTTATTTTAATGTAAATCCGTATTTTTCTGTACTTTCTGATAATCCGTTTTTTTTAGTTCTGAACATATCCTCAGCCCCAAAGATGATGGATTACAGTGATTGTACAGTATTTAGATTTTTAGGCTGTCAAATTCATATTAACATTTCCAAATAAAAAACAAGTAGTTCCGTGAAGAACTATACAGCCTATTTTCATATATCCTACTTATGTTAATTACCACTATCAACATACAAAATTTCAGTTTGATTGCTGTAATAAATTCGTAGATATTGAGAACCGACTAAATATTTCGGATGGTCGCCATGTTGGATTGTATATATTTAGGTCCTAGAGTTATGTACTGTTACATGGAGATTATTGTGTACGTGTAGTATTCAAACTTCAATCGCATGATTAGGACACAAGAAGTAACAAGGAGGTTTTAAAATTTTGCACAGCTGCCATCTTGTGGTCATGGAAACAATTGAAATAAATTATATGCCAGTGGATTAACATTCGTATAAGGATTTACTGTACCAAGTTTCACTGCACTCTGATGGTCAAATTGCGAGAAACGTCCATGTGAATATTTATACTTCGCGTCACCGCCATGTTGGATTCGTGATCACCAGGTTATTTAAATTCCTACAGGTGAACTTAAGTTCATAGCCCCTATGAACATAAAAAAATCAGTTTGATTGCTATAATAGATTCGTAGATATTCAGAGCCTAGAGTCATGTACCATTAAAAGGAAAATTATTGCGTAGGTTCATTATTCAAACTTTCACTTCGATCGCATGATTACGACACAAGAAATAAAAACTTAATTTTAAAATTCGCACAGCCACCATCTTGAGGTTATGTAAACAATTGAACAAAATTGGATACCAGTGCATTAAAATGTATAAACATTTCCTGTACCAGATTTCATTGCGTTTGGAACTTTAAATCGCGAAAAAGGTCTATTTAAAATTTTCAAATTCGCTTGGCTACCATGTTCGTTTTGTAATTAACCGGTTTTTGAAAATCTTATTGATGAACTTCCAGTAGTGCTCTTTACCTTCGTACAAAATTTCAGGGTGATACCGCTATTAGTTTCAGAGATATAGAATGCCGGTGAAATATTTCGCACATCCGCCATCTTGTGGTTATGTAAACAATTGAACGAAGTTAGATATCGGAGCATTACAATGTGTATACACATATACTGTACCAAGTTTTATTGCGTTTGGTTGGTTAAATCGTGAGAAACGTCTATTTGAAAGTCGCAAATTCGCGTGGCCGCCATGTTGGTTTTGTAGTTACCAGTTTTTCAAAAGTCACATAGGTTAACTACTAGTAGGTCCCTTTATTATCGTTAAAAATCCAGGGTGATATCAGGAATAGTTTCGGAGATATCGAATGCTGGTGAAATATTTCGCACGGCCGCCATGTTGGATTGGTGAGACGTAACAAAATTTGAAGGGCACGGTCGGGGTCGTCCGGAATAGTGCTATGAACTTACCGAGTTTCATTGAAATCGCTCTAGCCGTTTAGAAGTTATTAGGGACACACACACACACCTCTCACACACACACGCACACACACACGGACAAAAGGTGATCTCATAAGTCTATTTTTCCAAAATTGAAAATAGGCTATTAAAAAAGTATTAGGAAATTTTTAATGAAACAACTTAAATGAAGTACTATTATTATTATTTAGCATCTAGTATTTTTAAATATACAGTATTTACCTGCTACGCATCATTCTCTCTAACAATACAAGTAGGACATCATTTTTATAAAGGACTTTTAATATCATTAAACTTTGCGTGGTATTTTTAACATAATCTCTCATAATAGCTGGCATCATAGGGGTTAAGGATGGTTATATCGAATCTATCGCAAATGCTACAGTGCTGGATAAAATTAACGCATCGCCGTCTATAATGAAACGAAAAGTCTGCATCTCTACTTAGCATTAAATTAAGTTCCCGATTCTTGGATGTTACGGGTAATCTCAAGAACCATTGGATGGATATTCATGCGGTTTTCACCTCTCTGTGAAGGATATCATGAGGAAGGTTTCTGTAGAAAATAATTTTTTATGATCAAAGGAAGCCAAGCAGTAACGATTTCAGTGAAAAAGTCTGAAAAAAAAACACATGGCGTCCGTGCGCTTTTTAAGCTTACGCTGGGCAAACCGTTAAAAATATCTGTATACTATCAGTGTAATAATTGTTCAGCATGAAAAGTTCTACAAAAAAAGCTCGGGAGAGCATATCCCTATCTTCAATACATCGCCCATTATAAGTGGTTTTACGTTTTCATTTCTTCCAACTATCTCCATTCAATTACTGAAGCGACAGTTTACGAGCTGGCTATGGGCGAGCCTATCACCCCAGTTACAGCCTAGCTAGCGGGCGAGCCTATTACCCCACATACAGCCAGCAGAAAACTGTCAAGTCGCGTCAAGAGTGGTTGTGTTGGGAGTTTCCCTGGAAGTGAACTCTGAATGTCTGCCCCCCCCCCCCCCCCCCCTATTAATTCGAACACGGTGAAACCGAATTAAACGAAATTTGGTACAGAGGTAGCACTAGCAACGGGCACCTCAGTGTCATGTTTTATATCGCCGCCATCTTGACGTAAACGTAATGGCGGCCACACAAATGTTCAAAGCTTAAATCAAATTACGACTAACCTAATCATCCGATCTCTACCTAATTTTGCAACAACATACCTTTATGGGGGGAGCATCCTTTGACCAAACCAATAGATTATCAGCCTAATAGTTAACAGATGGCGGCTATCTTTGTGTGCAAATCGATTCCCCCTATTAATTCAAACACGGTGAAACCGAATGGAACGAAATTTGGTACAGAGGTAGTACTAGCAAAGGGCACCTCAGTGTCATGTTTTATATCGCCGCCATCTTGACGAAAACGTAATGGCGGCCACACAAATGTTCAAAGCTTAAATCAAATTACGACTAACCTAATCATCCGATCTCCACCAAATTTTGCAACAACATACCTTTATGGAGGAAGCATCCTTTGACCAAATTAATAGGTCATTAGCCTAATAGTTTGTGGATGGCGGCCATCTTTCTGTCAAAATCGATTCCCCCTATTAATTCAAACACGGTGAAACCGAATGGAACGAAATTTGGTACAGAGGTAGCACTAGCAAAGGGCATGTTTTATATTGCCGCCATCTTGACTGAACCGTAATAGCGGCCACACAAATGTTCAAAGCTTAAATCAAATTACGACTAACTTAATCATCCGATCTCTACCAAATTATGCAACATCATACCTTTATGCAGGGAGCATCCTTTGATCAATCTAATAGGTCATTAGCCTTATAGTTTGCGGATGGCGGCCATCTTTGTGTCAAAATCGATTCCCCGTATTAATTCGAACTTGGTGAAACCGAATGGAACGAAATTTGGTACAGAGGTAGCACTAGCAAAGGGCACCTCAGTGTCATGTTTTATATCGCCGCCATCTTGACGGAAACGTAATGGCGGCCACACAAATGTTCAAAGCTTAAGGGACACTAGGGCTGAGTTTTTCAACTTCCACATTTATTATCAGAATGAGTTGAAATTTAAACTGCATACTTAGAATAATAACACTAAGTCACATACCAAATTTGAAAACAATAAGATGAAATGTAATTGATTTATATTAATTATATTATTAAAATATACCGTGTGATCAAAATGCTCCATGCGCATTAGAAATTGTGTAAAACGCTTGATAGTTTTATTACATATACATAAATCTATTCTAAATATTATAACATTGAGACATTTCAGGAAAGTGATACATGTATGCTGTCAGATTAATTTTTTCTTTATGTGCCATCATGTCTTATGAATTTTGATAATTTTTTACAGTTTTTTAATTTTTTGGTCAGTAATTTACAAAAAGGCTGGAGATATTGCAATGTTATTTTGCAACACATGTGTTTCTGAATATCCAGTGATTTTGTTTAGTAAAATTGGTGAATACCTCATGCACATGGAGCATTTTGATTACCTAAAAACGATGTTTGGAGATAAAAGCATTTTTATAAAATCGCATTCTATATTAACCAGTTTGGCTCACCCAATGAAACATTTGTGGAAAAAATGTGAAAAATGCAATGTTTTGTTGTAGAGGTAAAGAGCATGGGGACCTTTCGTTTGACTTAACCTACGACTTTCTAGGATTTCTAGTTTTAAAAGTATAGCCTACTTTCTATGATTTGCCTTCCATCTTCTTTTTAGGCAGACGAGATTTAAAAATGTCGCTGAGCCTTTAAAAATGGCGGTGCATGAAAATTGTTTTACTGAAATGATCCACAGGGGTCCATAAGATATACATATGGGAAAAACAAAAAACAGTTATTTTGTCATTTTTGCCTAAAAACTCAGCCCTAGTGTCCCTTAAATCAAATTACGATTAACCTAATCATCCGATCTCTACCAAATTTTGCAACAACATACCTTTATGGAGGGAACATCCTTTGACCAAACTAATAGGTCATTAGCCTTATATTTTGCGGATGGCGGCCATCTTTGTGTGAAAATCGATTCCCCCTATCAATTCGAACACGGTGAAACCGAATGGAACGAAATTTGGTGCAGAGGTAGCACTAGCAAAGGACACCTCAGTGTCATGTTTTATATCACCGCCATCTTGACGGAAACGTAATCGCGGCCACCCAAATGTTAAAAGCTAAAATGTAATTACGACCAAGCTAATAATCTAGTCCCTACCAAATTTTGCAACAACATATCTTTATGTGGGAAGCATATTCTGACCAAACTGCAAGATCATCAGCCCAATAGTTTGCAGATGGTGGCCAAGTATCTGTGCAAATCGATTCCGCCTATCAATTCGAACACGGTGAAACCGAATTGAACGAAATTTGGTACAGAGGTAGCACTAGCTAAGGGCACCTCAGTGTCATGTTTTAAATCGCCGCCATCTTGACAGAAACGGAATGACGGCCACCCAAATGTTAAAAGCTTAAATCAAATTACGACCATCCTAATAATTTGATCTCTACCAGATTTTGCAACAACATGCCTTTTTGTGGAAAGCATCTTATGACTGACTACAAGGTCATCAGCCCAATAGTTTGCAAATAGCGGCCATGTATGTGTGCAAATATCCATTCCCCATATCAATTCAAACACGGTGAAACCGAATTGAATGAAATTTTTTACAGAGGTAGCAGTAGCAAAGGGCACCTCATATTCAAGTTTAATATCCCTATAGCACGTTGTATTTCAACAAGCTACTACAACCAACATTCAATTATACTCCTTGAAAAGGACAAAGAGTTATAACAATACCCATGCATTTAGGAGAAAGTAGGCTATATGTTCTTTACTGAACATCTTGTTTTTCATTATGAAACAGATTCTCCCACCAATCAGAGCTCAAGAAACAGTTGCTTGACATTTAGGTAAGGATATCATCGAGCCTGCTCTGAGTTCCATGGCCTTCTAATTTAAATTGCACTGCCTGGCCTTGTGTCATAGTGGGGTCTCGAGGAAGCCATGGTCAAATACAAGGTATTCTCTGCGTCTCATGCGCTCTGTTCAGTACATAAAACTGGCGAAATCTCGACTGATATTTATGAATATTTATGTTCGAACATAAAATAGTTATAATAATTATCGTCGAACATAAACAGTCGTATGCAACTTGCATATAATGGTAATTAAGACACTCGTATGGAAATTATTTTAACACGCTGTATATTGTATAGCCAATGAGACTGGGTTAGCCAGGTCCCTATATTGTTCTGTGGCCAGGTTTGTCTCCTTTGTGGAGGTGAGAATCGGGGATATCCCGCTTGATCTCTCGTCCTTGGGCAAATCCGGCTCCAGGGGACTATTCTCATACATGATAGCATTATTGAGTCAGTCGCTGCATGGCTGCCTTTGCTACGTCTGGCATTACCTTACATATGGTCATTGACCCCCGTGTACTTCGGTGTGCTTATACGATTTGTCCGATAAATTAAGCCCTGCGCGGATGTGGATGTCCGCAAAATATTTCGCCATGCGGATATAGTTTCCATGCCTGTGTAGATAGCGGATAATGTTTGGAGTCAATTTGCGAATAGTTTATAGAATACAATCTGAAGTTGTTGAATATCATTACTAGGACCCTATTCTTTATGGTATATTTTTTCCATGATAAATGTAAAATGATTAAGATAATCACATTCAAATTAGGCTTAGGTCGTTAAGCGTAATTAACACTCCGAACTGAAAAGGGTTGCAATTCTGGTCGTATAACATTCATTTTAAACATAGGCCCATAGGGGAACCACTTTCACCTAAAATGTCTAAATGTGTTGCATTAATGTTTTATGCTTTGTCTAATAAACTAGCAACCCGATCCGGCTTCACCAGGGAACAGTTATGAATGCATTACGTGATAAGCGCTTTTTTTTTTAATGTCAATGAACAACGACCAATATCCGTTTTACGTCTCGGCTTGATGGGTTAAGATCACTGACTGGACTATTAATTATATTATGGAGATGCATGTGCAACAAATTCTTGTCAGAGGTAATTTAAGAATGGCGAGGTGCATGAAACACAAATCCCCCTTCCGTCCAATTTTAACTTGACTGTGAATTTTGCGGAACGAAAAGGTTCACAGGCGAAATGAAGAAAACCTGAGTTGCACTTCCGGGGAAACTCCAAACACAACCACCCTTCTCAGAAGTCTTAACTCAACACGACTCAACAGTTTGCTGCTGGCTGTATCTGGGGCAATAGGTTCGCCCGCTAGCTAGGCTGTAACAAGGATGATAGACTCGCCTTTAGCTAGGTCGTAAACTGTCGCCTCAGTAGTTGAATGGACATGGTTGGAAGAAATTAAAACGTAAAAACACTCATAGTGGGCGATGTATTGAAGATAGACATATGCTCTCGCTGACTTTTTTTTAGGAATTTTCATGCTGAACAATTCATACACTCATAGTATTTAGACATTTTTAACGGTTTGCCCAGCGTACGCTTGCAAAACGCTCGGACGCCAGGTTTTTTTTTCGACTTTTCCACTGAAATCGTTACTGCTCGGCTACCTTTTATCATAAATAAATTATTTTCTACAGAAATCATCCTCGAGATATCCTTTACAGAATGGTGAAAACTGCATCAAAATCTATCAAGTGGTTCTTGAGTTTACCCGTCATCATCACCATCTTGTACAGTTTCCAGCCCCAGGCTGGGTCTGTTTGGAACATAAGCCTCGCCACTTAGTTCTTTCTTCCCACCACCTCTCCGCTGTCACTCTGGTCCAGTCCTCGCCTCTCTTCTTGACACATTCCTCCACTCCTTTCAGCCATCTATCTCTTGGTCTTCCCCTTGGTCGTTTCTTCTGCATCTGCATCTCATGTATCCTCTTGGGAATCTTCTTCTCATCCATTCTCTTTAAGTGTCCATACCACCTCAGTCTTGATGTCTCAATCCTACCTTGCAAGGGCTCCTCTTTCACCATTTCCCTGACCTTTTCATTCCTCACCCTGTCTCTTCTTGTTACTCCGATCCTACTTCGTAGGAACTTCATTTCACCTGCCTGTATTCTGCTTATGTCTCTTTTCTTCATTGTCCACGTTTCTGAAGCATAGGTCAGTATCGGGATATAGTAGCTTCTGTATAACACTTCCTTGCTTTTTTGTGGGACATCTTTATTCCACACTAAGCTCCTAATGCTTCTTTATGGTATATTTTTTCCATGATAAATGTAAAATGATTAAGATAATCACATTCAAATTAGGCTTAGGTCGTTAAGCGTAATTAACACTCCGAACACCCGTAACATCCCAAAATCGGGGACTTTGTTTTATACTAAGTATAGTTTGGTTTTATTTAAATGTATTTGACGTTCTCACGTAACTAAAAACTTTCTTCGTCTTTTCCCAATTAATTGGGGTCGCCGAGGCCAATCAGGCTCATTTTGGTCTTGGCCGGGGATTTAAGGCCAGATGCCCTTCCTGACGCCATGTGATTTTTCAGGTGAAAATTCCACTCCGCTGTCACCGGGATTCGAACCCCGGCCGTCCGGGTGAAAGACGAGCAGCTAAGCCACTACGCCACCACGCTTCCCATTTGACGTTCTCACTCATGATATCAAAACAAGATTTACTGTAAATTTACATATTTACATTTTTCTCCCCTCTCAGGGCCAACACTTTGTTTCCTTTGGGGTTGAGAAAGAATGCCGTTTCTTCAAGATTAAAAACTCTTGTAGGCTGTTCGAGTATTGTCTTTAGATTGTTTTCTGTTAAATACTCATCTACCTCTGTGTACCATCTCATTAGAGATTCCTCTTTTACTGTTGCTCTACTTGCTGTAAGGTTCTGTGCCATTCTGATGCCAATATTGGGATGGCGCTTCAGAAAAGCATTGTACCAAGTTTTTCCTGGACGATTACCTAAAAAAGGATTTTTGCGTTTCAGTTCTTCAATCAGGTGTTGCACACTGTCCAAAAGCTCAGCTTTTGTTATGGGAAATCCAGCCTGAGCCATTGTAAGGATCCATTGGACTAATATGTTTTCCTCTTCATTTGTAAGGACTGGATCCGGACCCATCCCACGATGTTGGGGCGTCTTCCCTTTCGCTTTGTACATTAATGTAATGCGAGGAACTGAGAAACGTTTCGCTGCTGTAGCTATAGGCATCCCCCTACGAACAGCATCTACGGCCCGATTCATTTCTTCCTTTGGATAATTAAGCATCTTCCCCTTAACTGGAGGCATTATGACCTAGATAATACAAGAAAACACACTTTCGTTGGCCAAGCTCCTATAGTTGACATGGGGTGTCAACTACCTGATCGATGCATTTTACAGTGATAATGATACAACACCAACAAAGCTGTGCTTATGGAGAGTTAGAGAATATAAACGGTTTGCGAAACAATCGGTATTAGTAGTTGACATTCCCTGTCAACTACTAAAATTAAAATAATAAATTGGCATCAGTACTGTACCCAATTGTCATCATGTGGAACATGTGTTCGTATCCCAGCTAACTCATGGTCTTTCGAGGTATGGGACGTTCATGCCCACCATACGACTACATGCTCAGGATTTGAGTCTACCAGGTAACTACTCTACATGAAAGAAACAACATATTCCTAAATAAAACATTTACTGATATAAAGTCATGGCTATACAACAAAATACAAACAAAGGATAATTTACATTTAATTCCCACAATGAAAATCAAGGTTATTTTGTGAGTCTCTTCTTAATTAGTGCTTCACTGCACTCAAATCTATTTCTAGCATCCTATCATCGATACTTTCAGACATCTACGAGTCTCCATAGTGTTCATCATGTGACACAATTTAACAATCTGGAGTATCACAACACAAAAGTCACATATCACTTTAAATGACATTAATTCTGTAATAATAAAACATTAATCCGTTTCTCACGGGCATTTACTTTCATTAACATAAATTCATTATTTTATGCCTTAATTAACAAATGTTGTTGTGTCGTGTGAATCATCTTCCTCCTTCCCATCAATATGAAACGCTAAAAGTGGTACGTTTTCCCTTCCAAAATGCACATGGATAGAAATGTTTATAGTTTCACCATACAACGATTTTCTGGGTCTGGTCGAAATTATTATCGTTACAAACGTGTCATGTTATTAGAAATCATCTACCCGTCTGCATAAATTAGTGTGAGCTGGGCAAAAATGCAGTTTAAAAAGATGCCTACATTTATTTGGTTCAGCGTTCCTCCTCAGAGAATAACTGGGGCAAATATTATCCGATCACAACGATCAAACAATGTATGTGTGTTGAAACACATCATTTAATTCAATTGGCATCATCATAACACTCATATCTTAATTATATTTCGAAATATCGAGATTCTTCAGTGTCCCACTCTGCTTCTAAAATAAAGGGACTGGGTCTCCAAACCTCCCCTTCCAAGCAGGCAATAAAATTAGTTCCAGCTGGCCGAGCAAGATGGCTGCCGTCCTTCGTGGTCTACATACCACCCCCCTCTTGCTGCTAGCAAGGTCATCTTTGTTTACAATTGCAGTAAAATGGAGTTACGTTGAGTGTTGTCTCAAGTAATTGAGTCATTCTGATTATTTATCACCTATATTTATAGTGTAATGGGCTCAACTCGGCTCCTTAATTAACATTCATGGCTGGGGATGGATCCTGTAATAGCCTTGCCGTTCTGTGGTGAATACAAGTGGCTTTGGGCGCGCATCATAATGAGAATACAAGATTCTTCATCAGCAGCTGCCTACAATATAATAATAAGGAAATCTGCGTTTTCTATACGACGAACATGATTCTCCTCTCAGGGCAGATCATATAATACATGTGCTTACGGGGTCTCGAAGAACATCCCTCGTGGCAATTATTCCTGCAAGCGATGGATACAGACACGGTCCGTTCCAATCCGCTGCGAATAATAAAAGTATACACTACGGCGATACTAACTCGTAGATTAGCCAACATTTCACCTAACGTGCAAGCTATGTTAGATTGGTCCCCGCAACTTTATTGACGTAAATCACTGGATTCTACGTTACTTCGCTCGCTCTATGCGGCTTCAAACAATACTTCTCATAGATGACTCAATTATTGAGGCACTCACGTCCTCTCTGCAATTACTCTTAAGCCAAAGCTTCAAATAGCTCCTAAACAAGTATAAATTTACTGGCTTACATTACTTTAATGGTTCTCAAATACAATCCTAAGAATTGACCATATCAAATATTCATTCAACACTTCACTGACACTGAAAAACTCTCGTATCTCGCTATATTTCACATTACTTTCTTACTGTTTACCAAAATACAGTATCTTTATATTAGACATGACACACTTTGAACGTTCTTTAGGCCTGAAATGCCTATTACTTTACTTTACTTTACTGTTACCGACCCCAGATTACTATTATTATTATTATCATTTAACGTTACCGTTACATTCATCACTATCTTAGGTCTGAATGGCCCTAAACAAATCACCTTCCAAGCCATATTCTACCAAATACGAGTGGTGAAAGCTCGTACATAAGTGACTGTTACATCTTAGTCTTAAAGTGATGTTTCGTTGTATGGTGAACTATTTAGTTAGAATAACATTGTAAATTTGTACTCACTTTTCATTTTCGCTGGATTATTCCAGCACACCAGCCACGGACCTACCATGACGCTTGATTTAAGCCATCATGCTATATCTCACATACCACATGGTATCACATTTTTCACACACGATAATCATACTTTTATCAGTGGCTTTTCTCACTTTAACACGATACATATTATTCACAATACACATAAACACTTTTGAAATCACTATAATAAAACTTATACACACTTTTGCACTATTTCACAGGTTGATCCTTAATCGGACTCCTCCTAACGCCTGACCTCAGAGATGCGATGAAGCTACGACAACCGCTGGTCTCCGTGAAAGTCTATCTAGCGTGTGCGTGCGTTCGATTCTCGTCACCTTCAATACTGTTCATTTCACCGTCATGATTCCTTGTGATGCCTCTCGGGCTCCCATAACTGTAATGATCCTGACGATACTGCGTCATTTATAAGTATGACAATACCTCCTGGTATTCAGTGTCCAAAACCATCCTAAATTATTGCTACCCTGTAGCAAACTACACTTGCGTATAATAATGGATAAATATCTGCTGTAGATTAAATCTTACGCGATTCTTGATTACTATTAAGAAGCTATATGATGCGCTTCCATTGTTCTTCATATATACTTGAGCGTCGATACTCTAACATTTTGCGCACTACTGGCAGCGTTTTAGTTTACGTGTAGACTGCAGATGAACTGAAGAGCAACTAAAGACGAACTAAAGACGAACTGGCTTGGTCTGTGCTGCTTCCCCTATATAAAGGTTTCTCGTAAAATGTAGTCCACAGGACACACGAGAGCGACTCCTTTCTTGAAATAATGCATATCCATTCAAAATGACGTATACACCTTGCTTATCTAGATGTGGAAGTCCCATACTCACTCGCGTGCAAGCGATCGCTTCGGCCAATTAATTACAATTAATTGCCTTATTCCATAGAGTCATGACGCCACCATGGTGAATCCCCTCTTGCTGGTCACCAAATCACTCCTCTCGAGCGTAAGCTCGGTGTTAACAGGCTTATTTAGAGATATAGGCTTTAATTTAGGTGTGAGACCACTCCTAAATTATCTCTCCTAGAATATATTCACCTGGGTGTACATTTTATTCCATTTCGATACTCCAATTGGCTGCAATCAATTAATTTCCGTGGACAATCATCCCCACTCCGGTCTCAAGTGTTGTCCATTGGGGAATCCCAGGGTCATTAATTTCGAGCTGTCCCAGCGGTCCAGACGAAATGAGTCCCTTCGGCGCCACGAATCTCCTCCCATCCGCTGGCTGCGATTAGTCAAATGTCAAGCTGGCTTGCCTTCATGCTACTATGCTTCGAAAACGTACATATGACTGCATTTTCTAACAATTATTCCCTTAAACAGCTATGATCAGGGGCGGCTCTAGGCGTAGTGCCACCGTGCCATGGCACTGCCCTCAACGAGAAAACTAATTATTCATAGTCCTGAAAGAATAATTTCAAACGTCTACAATTTAATACTGGTATTTAATTAGTTTCAAATTACTTAGTAGTTTAAATATTCCGTCCGTAGAGTATGATCATTGATTCCATCTTCCCGCCTGTAGTATGTCGTGGTACGGTCTAAGTGGCACGGTTGACGCATGCGCAGTTCAATTTACGATCCTTTTCATAACCTCTCCCGTCACTGGCTATGGGGAAATAAACAGGACTCCGTGCCGAATGCAGCCTGGCTCGTGGCAGCACAGAAAGTAAATTGCAATGCCATCTACCGGGCATTAAGAGGTACTGCACCTTTGCTAAACCTGTCTGTCACGAGGGGAGGAGCATAAGAGGGTGTAGACCAATGGCCTGGAAGTAATTTAACACTCATTGGTTATTGGCGTGGGGGGTGGGTTCGTTGACACAAACTGACAACTAATCGCTCTCACACAAAGAATATTAATTCTAGGCTTCTCTAAAAGAGGGCTCTGCATACAACATTCGAAATCTATACTTGACCTAATAAATAGTGAATATAATATGTATTTAATAATTCCTTCTCTGGTAAAGTGAATAACTAAGGGAATAAAAGAGAAAAAAGTACGATCATGATTACATGTACAGGCTTCACGGATTAATCTCGGTAGCTAAAAATGAATGGTTGATGAACCACCTGCACCTGTCAGGTCTGGAAGATTTCGCGCAAAATGCAGTATGTTGGCTGTCTTCAGTTCTTGACGGTTCGTGGTTATTTTTAGTGAGTTATTACAAGGTGTTAGAGAGTTTGTGTTGTAGGCTATTGCGCGCTATTCGTGAAATCGTGAGTGAATGGTTCATGGTTGAGTAGTGGAAATGTTTCTTTTTATTTTCTTATTGTATATATTATCGGTAAGTCCCGATGTGAAATGTTGACTATCAAGATTAGTGTATATATCTGTTAATAGTCAAACATGAATAAGATTAGTGCTTTGTTGAATAGACCATTTTCTTCATTGCCGTATGATGACAAAATTCAAGTTAAACAATTAGGTAGACTAACCCCAGACTTGACTATCAATTACGTACAAAAAAGTGCCAAAGTTCATAGGTCCAGGAAGTTCAACAAAGATTTATATAACAAAAATAAATGGCTGTGTGGCTGCGAGGAAAAGGGTGCGCTATTCTGCTTCCCATGCGTACTTTTCGAAGGCGAATTCAACTGGTCAAAGGGTGGTGTTACAGATATAGTTCACATATGGGAAAAGATGAAAGCTCACGAGAAATCGAAAGACCACATGAACAATGTAATGAGTTTGTCCATGCTAGGCAAGGTAAACATTCAAACCCAATTGAGTTCGCAGTATAGGGAAGCCATTGCAAAACACAATGAGCAAGTTGATAAGAACCGCTATGTTTTAAATCTTATAATTAATTGTATACGATTTTGCGGCGCCTTGGAATTGGCCTTAAGGGGGCATAATGAAAGCGATGAGTCTGAAAACAAAGGTATTTTTAAGGAGTTAATTCAGTTCAGTGCCGAGCTAGATCATGACCTCAAGGAACACCTCGGTCGTTCTCAATATACCGCATCTGCTACGAAATACACATCAAAAACAATACAGAACGAGTTACTTGGATGCATGTTAGAAGTAGATCACGAAGAAGTTCTTAAAGAAATCAAAACTGTTGAATACATAGCGGTCATTGCGGATGAAACTACTGACGTGTCAAATCAGTTTCAATTAGTAATCGTGCTACGATACATAGTTAAGGGAAAGCCAGTTGAGAGATTCTGGAAATTTATTAACCCCGATGGACATGACTCAAATGCAATCTCAAACTGCATACTACACGAACTACAATTAATTATTGGAAATGACTGTAATAAGCTAATTGCTCAAAGCTTTGATGGCGCGTCCGTTATGAGTGGTGGTTTAAATGGCGTACAGAAGCAAGTAAGAGACAAGTACCCATACGCTAATTATATTCATTGTTACGCCCATCAAATGAATTTAATTATGTCTAGGGCAGCGTCAATCAATCGTCAAGTACGCATTTTTTTTGCAAATCTATCAGGTATATGCTCATTTTTATCAAACTCTTCGCAACGCACACAAATTTTAGATGAAATTGTCCAGAGAAGGTTACCTCGAGCTTCTCAAACGCGATGGAACTTTCATTCTCGTGGAGTGAGAACGGTGTTTGAACACAGGAAAGATCTCATTGATGTTATGCAGTCGATAGGAAACCGTGATGACATAAGAAAGCAATCTACCCTCGCTCAAGCCAGTGCTTACGAACTACTGCTGAATGAAGTAAACTTTGTATTTTGGCTAACGTTTTTTCATAAGGTAATGCCACACGTTGAGATACTTTTCAACCAGCTACAAAAGAAGAAGATTGACCCAGTGAAAGTGCGTCAAAGTCTGCAACACTTTGAAGCCTGTATGCAATCAATACGCCAACAAATTGACACACTAATCGAAGAAGTCGAGATTGAAATTCGAAATGATAGCGAAACCGTTCCACTAAAGAGAAGACGTACCGACACTGTGCTTTCTGACAGCAAAAAAAGGTAAGCTGTAGAAGTATGCGATACAATTTTATTGGAAATACGATCTCGATTTCGGTTTACGGGACATCTGGTTGCAACGAACTTGTTTGATGTTGCCGAATTTGATTCATTTGAACTAAATTTTCCTGACCTACACCTCTCTGAAATGGTCAAAGCATACCCGTTTCTAGAAGAGAAAAAACTTAAAAGTGAGCTACAGGTCTGCTTCTCCAGGCCAGAACTGAGATCTGTTTCTGGTGCTGTACCATTTCTCATGTTAATTCTGGACGACGAGTTAAGTGACACGTTTCAAGAAACTGTTAAACTGTTGAAACTGTTAATTACCATGCCGATGACAACTGCAGAAGCTGAACGCTGTTTTTCGCTGATGAAATGAGTCAAGACGTTCCTGAGGAACACCATGAAAGAAGAAAGACTGACAGCATTAGGCATGCTGTCCTGTGAGAAGCGTTTTGTCAATAACATTGACAATTTTAACAAGAAAGTCATGGAACGATTTTCAAGTAAAAAGGATCGCAGAATGGACCTGGTTTACCGCTCATTTTAAGTGGACAGTGACGACGTCTTAAGATCATTCATTGCAGCAATGGGTGAGTAAGATTTTATCCAACTGTTATTTTATTTTGTTTTAAATATTGAAGTGTGATTAAGACTTTCACTGCGAGAGACATCGTTCTACCATTATTGTGAGAGTTTTCGTACGCCGATCGCGATACAGAGCTAGTTCATTTTCATATCTATACCAGTCAACAGCACAGGGTTTACCACACCTAATACTGCCCATTCCCAATGTTGAATGGATTTATAAGTTTTACCTATGCAATTTTATACATCGGAAATCGAACCCTTGGTGAGAAATGAGCAAGTGGACAGCTCTGCTATCATGTTATGTAAATACCTATATTTTCGTATTTTTTTACTTGGCACTACCCCTTGTTTTGGCCTGGAGCCGCCCCTGGCTATGATATTCACATTCTAGCCGTGAAATCATTCTATATTATTATATGTCATTATACATCTCATTGCTCTTCGGGTTCCCTGTAACTGTTCCCCCTCCGAGATCAATGGTTCGACTCTAGGCAGAATCACGGGCCTGGTCTTCTCTGATAAGACCCGAGTTCGATGCCAGTCTGCCGTGTCCGATTGGGCACAGTACTTGTCACCCCCATGCTTGACGACAACATAACCTAAAATGACTGTTACACTATATTGTTATTGACTATTTATAAATTATATCCATATTAATCATTATACTTCAAAAATATTTATGTTAAATATGTAAGTTTGCATTAGCAAGAAACACACCTCCTTAAAGATTTGAACAACAAAAGCAGCAGAGAAGCACAGAACACAACACGAGGTTACAATCTCAAACATCCAACTCAAACTGGCAGCCAGAATGAAATGATGGTTACTGGTTTACCCTCCAGATAGCACCACCTTACAGCAATCACCAAGAATGATACTTACAAATAAGTTATTTTCTTATTTAAAGGAATTTTAATAGAAAGTGTCAACTACCGGTGAAGTGTCAACCACCGGTGCCTTTACCTTACCTCCTTCCCTCATCTTAATTACAACTACACGCAATAATACAGCCATCACAATAAGACAAGTTATCAGACAAATTCAATACACACAACCAAGTACACGGGGTTACATGACGACGATGTCGCAAAGCCCCTCAATGAATCAACAATAATGGTCTATCAAACCCGTGGTTGGGAGCACTCAAACATCAAGCCGACTGCAACGCAGTTCATAGCCTACAAATTGTGGGGGATGAATAACCTGCGCGACGACACCCTTAGCCACATCACTTTGATTTTAGATCATGGACCACTACTTCCCATATCAAGCAGGTACTTAATTGTCCTCACGAGGCTTTCCTTCTCCTGATGCAGAATTGAGAATAGGCGGGTTTGATTCCTACCTCAGCCATGCTGGAAGTGGTTTTTCATGGTTTCTCATTTGTATTCCAGGCAGATGCCTATATTGTACCTAAATTAAGGTCATGGCGCCCTTCTAACCATATCCTAGCCAAATTACAAGTACACAATAGTACGCTACAGCAGTTACAATAACAGGGATTATCAGACAGACTCCACACACACCAAAGTACACAGCACTACATGATCGCCAAGCCTTCAAAATGAATAAACGACAATTGTTTCCAGCCCTCAAATCAGATGTTAAGTATGACTGGCTGCGTTGCTCAGCGGTAACGTTCTTGCCTACTGACCCCAAGGCTGCAGGATTGAATCCTGGCACAGTCACTGGGCATTTGTGGGTGCGTAATTGCGATGGAGCCGTGTCAGTAGGTTTACTGGCACGTTAAAGATCTTCGGGACAAAATTCCGGCACCCCGGCCATAGTAGTTAAAAGGGACGTAAAACCAATAACATTACATAGATCTTAAGTATCTGGCTGGAATCTAATCCAGAGCCTCCTCGGTAAGAGAAAAGCGTGCTCTCCATACACCACGGGAGACAATAATAATTAAAATAGTAATAATAGTAATAATAATGTAACGGGTTTAAGGTAATTTTTAACTGATGTGACCTTTTAAAAGAATTAAGGCATAGGCTATAATGTTTGTTTCAGTGAATTGTGCAATTTTTACAGCCCTGCATGGCAGAGTGTTTACAGGAAATCCCAGAGCCAGCGGGTCATTCTGCAAGAACAAATAAGTTACCTTAGATTTTGGGTTTTCACAGTGGTAGTGGTGGGCGACGGAAGGGAAGATAATTTCAGCGGAAGAACCAGAACTTGGCCTGGGGCAACTGGCGAAAAAGGACTGTGTGATGGAATGACAAGATAAGAAAGATCCACTCGGAAGATTAGCTGGCTCAATTTGCCAACACCCGTACCCATCTATCTGACACTGACATTGAAATAATTTTCTCTTTCAAACTTGCACCTGTATCACCAGAAAACAAGCTAGATATTACAATCAATTCTGAAGCGGGACATTTGAAAATTAGTGCGAAATTGAATATATTATCAAGTTAACCCAAAGAAACGGAATATTTGGCGTTCCGTTAAAGATTAAAACGGAACGCGGTACAAAACAAGAAAAAACGGAATTGTTCCGGGTAAAACAGAACGTCTGGCAACCCTAATTATAACTGTAACACAAAATAACTGTAACGTAGTAACGTTCAAAACCTAACTTAGTCAACCTTGCTTCCTAGGAACACTGCGACTACACAGATGTCACTGTATGATCACAACTCCTTTCCTTATTTACCAGAAACACACAGAAACCACAAAGTGCGCATCAGAATGTTAGAAACCACAACTTAAAGGTTGTTGGCTACTTGGAAGTGAATGTTGCATTGTGGGTGGACAGGGAACTGCACTTTTCCTGCCATGAGTCATAATATGACCTGTCCTACACAGTACGGGATACGAATACACCAGTCATTCGACAACATTGATGCCCACTATGAACACGCTTTGCAGTCAAGATTGTTACATTGTCAATGTTTCAAATACGTCTAGTGGTTAAGTATTCTTGATTATCACACCTGAGATCCAAGTTTGATTCCCGGCTTGGTCAAACAATTAAAATAATCCGGTCTGAGAGTTGGAAAGGGGTATAAGTTAATTCTCGGTTAGTCTTGTCAAAAATTACATGAATGAGCACTTTCAAGACCCCCACTAGTTTAGTTAGTTATTGGAGTATTAAGGGGCGGAACAGCTAGGCCATCTGCCCCTAATTCCACTAGTTTACTTAAGGAAAAGAAGAAGAATTTTATATTTTGACTAAATGTAGGTTCCTTTTTCAAATCAACGTAATAAATACGTTTCAATTATTAAATTATTTAAATTATTTAAATCGCAGTAAAACCCCATTCTTAGGCTCAGTGGCGTAACCAAGATTTAGTTCTGGAGGGGGTGAGAGGGGTCAAATCTGAACTAATTGGGTTTTTGGTTTTGTGTTTGTTTTCAGCTTTTGCTTTTTTTAATAGCACAGTGCATACATACAACTGAATTGATTATTTCTGGGGAGAGTTGCAAAAACCTGGCAATAATAACTCTTTTTTTATCTTTTCTATTTTTTCTTTTTTTTTTTTTATTAATATAGTCAATGGTTGTTTTTTTAGTCGGTTTACCCTCCAGGTTGGATTTACCCTCGGTCTCAACGAGGGATCCCACCATTACCGCCGCCAGGGCAGTGTCCTGGAGCTTGAAACACCTGGTTGCGGAATACAACTGGGGAGGTGGGACCAGCACCTCGCCCTGTCGGTCTCACCTGCAAAGTGAACACAAGCCTCATGAGGGTTGGGAAGGGAGGGAAAGATTCGGAGGGATAGGCAGGGAAGAGGGAAGGAGGCGGCCGTGGCCTTACAGTAGGTACCATTTGCCCGGAGACTAAATAGGAAACCACGGAAAACCACTTCGAAGATGGCTGAGGTGGGAATCGAACCACCTCTACTCATTTGGACAACCCGAGGCTGAGTAGACCCTGTTCCAGTCTTCATACCACTTTTCAAATTTCGTGGCAGAGCCGGGAATCGAGCCCCTGGACCTCTGGGGGTGGCAGCTTAGCACGCTGACCACTACACCATGGAGGCGACGTAGTCAATGCTTATTTATTTCATTTTAAATACATGTCAGGGAAGGGATTTTGGAAGGAAATCGGCCGTGGACCTATTGAAAGGAATCGTCCCGGCATTTGCTTCATCTGATATAAGATGAGCAACTTCTGCTCTCCTACTGATAGTTCCCAGAAGCCAGCTGTTGTTGCACTCTTGTTGAGGTTAAGTTTTTGAACTCCATCCTGTAATTGGTTCCCTCGACTACCTGCGCTGCTGGATGTTGCCAGGTCGGGTTCAAAGAAGAGGCTGTTCCAGTGAAACCCTCTAGAAACGAGACTACTGCGGCATTGAGTCCCATCAGACCTGCAACAACTTGTGAAGACAACAAAAAGTTGTCATTGCTCGTACTTTTAGGGGCTTTATGACATTTAGCCCCGTGTTCTTGGGTATGTGTGTGTGTGTGAAATTTGTCTGATAACCTGTGTCATTGTAATGACTGTAGTGTGTTTGAGTCTTCAGTCTTTTGACTGGTTTGATGCAGCTTTTCATCTCTACATAGCTACCACACCCTACATCCGAGGCAATCTGTTTAACATATTCTAACCTTGGTCTGCCCTTACAGTTCTTGTCCTCAACCCTTCCCATCCTCCCAGAAACTCACATCTGGTGGAACGAGGGTTGGCGACCACGGGGCCCCAGCTGAGTCAGGCATTGCTTCCACTTATTTGTGCTGGGCTCCTCTCCATCTTCTTTCCTGTTGACCTATCTTGGTCAACTCTTGTTCTCTTCCGACCTGGACGGTGTTAGGGTATCTGAGGCCTAGGGTGTCTCTTCCTTTCCCGCCTTAATTGGCCCTTGCCTCACCTTTCCTGACACCCTCCTTCTGCGAGGGGTCAGCCTTCTTTTTCTTTTCATGTTATCTCCAGCCTTCTGCTCAAGGCCCTCAAGGAGGCAGGGTGCATGTAGCCTAGATATTGCTACACTATCAGGGGCTCACGGCTGGTGAGTACGGGAGTTGGCGATCCCGGGGTATCCCTGAGCTGGGTCCATTCCCTCCCTTTTTCCTCTGACCTTGGGGCGGGCCCTCTCCTCTTTCTCTTTCCTATCTGCCTTTCGTGGCTCTCCTTCCTTCCGAGTCCCTCAATCCTCATTCTTCGAGGGTTGAGAGCATTTATTTTCTTCCTGTCCTTTTTTTTGCCTTATCCTTTATTTGTTTACCATTTCTTCTTCTGGTATGTAAGTATGTCGTTAGTAGACTATTAATTATAGTTTTCAGTCTCATCTCATCTTTCACTATCATCCAACCATTAGGGGCTGATAACCTAGATGTTAAGCCCCTTAAAACAACAATTATCATCAACATCATCATCTTCCTTCCATAACTAATGTTGCTATTCGTGGGCGTCTTATTATGTGTACTACCAACCTATCTCTTCACTTCACTAGCAGTCGCCAGAAAGATCTCTCCTCTCCCAGTCGTCTTAATACCCCTTCATTTGTTACTCTATCAACCCATATGCTCTTCATAATTCTCCTGTAACACCACATTTCAAACGCTTCTATTCTACTATTTTCTGCTGCGCCAACAGTCCAACTTTCCCTTCCATAGAGCGCCACGTTCCAGACAAAGGCTTTAGAAAATGGATTTCTAACACCTAAATCTTTATTCGATGTCAATAGATTTCTGTTATGTAAAAATGCCTTCCTTACCTGCTTCAAACTTATTACATCCTCCTTGATTCGTCCATCACTGGTTATTTAGATTCCTTGGTAGTAGAAGTCTAGTAGTTATCGTGGCAACAACCGTTCAACATATAAGCCTCCTCCTATATGGTTACCATGGCAACAAGTGTTTAACATATAAGCCTCCTTCTTTATGGTTACCATGGCAACAAGTGTTCATTATCTAAGCCTCCTCCTATGTGGTTACAATGGCAGCAAGTGTTCATCATCTAAGCCTCCTTCTTTATGGTTACCATGGCAACAAGTGTCCATCATCTAAGCCTCCTCCTATGAGGTTACCATGGCAGCAAGTGTTCATCATTTAAGCATCTCTCTTTATGGTTACCATGGCAACAAGTTTTCATTATCTAAGCCTCATCCTATGTGGTTACCATGGCAGAAAGTGTTCATCATTTAAGCCTCCTCCTATATGGTTACTATGGCAAGAAGTGTTCTTCATCTAAGCCTCCTCCTATGTGGTTACCATGGCAGCAAAAGTTCATCATTTAAGCATCTCTCTTCATGGTTACCATGGCAACAAGTTTTCATTATCTAAGCCTCATCCTATGTGGTTACCATGACAGCAAGTGTTCATCATTTAAGCCTCCTTCTGTATGGTTACTATGGCAAGAAGTTTTCATTATCTAAGCCTCATCCTATGTGGTTACCATGACAGCAAGTGTTCATCATCTAAGCCTCCTTCTTTATGGTTACCATGGCAACAAGTGTCCATCATCTAAGCCTCCTCCTATGAGGTTACCATGGCAGCAAGTGTTCATCATTTAAGCATCTCTCTTCATGGTTACCATGGCAACAAGTTTTCATTATCTAAGCCTCATCCTATGTGGTTACCATGGCAGCAAGTGTTCATCATTTAAGCATCTCTCTTTATGGTTACCATGACAGCAAGTGTTCATCATCTAAGCCTCCTCCTATGTGGTTACCATGGCAGCAAGTGTTCTTCATCTAAGCCTACTTCTTTATCGTTACCATGGCAGCAAGTGTTCAACATATAAGCCTCCTTCTTAATGGTTACCATGGCAACAAGTGTTCATCATCTACGCCTCCTGATATATCGTTACCATGGCAACAAGTGTTCAACATATAAGCCTCCTTCTTTATGGTTACCATGGCAACAAGTGTTCATCATCTAAGCCTCCTAATATATCGTTACCATGGCAACAAGTGTTCAACATATAAGCCTCCTGATATATCGTTACCATGGCAACAAGTGTTCATCATCTAAGCCTCCTGATATATCGTTACCATGGCAACAAGTGTTCATCATCTAAGCCTCCTGATATATCGTTACCATGGCAACAAGTGTTCATCATCTACGCCTCCTGATATATCGTTACCATGGCAACAAGTGTTCAACATATAAGCCTCCTTCTTTATGGTTACCATGGCAAAGCCTCCTGATATATCGTTACCATGGCAACAAGTGTTCATCATCTACGCCTCCTTCTTTATGGTTACCATGGCAACAAGTGTTCAACATATAAGCCTCCTTCTTTATGGTTACCACGGCAACAAGTGTTCATCATTTAAGCCTCCTTCTTTATGGTTACCATGGCAACAAGTGTTCATCATTTAAGCCTCCTTCTTTATGGTTACCATGGCAGCAAGTGTTCATCATTTAAGCCTCCTTCTTTATGGTTACCATGGCAACAAGTTTTCATTATCTAAGCCTCTTATGTGGTTACCATGACAGCAAGTGTTCATCATATAAGCCTCCTCCTATGTGGTTACCATGGCAGCAAGCGTTCTCCATCTAAGCCTACTTCTTTATCGTTACCATGGCAGCAAGTGTTCAACATATAAGCCTCCTTCTTTATGGTTACCATGGCAACAAGTGTTCAACATATAAGCCTCCTTCTTTATGGTTACCATGGCAGCAAGTGTTCATCATCTACGCCTCCTGATATATCGTTACCATGGCAACAAGTGTTCAACATATAAGCCTCCTTCTTTATGGTTACCATGGCAACAAGTGTTCAACATATAAGCCTCCTTCTTTATGGTAACCATGGCAACAAGTGTTCATCATCTAAGCCTCCTGATATATCGTTACCATGGCAACAAGTGTTCATCATCTACGCCTCCTGATATATCGTTACCATGGCAACAAGTGTTCAACATATAAGCCTCCTTCTTTATGGTTACCATGGCAACAAGTGTTCATCATCTAAGCCTCCTGATATATCGTAACCATGGCAGCAAGTGTTCATCATCTACGCCTCCTCATATATCGTTACCATGGCAACAAGTGTTCAACATATAAGCCTCCTTCTTTATGGTTACCATGGCAACAAGTGTTCATCATCTAAGCCTCCTGATATATCGTTACCATGGCAACAAGTGTTCTTCATCTAAGCCTCCTTCTTTATCGTTACCATGGCAACAAGTGTTCAACATATAAGCCTCCTTCTTTATGGTTACCATGGCAGCAAGTGTTCATCATCTACGCCTCCTGATATATCGTTACCATGGCAACAAGTGTTCAACATATAAGCCTCCTTCTTTATGGTTACCATGGCAACAAGTGTTCTTCATCTAAGCCTCCTTCTTTATCGTTACCATGGCAACAAGTGTTCAACATATAAGCCTCCTTCTTTATGGTTACCATGGCAGCAAGTGTTCATCATCTAAGCCTCCTTCTTTATCGTTACCATGGCAACAAGTGTTCATCATCTACGCCTCCTCATATATCGTTACCATGGCAACAAGTGTTCAACATATAAGCCTCCTTCTTTATGGTTACCATGGCAGCAAGTGTTCTTCATCTAAGCCTCCTTCTTTATCGTTACCATGGCAGCAAGTGTTCAACATATAAGCCTCCTTCTTTATGGATACCATGGCAACAAGTGTTCATCATCTACGCCTCCTCATATATCGTTACCATGGCAACAAGTGTTCAACATATAAGCCTCCTTCTTTATGGTTACCATGGCAACAAGTGTTCATCATCTACGCCTCCTCATATATCGTTACCATGGCAGCAAGTGTTCAACATATAAGCCTCCTTCTTTATGGTTACCATGGCAACAAGTGTTCATCATCTACGCCTCCTCATATATCGTTACCATGGCAACAAGTGTTCATCATCTAAGCCACCTCCTATATGGTTTCTGATGTTTGTTCCAAGCCTCTTAAAACAACAATAATTATCATCATCATCAGGTATCTTTTAAATGTTTTGCTGGAAGCTTATATTTTTCTGTATACTCAGAAATCAATGTATTGCACCCGTCAGGACTTAGGGCATAGTATATGGACACCAATGCACCGACAGTAGTGGCTACGCTGACTAAAGCGCAGCATTAGGTCATGGGGCCAAGCTCTCTGCAGACTCGGTAGACGCGTGGGTTCTAGCCCCACCGTCGGCTGTCCTTGAAATGGTTTTTAGTGGTTTCCCCATTTTCAACACCAGGCAAATGCTGGGACGGTACCTTCTGACAGGCCACGGCCGCTTCCTTCTACATCCTTGCCCAGTTTCATTCACCATCATTCATTTAATCTCTCATTAACTCCTCCCATGAGGTTGGCGTCAGGAAGGGCATCCGGCCGTAAAATCCATCGCCACAAAGACTTCCATCCCATCTCATCCCCGACCCCGTTGGAAAAACAGGAATAATAAGGGGTAGACATACATGCATATGGACACCAATACATTTTGCATATTCCGCTTTTGTGGAATTACTTCTGAGGCATTGCTTCATAATTATTTAAAATATGCATTTCTTGGAAAAAATTCGAAGTAATTATAGAGTAGCAGTTTCCATGAAACGCTCTGGATCGGGTTAAACCAGTCACGCAGGTTGTTGTTGACTGCACAGGGGGGTGCTTCACAAGTAGGGTTGTGAAATAAGGACTGAACTGTTTTTGTTTGTTCCTGACAGGGCGTAGACTTGCCCGGGAAATCAAAATAAGGAACTGAATAAAATTAGCCAACGGTAAATATGTAAATGTAGCAGGATTATTATTATTATGACCGACAGTAGTGGCCACGCGGGCTAAAGCGCTGCGTTAGGACAAGGGGCCAAGCGCTCTGCTGACTCGGTAGACGCGTGGGTTCGAGCCCCACCGTCGGCTGTCCTTGAAATGGTTTTCCGTGGTTTCCCATTTTCAACACCAGGCAAGTGCTGGGACAGTACCTTCTGACAGGCCACGGCCGCTTCCTTCCACATCATTGCCCAGTTTCATTCATCTTCATCCATTCCATATCTCATCCCGACGCGCAGGTCGCCCACGGGCGTCGACTAGAAAGACCTGCACTCGGCCTCTCAGGAGGCTACACGACAAAAAAAATATTATTATTATTATTATTATTATACAGTATTCTGCAAGAACGAAGATAGTGTAGTGACGAAACTGTCCCACATAGTAGACCAACCTTGCTGTATGGAAGTAAGAGCTGGGTACATTCAGGATATCTGATACTTAAGCTCGAGACAAGGGCGTATATAAAGTTTTATTTTGGGGGGTGCCCAACATGGCATTGCAAAGGCCCCAAAGAAAAGGGGGTCCAGGGTTCCTCCCCCGGGAAACTTTTGTTTAGTTTGTTGCAAAATGATGAGTTTTGAGGCTATCTGGCATCACTTTTTCTAGCAATTTGTTGTGATATTTTATGTTGAGTTAATGTCAAACACAAGTAAGACCATTTTAAGATACTTTTTATTAATGCAATCATCTTGCTCACTTGATAGTGTTTACATGGAAAGAATTAATGTTACTGTTTTGATTTACAACTCACACTATAATATAAAGTCTAGGTTTCTTGAAGCATTGCCAAATCGGTTTATAACTTCATCGTCAGTCAGATGTATATCTCTGTGAATAGATAACAATACTATACCGTTGAGTCTGTTTTCAGAAGTAGAATATCTTGAGTATGTTTATGTTCGACCCTGACTATTATAAGTCAGAAAACTGTACTATAATGAGGCTCATTATAACACTATTTTTCATTATGAAACCGTTTCTCCCACCAATCACAGCTCAAGAAACAGTTGTTTGACCAATTAGATAATTAGATGCGCTGAGTTCCACGGCCTTCTAATTTAAATTTCACAGCATGGCCTAGTGTCATAGTAGGGTAATCGAGGAAGCCATGGTCAGATACAAGGCATTCTCTGCGTGTCATGCGCTCTGTTCAGTACATAAAACTGGCGAAATCTCGACAGTTATTTATGAATATTTATGTTCGAACATAAAATAGTTATAATAATTATCGTCGAACATAAACAGTCGTATGCAACTCGCCTATAATGGTAATTAAGACACTCGTGTGGAAATTATAAAACTCGCATACGCTCATTTTATAAACATATTCGTGTCTTAATTATTGCCATTATAGGCTCGTTGCATAATGTACTATCTCAACCAACTCCGTTCGGCAGTACCAGTAGCTACAGAGAGAGGCAAATTTGCCAGAAGTTTGATAAGGGTATAAAAGTTACGGGAAAACTTTTGTCACACGCTTCAAGGGCACCTGTTGCTGTTCTTGGTTCGATCTTAAGAGCGAAGGCACTGGAAAGTAATAAGAGGTTATGTTGTTACACATAACATCAGAGCAAACTGATCGTCACACTGTTTACATCGGTCTACCTTCGCCTTGCTTTGCAACGTTGCCACATGTCGCTTGCCATACGTAACTTAGTAACAATAGTAACAATAGTACATGATTATATTGGTTTTTATGTTTTAATTAATAAACAAATATTATTCGTGACAAATATTTTGGGGTCATGTAATGAGAATGGGGGGGGGGGGGAGGAGAGATTACCTAAGAGAATGAGTTCTGCAATGGAGGGTAAGAGAAGTAGAGGTAGATTTAGGAAGTGATGGTTAGATTCAGTGTTGAACGATTTCAAAGTGAGAGGTGTAGAAGCAGAGAAGGTCGCAGTGCTAACTGCTAATAGGGGATTACAGAGGCGACCTGTTCACAAACATGAGTTCTGCAGACTAGACATGGCGCTGAACAGAAACAATAGTCTCATTCTTTTTTTTCGTTTTTTTTTCGTGTGGTCTCCTGAGAGGCCGAGCGCAGGTCTTTCTAGTCGACGCCCGTGGGTGACCTGCGCGTCAGGATGAGAGATGGAATGGATGAAGAGGAATGAAATTAGGCAAGGATGTGGAAGGAAGCGGCCGTGGCCTATCAGAAGGTAACGTCCCAGCATTTGCCTGGTGTTGAAAATGGGAAATCACGGAAAACCATTTCAAGGACGGCCGACGGTGGGGTTCGAACCAACGAGTCTACCGAGTCAGCAGAGAGCTTGGTCCCATGACCTAATGCTGCGCTTTAGCCAGCGTGTCTCAAAATGAAAATGTATGTACAATAATACGAGCATTACCCGTCGCGGCTTCGCCCCCGAATATTGTAGTTGTAAAGAGTACACTTAGCAACGTCTCAATCATGAATGCTATGAATGATGTATCGTATAATTTTGAATAATAATGATAATGTTACGTGCCACCCCCTAGTGGCACCTTTGTTAACTGGATTACGGTGGGTATAAAGCACAACACCAATTATTGCTTAAAGAAATAATTAATTTTATTGCAGCCAGAAAAATACACTACTCAACAGCAATTATTACCTTACTCCAGTTTCCTCACGTCGAGAATACTTTCCTTTTCACTTGTCAACAGACCACAGTTAATCCTCTTCGCTAATGAGTCCGGTCCCGTACGCTAGCTGGAAATAGCTGCACTAGGTCTGTCACTGTACTATACACTGTTTCACAATGTAGCACAATCACTTCTGTCGCACTGGAAATAAACACACTCGCTCAAGACACAGTTCCTCTGTAGGAGTCTCACTTCCCCGCTCCACTAGGGGTTTCGCAAGTCACCACACATCTGTCGCTCAGGATAATCGCTCACACTAGCTCGTAAAACACAACGACCACTGCTTGACAGGTCGCACTTATATAGCAGGCCGGTGACTCAATAAAAAGCTTCTAGATCCATCCAGGGTTCACGGCTTCTCGAGGTTTCCATCGCTGGTCCAGTCACGAATATTCTGGACTATCCCTTTGTCCTAGTAGCCCTGTTGCATAAGGAGCACGCAATACAGGAGGCAGGGCACAGCCCAGCCCTGGGGCAGTAGTGACTCATGCGGTGAGCGATGACACAAACTCACAGCCGTAACACCACCCCCTTCCTAAAAAGGCTCATCGTCCCGATCAATCATTGGTCCGTCTGTGTCCCTCCGTAGGCTGCCAGGCGATCTCGGTGCACGATCTTCATCTTCGCCCTCGGGCTCCGCTGGATCCTGTAGACGACATCGTTGATCCGTTTCACGACTCGGTACGGGCCCTCCCAGGACTTCTGCAGTTTGGGTGACAGGCGTTTCTTCCGTAATGGGTTGAAGAGCCAGACCAGGTCGTCCTCTTGGAATCCGCCGGCATCCGTCTGCTGGTCGTATCGGGTCTTCATTCGGTCGGTCTCGATCCGCAGTTTCCTACTCGCGAACGCGTGTACGTCCTCCAGTTGGTCGACCAGTTCTTGACAATACTGGCTTACCGGGATCGGATCAATCCCAGGTCGGCCGAAGGCAAGATCGACAGGTAGACGGAGCTCCCTCCCAAGCATGGCCCGGGCTGGTGTGCACCCGGTGGCTTCATGCACGGCGGCGCGGTAGGCCAGGAGAAATAGTGGAAGATGTTTGTCCCAATCCCTCTGGTGCTCGCTGACGACTATTCGGAGATGGTTCTCGATGGTGCGATTGAATCGTCTACCATCCCGTCGGACTGAGGGTGTAGCGGCGTTGTCCTTGTCTTCCGGATTCCCAGCAGCTGGCATAGGTTCTGGAACACCTGCGACTCGAAGTTCCTCCCTTGGTCGGAGTGCAGCTCCAGGGGTACTCCGTACCGGCTGACGAATTCCTTCACAAGGGTCTCTGCAATCGTCGCGGCTTCTTGGTTAGGGAGCGCATACGCCTCCGGCCATTTGGTAAAGTAGTCGCTGACGACTAATATGTAGCGGTTCCCTGCCTCGCTTAACGGGAATGGCCCAGCAACATCGATGGCCACTCTCTCCATGAGGCCGCCCACGTTGTAGGTCTTCAGTGGACCCCGTCGTCTTCGTCCTGGGCCCTTGCTGGCTGCGCAATCGTGGCAACTCGCGCAGTAGTTCTCCACGTCTGTTCGGCATCCGATCCAGTAGAACCGCTCTCTCAGCTTCTCCAGGGACTTTTTTATCCCTAGGTGTCCACCAGATGATCCTCCATGAACTTCCTTCAGGACTTCCTCCGTCACAGCCTTTGGAACGACGACTTGTTCCCGAGATGTCTTCCCGTCGGTGCTCTCCCAGGTACGGCAGATGAGGCCATCCCTTACAATCAGCGAGTCCCACTGTTCCCAGTAGGACTTAAACTTCGGGCTGCAGTCACTCACAATGTTCCACCCGGGTCTGGGGACACAGGCCCTCTTCCATTCGGTTATCAGTCCCAGGTCATCATCTTCTGCTTGTGTCCGCGTGAAAGATTCGCGGCTCCAGTTCCCTTGAAGTTCCACAGTAGTCCGTCGGCACAGTATCCCGGTGTTCTCCTCCCTTCGGGCACAGAAGGTGCAGTCTTCGGGGCACGGTCTTCGTGACAGGGCGTCGGCGTTAGAATGCAGTTGGCCTTTCCTGTGCTGAATCTCAAAGTTGTACTGTTGAAGCCTCTCTAACCACCGCGCGAGTTGACCCTCGGGCTGCTTGAAGTTCAGGAGCCACCGCAGGGATGCATGGTCGGTCCTGATGAGAAATTCTTGGCCGTACAGGTACTTGTGGAAGTGTTCAATGGTCTTCACGATGGCGAGCAGCTCCTTCCTGGTGACGCAGTAGTTCCTTTCTGGCTTTGACAAGGCCTTGCTGAAGTAGGCCACTACTCTCTCCTCGCCGTCCACTACTTGCGACAGGATTCCCCCTATGCCAAAGTCGCTGGCATCGGTATCGACGATGAACCTTGTTCCAGGTCTGGGGTAGGCCAGAATAGGCGCGGTGCACAGAGCCTGCTTGAGTTGTTCGAAGGCACTGTGGCATTCTGCCGTCCACGTGAAGAGTTGGCCCTTCTCAGTCAGTCGATGTAAAGGTTTGGCGATGTCGGCGAATCCTCTCACGAAGCGACGGTAATAAGTGCAGAGTCCCAGGAAGCTTCGTAGTTGGGACTTGTCCTTCGGAACTGGCCACTCCCTCACAGCTGCGGTCTTCTCTGGGTCGGTGCGCACCCCTTCCTCGGAGACGATATGCCCAAGGTACTGGACCCGCTTCTGGAAGAGCTGACACTTCTTGGGGCTCAACTTCAGCTGGGCAGACCGTAGCTTCAACAAGATCTCCTTCAGGTTGCTGTAGTGCTCCTCGAAGCTCCTCCCCAGAACGATGACGTCGTCTAGGTAGACCAGGCAGGTCTTCCAGTGTAGTCCCCTCAGAATGGACTCCATTAGCCTTTCGAAGGTCGCAGGGGCGTTGCACAGACCGAATGGCATGACGGTGAACTGCCAGAGCCCGCTGCCCACAGAGAACGCCGTTTTCTCGCGGTCCTTAGGTTGGACTTCCACCTGCCAGTAGCCACTCTTCAAATCCAAGGTGGAGAACCACCTTGACCCTGATATGGTATCCAGCGTGTCGTCGATCCGGGGTAGAGGGTAGCTGTTCTTCTTCGTGGCGTCGTTCACCCGCCTGTAGTCCACGCAGAACCTGGTGGAACCGTCCTTCTTCTTCACAAGCACGACCGGAGAACTCCAAGGACTATGTGATGGCTCGATCACCCCTTGCTCCTTCATCTCTTCTACCATCCGGTCGACTTCGGCTTGCTTGGCGAGCGGGACACGTCGGAATGGGGCCCTAATCGGTGCGCTGTCCCCAACGTCGATTCTGTGCTGGACCAAGCTTGTCCTGCCGAAGTCTCTGCTCCCCATGGAGAAGACATCCTGGAATTCGCGTAGCAGGTCCTGAAGTTGGCGTGATTGTTCCTCGTCTAAATGGTCCTGGGATCCTTGGTACAGCTTCTGTAGTTCTTCTGGCAGTGTGCGTCTTCTTCGGTTGTCCGTCGGCAGGTGTCCGTCTGTCGTATCTGTGATGCGGGCAATCCAGGTAACGGGCTCGCAGACTCCTAGGTTGGTGTCCCGGTGAACCGTAATGTCGTAGTCGTTCAGGTTGGACAGGCGGACGTACGGCCGAGACGTCGTGTTGATGAGTGTCTTGGCAACTAGCAATCCTTTTGTCTGGATGTCCTCATATTTTGGCTCGATGACAGCCGCCACTCCCTCAGCAGTTCCGTCGACAATTACGGCAGAGCTGACCTCCGTCCTGGCGGGAACGATGACGTCTTCTCTCAACCTTACTCGTCGTGCGGTGATGGACTCGTGCGCAGGTTGCAAGGCAAGTTCCTCACCTCCGAAATGCAGAGTGTAGGTACTCAGATCCAAGATGATGTTGTTCTGGTCCAGGAAGTCCAGTCCGATGATCACTTCATTTGATACGTCAGCCACAAGCACTGGATGCTTTATCGCCCGTCGACCAATGACGAACTCCAGTGATGCTTCGCCATGTACCGGTGCGGTCTCTCCGGTCGCGGTTATTAGCTGGAGGTTCCTTTGTGTGGGTTGCACTCTCCACTTCGGGATCACGGTGGGACTGACGATGGTCCTCGATGCTCCCGTGTCGATTAGCATGGGCCAGCTCTCTCCGTTGACGACTCCGTCGACCATCAGGCTGCTATTATCCCTCCGTAACTGCGTCACACGAACTTGGACTGCCGGGGCTTGACGACTGTCACAAGCCAACCTTTGCCCCCCAAGGCTGGCTGATACTTGCTTTCCTGGGCCGCGCGGTTTCTCTACGACTGACTGTCCCGACGGAAACCCTTGGCGGCGGCGATCACCGCAGTCCTTGCTCAGGGGGCCTCTCTTACGTCAGGTCCAGCAGGTCGGTAGTCCTCTTCCGGGCTGCCTCTCCGGATGTTCTTCGGCTACGTTTTTGTTGGTGGTACTGCGACTCTTGAAGAACCGGCCTAGCGCCTCCATCAGTTCGTTGGCCAGGGGCTTGGTCTTCTTGGTTTTTGCTGGTTCGTCGACGTCCACTTGACGCACCCGCGCGTGCATTCTAGATGCCTGTTTTGACGTCTCGAACTCAAGTGCGTGGCTCAGCGCATCTGCCATGGTCTTATTGCGCGCGAGACGCAGCGCCTGTTGAGTGTCCGAGTCCCGTAGCCCGTCGGTGAAAGTCTGCGTCGCTATCTGCTCCAGAAAGTCGGCCGGCGCTGTTGGGTAGGCGAGCCTTACGAGGCGTGCGATGTCCATCTCGAACTCCTGCAGGGTTTCCGCGTTCTTCTGTACCCGGGTCCGGAGCTGCATCTGATAGGCCTGCCGAAGATGGCCATCTCTATATCGGGACTCCATATGGGCGATTAGGGAAGCGTAGTCCTGGGATCCAGTCGGGATGGCCTGAAGGACGTTAAGGGCGTCACCTCTCCGCGCTACGATGAGAGCTGTAGCCTTTTCTGTGTTGTTCCAGTTATTTATGGAACAGGCCGCCTCGAACTGACGTAAGTAGGTGCTCCACGGGACCTTTCCGTCGAAGGTTGGGGGCGTCACTCTGCTATGTCCCGTTCCTGATATTCCCGGCGTAACGGTGGGCGGGCGTTGGCGCAGCTCGGCAACTTCCTCTCGTAGAGCGTTGAATTTCTCTTCCACCCCCTTCAGTGGGCGTTGGCGCAGCTCGGCAACTTCCTTTTGTAAGGCGTTGAATTTCTCCTCCACCCCCATCAGCGGGCGTTGGCACAGCTCGGCAACTTCCACTTGTAAGGCGTTGAATTTCTCCTCCACCCCCATCAGCGGTCGTTGGCACAGCTCGGCAACTTCCACTTGCAAGGCGTTGAATTTCTCCTCCACCCCCATCAGCGGGCGTTGGCGCAGCTCGGCAACTTCCACTTGTAAGGCGTCAAACTTCTTTTCCACTGCCGTGACTTCCTCACGCAGACCCAGTTCTAATTTCTTCAGGTCATGTGTCAACTTATTCTGACCGTCTTCCATCTTCTTCTGGCCGTCCTCTACCCTCTTCAGGTCCTCCGCTAGCATATTTTGACCGTCTTCCATCTTCTTCTGGCCGTCTTCTAGTTTGGCAGTTAGGTCCTCGGCTAACTTCTTCTGGCCGTCTTCTAGTTTGGAAGTTAGGTCCTCGGCTAACTTCTTCTGGCCGTCTTCTAGTTTGGCAGTTAGGTCCTTGGTTAAATTCTTCTGGCCGTCCTCCATCTTGGTTTCCATGCCATTTAACTTTTCTAGCAATGCTGCCAATTCCTCCTCCATTTTAGTTGTTTGTCTTTTAAAGGGCATGCACTCACAGGAAAATTAGAGAAAATGACCTGCTCGGGTTTTGAAACCAGGACCGTCAGGTGTTGTGCTTGAGTTCGTAATCCGGCTTCTGACACCAGTTGTTACGTGCCACCCCCTAGTGGCACCTTTGTTAACTGGATTACGGTGGGTATAAAGCACAAGACCAATTACTGCTTAAAGAAATAATTAATTTTATTGCAGCCAGAAAAATACACTACTCAACAGCAATTATTACCTTACTCCAGTTTCCTCACGTCGAGATTACTTTCCTTTTCACTTGTCAACAGACCACAGTTAATCCTCTTCGCTA
This sequence comes from Meconema thalassinum, assembly GCA_946902985.2. Taxonomy (NCBI): domain Eukaryota; kingdom Metazoa; phylum Arthropoda; class Insecta; order Orthoptera; family Tettigoniidae; genus Meconema; species Meconema thalassinum. Next base: position 58,561,446 of record OX336394.1, read on the forward strand.
ATGAGTCCGCTCCCGTACGCTCGCTGGAAATAGCTGCACTAGGTCTGTCACCGTACTACTCACCGTTTCACAATGTAGCACAATCACTTCTGTCGCACTGGAAATAAACACACTCGCTCAAGACACAGTTCCTCTGTAGGAGTCTCACTTCCCCGCTCCACTAGGGGTTTCGCAAGTCACCACACATCTGTCGCTCAGGATAATCGCTCACACTAGCTCGTAAAACACAACGACCACTGCTTGACAGGTCGCACTTATATAGCAGACCGGTGACTCAATAAATGCTTCTAGATCCATCCAGGGTTCACGGCTTCTCGAGGTTTCCATCGCTGGTCCAGTCACGAATATTCTGGACTATCCCTTTGTCCTAGTAGCCCTGTTGCATAAGGAGCATGCAATACAGGAGGCAGGGCACAGCCCAGCCCTGGGGCAGTTGTGACTTATGCGGCGAGTGATGACACAAACTCACAGCCGTAACAATAATAATTTGGTAAAGACCGTAAACAATCACACTATAAAGACACTATAGCTCAACAATGGCACTTAAATATCAAAATCCCCCCAACGTCACGTCGCATCGCAAGTATAAAATTCGACTCAAAATCACAACACGGTTTCCGACCACAAACGAAAATAGGAAATAAATGAGATACGGTATATTAAACACACTTACTAAACACAAAATCCATTTACCTACATTCCTATGAAAAACTGTGCACATCATAAAGTTACTCAAGTAAAAAACCTCTACGACACATTTTCCCCCTTTCACTTCCTAATATACACCACATCGAAAAACCCTTAGCCACGTGTCTGCTTATTTTTTTAAATCATTAGTTAATATGCAGAGAATCACATCCCCAAATGAAACCACTCGTGGGATATTGTTATTCAATGAAATGCAGGTATAACCCCTTTAGAACTTGAATATCCAAAAATACTTCCATAGTGAACCCTTTATCTTCTGTTGGATAAATGATTCTATGTTTTATTTCTCCAATTAAGAAATATTTCCACCAGCATCATGAAAGTAGCCAGACGGAGATGAGGAAATTTCAAGCATTGGTTGGAGACAGCGGGGACATACCTGAAGCAGATTAACAATAGGCTAAATACTTTAGCTGTGAAAGGAAATAGCCTAGCGATGTGTCAGAAGGACAGGTGTGGGCCGCCTCAAATAGAAGCGACGCGCAGTGAGACATGCTGCTGGTATGTTCATTGTAATATTCGCGCCTAGAAGAAATATGATGCAGTAACGTGAGTGGCTGATGAGCATGCTAGACACTCCTACGACGCCAAGATCTGCTATAAACCGCCAAATTACAGAAAATGTGAGAACCAATGAGAGAAGAATGCCTAGTTAGCGCGGCAGGTCTAGCGTGGGCACGCTCGGCTAGCATTCACGCGGGAAATCGCCTAGACAAAATCTCTACGATCGATTCTATGATTGATGGGCATATTCTTGACCTGTGCAATGTTACGAGTTCAGTGATATTTATTTCATTCCTGTACCACAATTATTTCGAGAAATTTTTACATAAATCCCCCCCCCCCATCGAGACCTAGGGCCAGTTCATTTATAAGTGTCATGAAGAGCCAAGACATTGCTTATTACTCTGTGCGTCTACGGACGTAGACTTCTATTCTGTTCGTCTGAGGACGTAGGCTTATTACTCTGTGCGTCTACGGACGTAGACTGCTATTTGTGTGTCGTGGACACAGGTTGATTATTACTTCTGTGCGTCTACGGACGTAGTCAGTTATTACTTTGCGTGTCATAAGGACACAGAAATTATTGTAAAGTGTTAAATTCAGTGATAGATAGTCACAGTACTATATTTGTAGGGGCAGTATCGTCGATAATTCGCCAGCGAACTGTTACAGGGAAAGTAGTACCTGAACGGCGAATTTAGTAGTCAGATATCAAGTGTATAATAATATAATTTTTGAATCAGCGCCAGAGATGACATCGACTACTTCAGAAGAAGTCTGGAATTCTCAACACTCCGTCCAGATGGCTGAGATGAGATAAGAACCATTCAGTTGGGAGATGGCAGCGGACGTTCTTTGACGGTGACTACAAGAGAGATGAGTACAAAATAATATTCTTTATTATTTGATAAATTAACTTATGGTTTATGGGACATATTTTTTGTAAATACATTGCTTGTGTGATTAACGTAATATATTTAGTTTTGGTCTGACACACTTTTGTTTGGAAGCAGCTCGCACGAATGTTGTTAGTGGAAGGTTCTTGTTTTTGTGTTGTGTTAACTAACGTAGCTATGTGAACGGCCGTGTTTGCATATGTTACGCAATGCGGTTAAAAACGTCTCTCGGAGATCTGTTGTGTTTCAGAAGTAGGACTGAATTAATGTAATTATACAGTAGATTGGAGGGTATTTAAAATTGTTTAAGATTTATTATTGATCAGATTCAGTATGACTATTGCCGTTGGAGCAATGTAATTTGTGACGAAGAGTAATCAGCTCTATCGTAGGTTTTAAATATTGTGTTTAATGTTTGCGAGCACCTATTCAGCAGACCTGTGTGAAAAGCGTCATGTCAGTCCCAGATGTGTGTATGTGTGTATTTTTGTGGTATTACAAGCGGGAATTTCAGCTTAGACTGATTTCTGTCAGCTTGGTACCAGGTCCATATTGTATCCTTGCGAGGGCAATTGTGTATATGTGATTATGTCTGACCATATGTTGAGTTGGATGAGATTTTTGTTGCTGTTGATTCCTTGAGATAGCGGCACAGCTGGTCAGCTATTTATATACACTGGAGTGGGACACGACAAGTATTTGAGGAAAGGGGGAGATGTTTCACAAGGCTGTCTGAACGTGCAAGCATGGTCATTAGCGAGGAGTGCTCGTTGGCTCCCTAATTACTTGAATTACAGATAAGAACTGATCAATGGTAAAAATTGTTGAAATAAATGGGAGTTGCCTACGAATCACGATAATCTCCGAAGCGTTACCTTAACATGCAGTTTTGTTCATAAAGTAATCTTAGCTGGTCAGGCTTTTGTTGTTGTTGGTTTATTCCATGTTTATTTTCCATTTTTTGTGACCCGTGAGTCATGTGCAATGCTGTCTTTCCTTGTGTGTATTGAGCAATTGGCCAGTTGGTAGCTCATGTTGTTAAGTGCGTCATCACGCTAATGAGGGTCTCAGAGAGATTCCTGTAAATAATAGATTTGTAGTGTGTGTGTCAGCATTAGAGTTTTTAAGGGTTTTTATTAATGTCATGCCCATATCCATAAACGTTGATTTACGTGATGATTGTTCGTGAGCACCGTGGCTGTTATCCCGTTGTAAACGAACGATCATCCAAGTACTCATTTTCTCGTAGTTAGTCATCACGCGCACATAAAACTCAAATGCAAGGTAGTGGAACTAGGATCCACAATTTTATTATAAAGGGGGAGATCCGTCTGACTCCTCAAAGTGTTAGATATTCCTGTCAGGGAATAATTCAGGGAGGATATGTTTTTATTATTGTTTGTTTATTTTCTTTTATGCACAATTAGTTATTAAATCATGTTATTATCTTACGTCTTGTCTCCTTACTTTCTTAATTATAGTTTTAATCCTATGACCCTTGCCTCAGTAAAGCACGTTGTTTGGCGGACGTAAACATCACACTATGAACTGAGCGCGACCCCTTGATCAAGATTCTTGCATAAAACACTGCTATTCTGAAGGGTTCATAGGTTAAAACTGGCGCGGCCAAGCGTGGGGCCATTCACTGTGGTGTAACAGCGGAGAGATTACACATGTCAATACTGGCGCATTTGAGTAAAACTGGCATGCCGCAAGTGCAGGCAGATATGACAGTATTTAATCACCGGGAAGTGATATTTTATTAAAAGTAAGTGAGGCGAAGTGGATACCGCCAAATGTGTGAAAAATAAATTAAAATCAGGAGTTTGCAAAGTAAAATACGGTTCACGTTTTTTTAAATTAAAGTAATTAATATGTGATACCGGGCGCCCAAATGATAAAGTTTAAAACTAGATTTGTTTAGAAAGTCAAACTCATGGAAATATTAGGAGGCTGTAGCCTAAAATGACAATTAATACTTTGTTAATTAGTCAGTGTTAATATCAGATCAGGATAACAATTTAATGACTAAATATGTGCTTGGGTTTAAAATTAAATTGAGTAAAACTAGAACCACTCAGAGATGCAATTGACTAGTGGGAGTAAATGTAAAAATAAATGAACTGAGTTGGATAAAGAAAGTAAATGTGCATTGGATTTTATGTGTGTGTCAAAGGGCATTGCTTTATGCCATTTCCCTAATGTCTCATATAAAGTGTGTAATATGGCAACGGTTGAACAGATCCAGGAGATCATTGAGAGTGCAGCTAGGAGAACACAGGCATTGTTGGACACTAAATTGGCGGAACAGAGTCAATCATTAAACAATAGTATGTTAGAACAAAGTGAAGCATTAAACGCTAAATTATCAGAACAGAGTCAATCATTAAACACTAGTATGTTAGAACAAAGTGAAGCATTAAACGCTAAATTATCAGAACAAAGTGAACAATTAAACAATACTATGTCAGAACAAAGTGAATCATTGCGGACACAGTTAAATAACAGTAGAATCGAACAAAATGAATATCAGGCGGAACAAGCTAGGTTATTAAAGAGTGAAATTAATGACACTATCAATTCACAGTTAGAGACGTTAACCGCAGAAATGAAAGATCACACAAATCAACAGATGGTATTACTGGCCCTAGATGTTAGCAAAAATAATGAGAAACAATTAGAGCAGATTAAAAAAATGGAAGGTATCTTTGATCAAAAACTTAGCATTCTGGATGAAACGGTGTTAGCTAAATTAGAGCAAATTGAAATAGCATGCACAATGAATACAAGCGAGGTCAAAATAGCTCAGGATAAGTTGGAAGGACGATTTAAGGAGATGGAGAAAAGCGGCAGGGTCATTCAACAACAATTATCAGCAGTAGATGAAAACATATCCGGCATAATTAAAGATATGGACCGTCTCGAGATAAAATCAGCGGAACAATGGAAAAGCCTGGAAGCGGATCAAGAGCAATTTAAGAGTACATTAGACGAAAGGCTGAGCCAGATAGAAAGTAATCAGGATGACACAAAAAGCCAGATCGAAGGGCAAGTAAGCACGATTAAAGAGCAGATCAGGAAAGATTGGAAGAAAATGAATATCGATTCTAAAGAGGAAAGATCCACCATTCTTAAAACAGTAGGCGAAAATCACACTCGTATTCAAGCATTGGAGCAAGAAATGAAGAATAAACTTAAAGAGCAGACGGACAGGATCATTAAAGCCGAACTGCGGTCATTAGAACAATCATCTATATTTAGGACGGGAACATTGAAAGACAAGCAGGATGACTCAAATAGCCCCGAGGTCAGCACAGCAGGAAGTCAGACTCAGGCGGAGAGCCCATTAACAACAAACACCGAAGGGTTTCGTAAGAATATCGATAGGAGCTCGACACCACAAGACGGTCATCAGCCCACACAACTTATTCAAGTAATTCGCTCAAACGACTACAAACCGCAGAAGTACACGGAAAATTCAGGGGTGACACCTAAAGCCTTTATCAAAGAGATGGAAGACCATTTCAATGACACTGGGGTACCTGAAGCACGTAGATTGAGGATGATGGAGAGATTTTTATCAGGAAATGTCCTCACATGGTTTTTAAGCTTCAAATATACATTTGGAAACATGTCAGATTTCAACTTAGCGTTTATGCGCAAATATTGGTCGCCCGCAACACAACAGAGTCTAAGGATAGAGCTTTACTCTAGGAAGTACCAAACCACCCAGCAAACAAAATACTCAGATTTCTTTAACATGCAAATGTTAAAATTTCGCGACCTTGATTACCCTTTAAATGAAGCAGATCTGGTGATGACTATAGCGAGACAAATGCCAGTCAACGTACAACAAGTACTAGTCGCAGCGAACGTTAGTACGGCCCTACATGCAGAGCAGATACTACGGCAAATAGATGAGACTACATCTCATAGTCATTATAGAGGAGGAAGACAGATGGAGTTAGTAAATACTTCAGAGGTCATAAAACCAAAACAGGCAAACACCAAAACGCAGGGCACTAATACAAGCACTTCCACACCTAGGCGAAACCAGGAAGAAGGAGAAAACAGACCATATCAGCGTAACGAAAATCTCTACAACAATAGGTCATACCAAGGCAACAATAGATACCAACAGAGAGGATATCAGCAATGGCGTGAAAATCGAAGAAATGACAGGCCTTATGGAAGATACGGTGATTACAATGCTAATCAAAGATGGAAAGGAAGAAGAGATCAAAATCAAGGAGAGCCACGAAATTATCGAAATGACTGGGATGATAGGCACGCTCAATCACAAAATTACCTAGAGGAGTTACACGCTAGTCAAGGTGGAGAGCTAGGAAGATGGGAAAAGGCCATTGGGAACATGAAGAATCCTGATACACATACTGAGGAAGCTGGAAGTCTACTGAGACAAGAGGGATATCAAGGACATGAGCGACAGAAGGATGATGGGAGTCGCAATGGAGCTAAAAAAAAATGTTAAATTTGGATAAAGGAGACAGGCTACAAACACAACAGTCGGAAGTTGAAGATGGATGGATAGTAGCGAACATACAAGAATGGATTGCTTTGCCAGAAGACTGCCTGGAGGAGACGGTGAAACCACGGAACGATGAAATTAGGCAATTACCCATTATTTACGCAAGGATTGATGGAATTAATATAAGATGTTTATTGGATACGGGGTCACAGATCAGTCTGGTATCGGAGGCCTTGGTTCGAGAGTTGGGACGGAGTCAGAATATTCCTGTAATTCCGGTACCACAGCTCAAAGTGAGGGGTGTTATTCCTGAACGCACCGTCACTTGTAAACGTCAGGCATACTTAGAGCTGAACATATTGGAACACACTTTTGGGCAAACATTCATTATCATGGCAAAGATGAACTTCAATATAATTCTTGGTGCAAATTTCATTTGTGACTATCAAGCAGTGATAGATTTGCACAAGAATACTGTCAGTTTTAGAGAGTATGATCAGCTGAAAAATGTGGGATTGCATATGGATGAAATCACTACCGGAAGAGATGTAAATTCTTGGGCATTGGAAGCAATATCGGAAGAGACGGAAGAGGAGGTACGAAAGGCAGAAGATAACATCATAGAAGGAGCTGTTGTGAAACTAGATGAGGAGAGTGAATCCCAGGAGATATGGTCTTTATTAACGGAAGGAGATAACAGCGATGCACAATTTGAAGAGTTACTACAGGAGCGGCTCAATGACATTCAACTTGGGGGTGAACACAGAAAGCAATTGGAAGAGATTTTAAGGAAGCACAAAACAGTATTTGATACAGTACCTGGGAAAATATTAAATTTCAAATATTCAATGGAAGTCGAGGATTGGTCACCTTTCAAAAGCAGATTGTACCCAATTCCTGAAAAATATCGTGGTCAAGTTAAGGTCATTATAGATGAGATGTTACAAGCTGGAGTGATAAGGAAGACACCGACACCTTATCTAAATGCGATTTTGGCAGTCACAAAACCAAATGGATCTATTAGACTTTGTTTAGATGCCAGAAATCTCAACACGAGACTCATTTTTCCTGAGTATGACAGAGCGCCAATCATCAGAGACGTACTAAAAGGCTTTAAAAACAAGAGCATTTATTCATCAGTTGACCTGACGAGCTCGTTCCACCATATTGAATTGGATGAGAAGTCACAGCTTCTAACTGGATTCTTATTCGATAACCAGACGTTTTGCTTCGTTCGAATGCCCTTTGGAGTCAAAACAGCGGGCTGTGCTTTGATCCGAGCCCTGGACCGGAATTTAACCGAGGAAGTTAAGGAGATGACGGTACGCTACATTGATGACATTTTGCTGGCATCCGACAACATTGATACTCACATGGAAAATTTAGATAAAGTATTAGGCAACCTGAATGCATCTAATTTCAAAGTAAATCTGAAGAAATCGCATTTCTTCAAGAGCGAGATCTTATATTTGGGTCACATCATTGACAAGGAGGGAGTGAAGCCAAATCCCGCTAAGATCGAAGCGATAAAGAATTTCCCTACACCAACGAGAGTCAAGCACATTCGGGCTTTCTTAGGCGTAACGGGATTCTTTAAGGAAAACTGTCCAGGTTACACGGAGATTGTCGCTCCCATGCAGGAAATGCTAAAGAATAATAATAAATGGTTATGGAATGCGGAGTGTGAGAAGGCATTCCAAGCAACAAAGCAGCTATTGGAAAACTGCATTAAATTAGGATATCCAGATTTCAAGCACAAATTTATAATCCAAGCGGATGCTTCACTAATTGGTATAGGTGCTATGCTTTACCAAGAGGATCCAGCTAACCTGCAGCACAAAACATATTTGGCATTTGTCAGCCGAAAATTGCGTAAGCACGAGCGCAATTATACGGTAACGGAACTAGAGCTGTTGGCCATACTTCATGCGCTACAACAATGGAAACGAATAATTTACGGCCACCCTATTGTTGTCAGGACCGATCACAAGGCACTAACATTCTTGTTTAAGACGTCGATGGCAAGCGAACGTGTGACACGTTGGTCTATATATATTCAGCAGTTCAGCATTGAGATTGAACATTGCCCAGGGAAGATGAACGTGATACCGGATGCACTCAGCAGGAACCCAGAGCCTGATAATGAAGAAACAGCGATGGTACAACACTTGGAGTTAACACCGAAGGACCGGGAATTCTTGGAGGAGTTACGTGAGATACAGAGTGAAAGAATTGAGTACAGGAACAATGTCAGTCTACAACGCTGCCAACCTAAAAAAAAAGTATCGTAGAAGTGAACCATGGGAGCGCCGAAATAATGGTGCAGTTTGAATATATGGACGTCCTACTATCAACAAAGTGCACGAGGAGCAGTTGAGTACGGCATGCGAAGGAGGAAGTAGAGTTGGTGTTGACAAACATTAACGAGGCGAGCAGAGTGTTGCCTCAGGCATCAGCGGGTCATGCAGGCAGACTGAGAGGGGAGATACAAGCAGGAAATGAAAACGAGTAAATGCCATTCAAGACAGGAGCGACTAGACCAAGTAAGAGAAAAGGGGTGATTCCGAAATAAAACAAATTGGCCTACGGAAGTCTTTTAAAATTGTCGACTTTATTCCTAAGTTCGAAATTTTGTGAGTGGGAGAGTTGTGAACCCTTTATCTTCTGTTGGATAAATGATTCTATGTTTTATTTCTCCAATTAATAAATATTTCCATCAGCATCATGAAAGTAGCCAGACGGAGATGAGGAAATTTCAAGCATTGGTTGGAGACAGCGGGGACATACCTGAAGCAGATTTACAATAGGCTAAATACTTTAGCTGTGAAAGGAAATAGCCTAGCGATGTGTCAGAAGGACAGGTGTGGGCCGCCTCAAATAGAAGCGACGCGCAGTGAGACATGCTGCTGGTATGTTCATTGTAATATTCGCGCCTAGAAGAAATATGATGCAGTAACGTGAGTGGCTGATGAGCATGCTAGACACTCCTACGACGCCAAGATCTGCTATAAACCGCCAAATTACAGAAAATGTGAGAACCAATGAGAGAAGAATGCCTAGTTAGCGCGGCAGGTCTAGCGTGGGCACGCTCGGCTAGCATTCACGCGGGAAATCGCCTAGACAAAATCTCTACGATCGATTCTATGATTGATGGGCATATTCTTGACCTGTGCAATGTTACGAGTTCAGTGATATTTATTTCATTCCTGTACCACAATTATTTCGAGAAATTTTTACATAAATCCCCCCCCCCCCCATCGAGACCTAGGGCCAGTTCATTTATAAGTGTCATGAAGAGCCAAGACATTGCTTATTACTCTGTGCGTCTACGGACGTAGACTTCTATTCTGTTCGTCTGAGGACGTAGGCTTATTACTCTGTGCGTCTACGGACGTAGACTGCTATTTGTGTGTCGTGGACACAGGTTGATTATTACTTCTGTGCGTCTACGGACGTAGTCAGTTATTACTTTGCGTGTCATAAGGACACAGAAATTATTGTAAAGTGTTAAATTCAGTGATAGATAGTCACAGTACTATATTTGTAGGGGCAGTATCGTCGATAATTCGCCAGCGAACTGTTACAGGGAAAGTAGTGCCTGAACGGCGAATTTAGTAGTCAGATATCAAGTGTATAATAATATAATTTTTGAATCAGCGCCAGAGATGACATCGACTACTTCAGAAGAAGTCTGGAATTCTCAACACTCCGTCCAGATGGCTGAGATGAGATAAGAACCATTCAGTTGGGAGATGGCAGCGGACGTTCTTTGACGGTGACTACAAGAGAGATGAGTACAAAATAATATTCTTTATTATTTGATAAATTAACTTATGGTTTATGGGACATATTTTTTGTAAATACATTGCTTGTGTGATTAACGTAATATATTTAGTTTTGGTCTGACACACTTTTGTTTGGAAGCAGCTCGCACGAATGTTGTTAGTGGAAGGTTCTTGTTTTTGTGTTGTGTTAACTAACGTAGCTATGTGAACGGCCGTGTTTGCATATGTTACGCAATGCGGTTAAAAACGTCTCTCGGAGATCTGTTGTGTTTCAGAAGTAGGACTGAATTAATGTAATTATACAGTAGATTGGAGGGTATTTAAAATTGTTTAAGATTTATTATTGATCAGATTCAGTATGACTATTGCCGTTGGAGCAATGTAATTTGTGACGAAGAGTAATCAGCTCTATCGTAGGTTTTAAATATTGTGTTTAATGTTTGCGAGCACCTATTCAGCAGACCTGTGTGAAAAGCGTCATGTCAGTCCCAGATGTGTGTATGTGTGTATTTTTGTGGTATTACAAGCGGGAATTTCAGCTTAGACTGATTTCTGTCAGCTTGGTACCAGGTCCATATTGTATCCTTGCGAGGGCAATTGTGGATATGTGATTATGTCTGACCATATGTTGAGTTGGATGAGATTTTTGTTGCTGTTGATTCCTTGAGATAGCGGCACAGCTGGTCAGCTATTTATATACACTGGAGTGGGACACGACAAGTATTTGAGGAAAGGGGGAGATGTTTCACAAGGCTGTCTGAACGTGCAAGCATGGTCATTAGCGAGGAGTGCTCGTTGGCTCCCTAATTATTTGAATTACAGATAAGAACTGATCAATGGTAAAAATTGTTGAAATAAATGGGAGTTGCCTACGAATCACGATAATCTCCGAAGCGTTACCTTAACATGCAGTTTTGTTCATAAAGTAATCTTAGCTGGTCAGGCTTTTGTTGTTGTTGGTTTATTCCATGTTTATTTTCCATTTTTTGTGACCCGTGAGTCATGTGCAATGCTGTCTTTCCTTGTGTGTATTGAGCAATTGGCCAGTTGGTAGCTCATGTTGTTAAGTGCGTCATCACGCTAATGAGGGTCTCAGAGAGATTCCTGTAAATAATAGATTTGTAGTGTGTGTGTCAGCATTAGAGTTTTTAAGGGTTTTTATTAATGTCATGCCCATATCCATAAACGTTGATTTACGTGATGATTGTTCGTGAGCACCGTGGCTGTTATCCCGTTGTAAACGAACGATCATCCAAGTACTCATTTTCTCGTAGTTAGTCATCACGCGCACATAAAACTCAAATGCAAGGTAGTGGAACTAGGATCCACAATTTTATTATAAAGGGGGAGATCCGTCTGACTCCTCAAAGTGTTAGATATTCCTGTCAGGGAATAATTCAGGGAGGATATGTTTTTATTATTGTTTGTTTATTTTCTTTTATGCACAATTAGTTATTAAATCATGTTATTATCTTACGTCTTGTCTCCTTACTTTCTTAATTATAGTTTTAATCCTATGACCCTTGCCTCAGTAAAGCACGTTGTTTGGCGGACGTAAACATCACACTATGAACTGAGCGCGACCCCTTGATCAAGATTCTTGCATAAAACACTGCTATTCTGAAGGGTTCATAGGTTAAAACTGGCGCGGCCAAGCGTGGGGCCATTCACTGTGGTGTAACAGCGGAGAGATTACACATGTCAATACTGGCGCATTTGAGTAAAACTGGCATGCCGCAAGTGCAGGCAGATATGACAGTATTTAATCACCGGGAAGTGATATTTTATTAAAAGTAAGTGAGGCGAAGTGGATACCGCCAAATGTGTGAAAAATAAATTAAAATCAGGAGTTTGCAAAGTAAAATACGGTTCACGTTTTTTTTTAAATTAAAGTAATTAATATGTGATACCGGGCGCCCAAATGATAAAGTTTAAAACTAGATTTGTTTAGAAAGTCAAACTCATGGAAATATTAGGAGGCTGTAGCCTAAAATGACAATTAATACTTTGTTAATTAGTCAGTGTTAATATCAGATCAGGATAACAATTTAATGACTAAATATGTGCTTGGGTTTAAAATTAAATTGAGTAAAACTAGAACCACTCAGAGATGCAATTGACTAGTGGGAGTAAATGTAAAAATAAATGAACTGAGTTGGATAAAGAAAGTAAATGTGCATTGGATTTTATGTGTGTGTCAAAGGGCATTGCTTTATGCCATTTCCCTAATGTCTCATATAAAGTGTGTAATATGGCAACGGTTGAACAGATCCAGGAGATCATTGAGAGTGCAGCTAGGAGAACACAGGCATTGTTGGACACTAAATTGGCGGAACAGAGTCAATCATTAAACAATAGTATGTTAGAACAAAGTGAAGCATTAAACGCTAAATTATCAGAACAGAGTCAATCATTAAACACTAGTATGTTAGAACAAAGTGAAGCATTAAACGCTAAATTATCAGAACAAAGTGAACAATTAAACAATACTATGTCAGAACAAAGTGAATCATTGCGGACACAGTTAAATAACAGTAGAATCGAACAAAATGAATATCAGGCGGAACAAGCTAGGTTATTAAAGAGTGAAATTAATGACACTATCAATTCACAGTTAGAGACGTTAACCGCAGAAATGAAAGATCACACAAATCAACAGATGGTATTACTGGCCCTAGATGTTAGCAAAAATAATGAGAAACAATTAGAGCAGATTAAAAAAATGGAAGGTATCTTTGATCAAAAACTTAGCATTCTGGATGAAACGGTGTTAGCTAAATTAGAGCAAATTGAAATAGCATGCACAATGAATACAAGCGAGGTCAAAATAGCTCAGGATAAGTTGGAAGGACGATTTAAGGAGATGGAGAAAAGCGGCAGGGTCATTCAACAACAATTATCAGCAGTAGATGAAAACATATCCGGCATAATTAAAGATATGGACCGTCTCGAGATAAAATCAGCGGAACAATGGAAAAGCCTGGAAGCGGATCAAGAGCAATTTAAGAGTACATTAGACGAAAGGCTGAGCCAGATAGAAAGTAATCAGGATGACACAAAAAGCCAGATCGAAGGGCAAGTAAGCACGATTAAAGAGCAGATCAGGAAAGATTGGAAGAAAATGAATATCGATTCTAAAGAGGAAAGATCCACCATTCTTAAAACAGTAGGCGAAAATCACACTCGTATTCAAGCATTGGAGCAAGAAATGAAGAATAAACCTAAAGAGCAGACGGACAGGATCATTAAAGCCGAACTGCGGTCATTAGAACAATCATCTATATTTAGGACGGGAACATTGAAAGACAAGCAGGATGACTCAAATAGCCCCGAGGTCAGCACAGCAGGAAGTCAGACTCAGGCGGAGAGCCCTTAACAACAAACACCGAAGGGTTTCGTAAGAATATCGATAGGAGCTCGACACCACAAGACGGTCATCAGCCCACACAACTTATTCAAGTAATTCGCTCAAACGACTACAAACCGCAGAAGTACACGGAAAATTCAGGGGTGACACCTAAAGCCTTTATCAAAGAGATGGAAGACCATTTCAATGACACTGGGGTACCTGAAGCACGTAGATTGAGGATGATGGAGAGATTTTTATCAGGAAATGTCCTCACATGGTTTTTAAGCTTCAAATATACATTTGGAAACATGTCAGATTTCAACTTAGCGTTTATGCGCAAATATTGGTCGCCCGCAACACAACAGAGTCTAAGGATAGAGCTTTACTCTAGGAAGTACCAAACCACCCAGCAAACAAAATACTCAGATTTCTTTAACATGCAAATGTTAAAATTTCGCGACCTTGGTTACCCTTTAAATGAAGCAGATCTGGTGATGACTATAGCGAGACAAATGCCAGTCAACGTACAACAAGTACTAGTCGCAGCGAACGTTAGTACGGCCCTACATGCAGAGCAGATACTACGGCAAATAGATGAGACTACATCTCATAGTCATTATAGAGGAGGAAGACAGATGGAGTTAGTAAATACTTCAGAGGTCATAAAACCAAAACAGGCAAACACCAAAACGCAGGGCACTAATACAAGCACTTCCACACCTAGGCGAAACCAGGAAGAAGGAGAAAACAGACCATATCAGCGTAACGAAAATCTCTACAACAATAGGTCATACCAAGGCAACAATAGATACCAACAGAGAGGATATCAGCAATGGCGTGAAAATCGAAGAAATGACAGGCCTTATGGAAGATACGGTGATTACAATGCTAATCAAAGATGGAAAGGAAGAAGAGATCAAAATCAAGGAGAGCCACGAAATTATCGAAATGACTGGGATGATAGGCACGCTCAATCACAAAATTACCTAGAGGAGTTACACGCTAGTCAAGGTGGAGAGCTAGGAAGATGGGAAAAGGCCATTGGGAACATGAAGAATCCTGATACACATACTGAGGAAGCTGGAAGTCTACTGAGACAAGAGGGATATCAAGGACATGAGCGACAGAAGGATGATGGGAGTCGCAATGGAGCTAAAAAAAAATGTTAAATTTGGATAAAGGAGACAGGCTACAAACACAACAGTCGGAAGTTGAAGATGGATGGATAGTAGCGAACATACAAGAATGGATTGCTTTGCCAGAAGACTGCCTGGAGGAGACGGTGAAACCACGGAACGATGAAATTAGGCAATTACCCATTATTTACGCAAGGATTGATGGAATTAATATAAGATGTTTATTGGATACGGGGTCACAGATCAGTCTGGTATCGGAGGCCTTGGTTCGAGAGTTGGGACGGAGTCAGAATATTCCTGTAATTCCGGTACCACAGCTCAAAGTGAGGGGTGTTATTCCTGAACGCACCGTCACTTGTAAACGTCAGGCATACTTAGAGCTGAACATATTGGAACACACTTTTGGGCAAACATTCATTATCATGGCAAAGATGAACTTCAATATAATTCTTGGTGCAAATTTCATTTGTGACTATCAAGCAGTGATAGATTTGCACAAGAATACTGTCAGTTTTAGAGAGTATGATCAGCTGAAAAATGTGGGATTGCATATGGATGAAATCACTACCGGAAGAGATGTAAATTCTTGGGCATTGGAAGCAATATCGGAAGAGACGGAAGAGGAGGTACGAAAGGCAGAAGATAACATCATAGAAGGAGCTGTTGTGAAACTAGATGAGGAGAGTGAATCCCAGGAGATATGGTCTTTATTAACGGAAGGAGATAACAGCGATGCACAATTTGAAGAGTTACTACAGGAGCGGCTCAATGACATTCAACTTGGGGGTGAACACAGAAAGCAATTGGAAGAGATTTTAAGGAAGCACAAAACAGTATTTGATACAGTACCTGGGAAAATATTAAATTTCAAATATTCAATGGAAGTCGAGGATTGGTCACCTTTCAAAAGCAGATTGTACCCAATTCCTGAAAAATATCGTGGTCAAGTTAAGGTCATTATAGATGAGATGTTACAAGCTGGAGTGACAAGGAAGACACCGACACCTTATCTAAATGCGATTTTGGCAGTCACAAAACCAAATGGATCTATTAGACTTTGTTTAGATGCCAGAAATCTCAACACGAGACTCATTTTTCCTGAGTATGACAGAGCGCCAATCATCAGAGACGTACTAAAAGGCTTTAAAAACAAGAGCATTTATTCATCAGTTGACCTGACGAGCTCGTTCCACCATATTGAATTGGATGAGAAGTCACAGCTTCTAACTGGATTCTTATTCGATAACCAGACGTTTTGCTTCGTTCGAATGCCCTTTGGAGTCAAAACAGCGGGCTGTGCTTTAATCCGAGCCCTGGACCGGAATTTAACCGAGGAAGTTAAGGAGATGACGGTACGCTACATTGATGACATTTTGCTGGCATCCGACAACATTGATACTCACATGGAAAATTTAGATAAAGTATTAGGCAACCTGAATGCATCTAATTTCAAAGTAAATCTGAAGAAATCGCATTTCTTCAAGAGCGAGATCTTATATTTGGGTCACATCATTGACAAGGAGGGAGTGAAGCCAAATCCCGCTAAGATCGAAGCGATAAAGAATTTCCCTACACCAACTAGAGTCAAGCACATTCGGGCTTTCTTAGGCGTAACGGGATTCTTTAAGGAAAACTGTCCAGGTTACACGGAGATTGTCGCTCCCATGCAGGAAATGCTAAAGAATAATAATAAATGGTTATGGAATGCGGAGTGTGAGAAGGCATTCCAAGCAACAAAGCAGCTATTGGAAAACTGCATTAAATTAGGATATCCAGATTTCAAGCACAAATTTATAATCCAAGCGGATGCTTCACTAATTGGTATAGGTGCTATGCTTTACCAAGAGGACCCAGCTAACCTGCAGCACAAACATATTTGGCATTTGTCAGCCGAAAATTGCGTAAGCACGAGCGCAATTATACGGTAACGGAACTAGAGCTGTTGGCCATACTTCATGCGCTACAACAATGGAAACGAATAATTTACGGCCACCCTATTGTTGTCAGGACCGATCACAAGGCACTAACATTCTTGTTTAAGACGTCGATGGCAAGCGAACGTGTGACACGTTGGTCTATATATATTCAGCAGTTCAGCATTGAGATTGAACATTGCCCAGGGAAGATGAACGTGATACCGGATGCACTCAGCAGGAACCCAGAGCCTGATAATGAAGAAACAGCGATGGTACAACACTTGGAGTTAACACCGAAGGACCGGGAATTCTTGGAGGAGTTACGTGAGATACAGAGTGAAAGAATTGAGTACAGGGACAATGTCAGTCTACAACGCTGCCAACCTAAAAAAAAGTATCGTAGAAGTGAACCATGGGAGCGCCGAAATAATGATGCAGTTTGAATATATGGACGTCCTACTATCAACAAAGTGCACGAGGAGCAGTTGAGTACGGCATGCGAAGGAGGAAGTAGAGTTGGTGTTGACAAACATTAACGAGGCGAGCAGAGTGTTGCCTCAGGCATCAGCGGGTCATGCAGGCAGACTGAGAGGGGAGATACAAGCAGGAAATGAAAACGAGTAAATGCCATTCAAGACAGGAGCGACTAGACCAAGTAAGAGAAAAGGGGTGATTCCGAAATAAAACAAATTGGCCTACGGAAGTCTTTTAAAATTGTCGACTTTATTCCTAAGTTCGAAATTTTGTGAGTGGGAGAGTTGTGAACCCTTTATCTTCTGTTGGATAAATGATTCTATGTTTTATTTCTCCAATTAATAAATATTTCCATCAGCATCATGAAAGTAGCCAGACGGAGATGAGGAAATTTCAAGCATTGGTTGGAGACAGCGGGGACATACCTGAAGCAGATTAACAATAGGCTAAATACTTTAGCTGTGAAAGGAAATAGCCTAGCGATGTGTCAGAAGGACAGGTGTGGGCCGCCTCAAATAGAAGCGACGCGCAGTGAGACATGCTGCTGGTATGTTCATTGTAATATTCGCGCCTAGAAGAAATATGATGCAGTAACGTGAGTGGCTGATGAGCATGCTAGACACTCCTACGACGCCAAGATCTGCTATAAACCGCCAAATTACAGAAAATGTGAGAACCAATGAGAGAAGAATGCCTAGTTAGCGCGGCAGGTCTAGCGTGGGCACGCTCGGCTAGCATTCACGCGGGAAATCGCCTAGACAAAATCTCTACGATCGATTCTATGATTGATGGGCATATTCTTGACCTGTGCAATGTTACGAGTTCAGTGATATTTATTTCATTCCTGTACCACAATTATTTCGAGAAATTTTTACATAAATCCCCCCCCATCGAGACCTAGGGCCAGTTCATTTATAAGTGGCATGAAGAGCCAAGACATTGCTTATTACTCTGTGCGTCTACGGACGTAGACTTCTATTCTGTTCGTCTGAGGACGTAGGCTTATTACTCTGTGCGTCTACGGACGTAGACTGCTATTTGTGTGTCGTGGACACAGGTTGATTATTACTTCTGTGCGTCTACGGACGTAGTCAGTTATTACTTTGCGTGTCATAAGGACACAGAAATTATTGTAAAGTGTTAAATTCAGTGATAGATAGTCACAGTACTATATTTGTAGGGGCAGTATCGTCGATAATTCGCCAGCGAACTGTTACAGGGAAAGTAGTACCTGAACGGCGAATTTAGTAGTCAGATATCAAGTGTATAATAATATAATTTTTGAATCAGCGCCAGAGATGACATCGACTACTTCAGAAGAAGTCTGGAATTCTCAACACTCCGTCCAGATGGCTGAGATGAGATAAGAACCATTCAGTTGGGAGATGGCAGCGGACGTTCTTTGACGGTGACTACAAGAGAGATGAGTACAAAATAATATTCTTTATTATTTGATAAATTAACTTATGGTTTATGGGACATATTTTTTGTAAATACATTGCTTGTGTGATTAACGTAATATATTTAGTTTTGGTCTGACACACTTTTGTTTGGAAGCAGCTCGCACGAATGTTGTTAGTGGAAGGTTCTTGTTTTTGTGTTGTGTTAACTAACGTAGCTATGTGAACGGCCGTGTTTGCATATGTTACGCAATGCGGTTAAAAACGTCTCTCGGAGATCTGTTGTGTTTCAGAAGTAGGACTGAATTAATGTAATTATACAGTAGATTGGAGGGTATTTAAAATTGTTTAAGATTTATTATTGATCAGATTCAGTATGACTATTGCCGTTGGAGCAATGTAATTTGTGACGAAGAGTAATCAGCTCTATCGTAGGTTTTAAATATTGTGTTTAATGTTTGCGAGCACCTATTCAGCAGACCTGTGTGAAAAGCGTCATGTCAGTCCCAGATGTGTGTATGTGTGTATTTTTGTGGTATTACAAGCGGGAATTTCAGCTTAGACTGATTTCTGTCAGCTTGGTACCAGGTCCATATTGTATCCTTGCGAGGGCAATTGTGGATATGTGATTATGTCTGACCATATGTTGAGTTGGATGAGATTTTTGTTGCTGTTGATTCCTTGAGATAGCGGCACAGCTGGTCAGCTATTTATATACACTGGAGTGGGACACGACAAGTATTTGAGGAAAGGGGGAGATGTTTCACAAGGCTGTCTGAACGTGCAAGCATGGTCATTAGCGAGGAGTGCTCGTTGGCTCCCTAATTACTTGAATTACAGATAAGAACTGATCAATGGTAAAAATTGTTGAAATAAATGGGAGTTGCCTACGAATCACGATAATCTCCGAAGCGTTACCTTAACATGCAGTTTTGTTCATAAAGTAATCTTAGCCGGTCAGGCTTTTGTTGTTGTTGGTTTATTCCATGTTTATTTTCCATTTTTTGTGACCCGTGAGTCATGTGCAATGCTGTCTTTCCTTGTGTGTATTGAGCAATTGGCCAGTTGGTAGCTCATGTTGTTAAGTGCGTCATCGCGCTAATGAGGGTCTCAGAGAGATTCCTGTAAATAATAGATTTGTAGTGTGTGTGTCAGCATTAGAGTTTTTAAGGGTTTTTATTAATGTCATGCCCATATCCATAAACGTTGATTTACGTGATGATTGTTCGTGAGCACCGTGGCTGTTATCCCGTTGTAAACGAACGATCATCCAAGTACTCATTTTCTCGTAGTTAGTCATCACGCGCACATAAAACTCAAATGCAAGGTAGTGGAACTAGGATCCACAATTTTATTATAAAGGGGGAGATCCGTCTGACTCCTCAAAGTGTTAGATATTCCTGTCAGGGAATAATTCAGGGAGGATATGTTTTTATTATTGTTTGTTTATTTTCTTTTATGCACAATTAGTTATTAAATCATGTTATTATCTTACGTCTTGTCTCCTTACTTTCTTAATTATAGTTTTAATCCTATGACCCTTGCCTCAGTAAAGCATGTTGTTTGGCGGACGTAAACATCACACTATGAACTGAGCGCGACCCCTTGATCAAGATTCTTGCATAAAACACTGCTATTCTGAAGGGTTCAATAGTAGGCGTTTTCGACATACAAAAACGTATCCCCAAAATGTCATGTTTCTAATTTTAATAGTTTTGGCTGGTCGATGATGAGTGAATATCCAAATATCCTTCCTTAGTAGACGTTTGTCTTCCAGAATTTTACCCCTCCCCATGGGCCGCTTAAATTGGATTTATGAAAAAACAGTCGAACACCTATTTACTTATTTTTTAAGCTGGTTTTTTTTCGCTGAGTTTCAAACTTCTCGCCTATTTTGTCTAAGAGATACACGCTCCCTTAAGAATTCTTCAACCCGCCACTTTTCACCCCTTTCACCTCATAACATCACCGACAGTAGTGGCTACGCAGGCTAAAGCGCTGCGTTAGGTCTTGGGGCCAAGCTCTCTGCTGACTCAGTAGACGCGTGGGTTCGAGCCCCACCGTCGGCTGTCCTTGAAATGGTTTTCTGTGCTTTCCCCATTTTCAACACCAGGCAAATGCTGGGACAGTACCTTCTGACAGGCCACGGCCGCTTCCTTCCACATCCTTGCCCAGTTTCTCATCCCGACGCGCAGGTCGCCCACGGGCGGCGAATAGAAAGGCCTGCACTCGGCCTCTCAGGAGGCCACACGACAAAACAAAACTCATAACATACACCACAACGAAAAACCCTTTGAAAAGTGTCTGCTTATTCCTTTAAACATTAGTTAATATGCCGAGTATCACATCCCCAAATGAAACCACTCGTGATATATTGTTATTCAATGAAATGCAGGTTTAACCCCCTTATCACGCCTTTAGAACCTGAATATCCAAAAATCGTTCCTTAGTAGACGTTTTCGACATACAAAAAACAGATCCTAAAATGTCATGTTTCTTACTTTAATCGTTTTGGCTGGTCAATGATGAGTGAATACCCAAAAATCCTTCCTTAGTGGACGTTGTTTTTCTTCTAGAATTTTACCCCTCCCCATGGGCTCCTTACATTGGATTTATGAAAAAACGGTCGTAGCCTACACCTATTTACTTGTATTTAATCTGATTGTTTTCCTCTATGTTTCAAACTCCTCGCCTATGTCGTTTAAGAGATACACGCTCCGTTAAGAATCCTTCAACCCCCACTTTTCATCCCTTTCACCTCATAATATATACCACATTGAAAAATCCTTAGACACGTGTCTGCTTGTTTTAAATGATTAGTTTATATGCAAGTATCACATCTCCAAATGAAACCACTCGTGAGATATTGTTATTCAGGGAAACGCACGTTTACCCCTTTAACACCCCTTTAAGTATCTGCACGAAATAACATACTAAGATGTTACAGGAAGGACATGGGGTGCTCACCCCACCACTCTCAGAACTTCAGTCCTTGGACTGAGCTTCTTCGCTGATGAAAATGCAGCACCAGTTTGGCTTTCTTTTCCACATTCCAAAGAGGTGGAAATAGCTCTGAATGAGACTTCCAGGATTGTGTCTGGGTGTCTTAGACCAACACCACTTCAGAAGATCTACCCTCTTAATGGAATTTTCCCACCTCATGTCCGAAGAATGATAGCTGCAGCATCTGAGAAGAAACGGCAAGAAACCGAATCAAAGCATCCACTTTTCGGTCATAACCAGCCCAACAGAGACTTAAGTCCAGAAACAGCTTTTTGAGGGGAGTGACAGCCCTCGAAGGCTCACAAGAACTGCCCGTGTGAAGATATGGAAGACAGAAATCAAAGACCCATTTATTCCTTTATCAGAAAAAATGGCACCTTGTCACAACTTGCCATATGGAACTTGGAAATCATTGATCAGGCTGAGGACGGGGGTTTCACGCTGCAAGAACAATCTCAAGAAATGGAAAATGCTCGTCAACAATGATGAGTTCTGTGACTGCAGCATGTTACAAGATCCAGAACACCTGCTGATCTGCCCCTTGATGGAGGAGATATGTTCAAAAGACGATCTTATGGCTGCAAATACTAATGCTATAACTGTTGCTACTTACTGGAAAAATCTAATTTGATTCAGACACGGAAAATAAATAAATACTCCAGATAAATGCCAGGATTGTTCCTAACTTAAGGCCACAACCACCTCCTTCCCAAACTTCACCAGAATACGCTGTTAAAGACACCACAATAACACAGATTATCATACAAATTCTACACACACTTAAGTACACTGCATGACCACGATGTCCAAGCTCCTCAAAAGAAGCGAGGGCGTCTCAACACGAGTGAATTCTCCTGCCTTCGTGCAGTTTAACTACATATTTTATCATTTTAAATGATCTTGTCGACTTCGTCGTTACGCTGGGGTCTGGCGTTACGTTACGGTGACGGGACGAAATGCACCCAGATGCACTGAGGTGTGTGACGTCATAGTACCGCTTGGTGCATGTGTTCCCCGACAATCTCTACTTCGTTAGTATAAGACGAAAATCCCCGATTCTTGGATGTCACGGGGAAACTCGAGAACCACTGGATGGATTTTGATGCGGTTTTCACCATTCTGTAAAGGTTATCTCGAGGAAAGATTCTGTAGGAAATAATTTATGTATGAAGAAAGGAAGCCAAGCAGTAACGATTTCAGTGAAAAAGTCGAAAACAAACTTGGCGTCCGTGCGCTTCTTAAGCTTACGCTGGGCAAACCGTTAAAATATCAATATACTATGAGCGTAAGAATTGGTCAGAATGAAAAGTTCTACAAAAAAGTCCGGAGAGCATATCTCTATCTTCAATACATCGCCCACTATAAGTGCTTTTAGACTGGATGGAAGGGGCACGTCCCCGCGCGCTCTGGTGAGCGTGCGGCATCCCGCGCGCTTGACCTTGCTTTGCCCTTGGTTTGCACTTGCCGTTCACGAGTAATTTGAAACAAGGTAAGCAAGATAAGTATTATGCAGATAATTTTCTAACAGGTCAAGAGTCTTTGGCTTCGAGCGAAGCGAGAAGCCTCCAGCTTATCTAGCATTTTTCAGCATTTGTAGCATTTAAAATGATACAAAGTCTAGTCTTTCAGACTGACTGTCACTTTTTTGTACAGGATGTTGGCATCAATGATAACCGTGAAAATCCTAATCAGATCGCCAAAAGAATGTGTGACAGTCATGTAGGGCCTAAACTGCGATCATCCTACAATCAAGGAAACAGTTATATCATGAATGATGATAGATGCACGAACTTTGTGCAGATAACTTTTTAAGGAAGTTACGTCAGATTGATCAGATGGATCAACCTCTTCAGATGAATTTATCACCCGTCCACTGAGTCACTCGTGTCGAAACGTGTGGGCGTGGAGTTCGCGTAAGTGTATTTTTTGCCACCTTACCTTTCTCCGTGTTGGCAGGTTCTATATTTAACTCCTCTGAGAAGCGTAAACAATGTAGCCAGTGAGTCAGTCCCGTCAGGAAATGTCAAGTTTGTTACCGACACACGCAGCTCATAGCAGCCTTGAAAACATTCCTTATTGCTAATTATGAATTGAATGCTCTTCCACACATTTCCGTATGGAAGAAAGGTGCGTCATTGCATTCTGGGTGATTTGATGCTCGATGGGGGGTGGGGTGTCCTTACAAGAATGTGACAATATGAAAATATGAAAACTCAGCAATTCTTCTAGGTTTGTGCCGTGTCTTGTGTGGGGATTCACCTAGGACACCAAGCTGGCTCATCAGCGGGCTCTTGGTGTCCCCCCCCACAGGAGTAGCGAACTGCGCGCTACCTCCCTTTATATGCAGTGCAACTGCACCAAAATTTACTGCGAGAACCAGAAGCTCAAGCAGCCTTAACCTCCCAATGAAGGCTTCCAAAAAGATGGTATATTAGCTTTCACGACCTCCTCGGACCTCCGAGGCGACGGCTAAGAAAGCTAACCGCTAAACCACGAGGTGATGCCGGCTGTGATGCGTAGTTCTTCCACTGTATCTCGCATTTCTTGATGTGTAACATCTTTCCACTCGGTTGCTGGATATTTGTGGGAGTGGTTTTGAAAAATGGGACGGAAGTGGAGCGGACGATCCAGCTGGCAGTGGTGGATCGAACGGAAGTGTAACACGCACTGCCAGCTGGTTCGCATTGCTGAACACTTTCATTTTGACGGTAAACGCTCATGCGAACTCTGGTGTCAACTGATTGAACACAAAGCACATAGCACATAGTCGAAGTCTTCGTATCAGTATTTAAATTATTATATGCTTTAATATGACACATTGTAAGTAGTCGGCAATTCCGGTATTATGTTTCTGCACAATGGCTATTCAAATATTAACCCACATAACGGTAATGCAGTCATCAATATAATATTATATCATCGTGTTTATACGGGACCTAGGCAAGCCTTCATGAACTAACGCTGAACACAGTCTCTTTACTCGCAAGAGAGCCTATTCATAAGGCATTTTAAACTCAATTCCCCCCCCCCCCCAGGGGCTCACATCTAGTGGGTTGTGGGTTGGCGACCACGGAGCCCCAGCTGAGTCCGGCATTGCTTCCACTTACTTGTGCCGGGCTCCTCTCTGTCTTCTTTCCTGTCGACCTCACTTGGTCAACTCTTGTTCTCTTCCGAGGGTATCCGAGGCCTAGGGAGTCTCTTCCTTTCCCGCCTTAATTGGCCCTTGTCTCATCTTTTCTGATTCCCTCCTTCTGCGAGGGGTCAGCCTTCTTTTTCTTTTCATGTTATCTCCTGCCTTCTGCTTAAGGCCCTCAAGGAGGCCGGGTGTATGTAGCCCCACCACTTTTGGTGCACCCTAGATAATGCTACACTCTCAGGGGCTCACGGCTGGTGAGTTCGGGAGTTGGCGACCCCGAGGGATTCCTGAGCTGGGTCCGTTTTCCCCTTTTGTCCCTTACCTTTGTGGGCGGACCCTCTCCTCTTTCACTTTCCTATCTGCTTTTCATGGCTCTCCTTCCTTCCAAGTCCCTCAATCCGCCTTCTTCGAGGGTTGAGGGCATTTCTTTTCCTCCTGTCCTTTATTTGCCTTATTCTCCTTTAGTTTTCATTTTCTTATTCTAGTTTGTAGGTTAGTAGTTAGTTTTAGTTTTAAGTTCGCTTTTCATTTTCATCTTCACGATCACCCAAGCCATCAGGGGCCGATAACCTAGATGTTAGGCCCCTTTAAACAACAATTATCATCATCATCATCATCATCATCAAACTCAATTTCACGCAGGAACATTATCGAAACAAGCAAAATATAAGTTAAACTTAATTCCGTGATGCAGTATTATAGGTACGTGAATATAGGTCACCATCTTGTACCTCATAACCATGTAGTCGTAATAGCCGTAGGGTTAACGTCATTGACTGTGAATCTAGAGATTTCGGGTTTGAATCCCGGACGGGTTAGATACTTTCGCTACCAGATTATCGTTTTAAACGACATTTATCACATCAATATGACTCATTTTAACAGAATCCATATGCAATTACGTGTTGGTCTGTGAATCAAGAGGTCCGGGAACTGGGCAAGCCTTTCATGATCTACTGCTTTGCACATTGCATTTACTCGCAAGTTGGCCTCTTTATAGGGAATTTAAGGTTATGTGCGATGTCGCGTCTATTAATCTAGTTGATCCATATCGTATTCTTTATTTAGGCTAGTACTGGTGGAAGGTACGAAACCTCTAATAAAATGAGTTCCGTATTATAAACTACAATAACTGTAAAACACTCCCTTTTACAGTACAATAGATTGATATTTGTGCCAAAAATATTATAAAATACCGGTGTATCAACAATTTGCTTTGAGGTTTCTTCTATATGTCAGATGTTACACATCATATGCGACTACTGTAAGGCTCGTATCTTTTTTGAACATGATCGTTCGTTTATCACGCAAAGAAAATTTAAGCATGAATAATGTCCTATTTCATATCATTGTGTGTGAGTCTTCTGTCTTTTAGCGGCTTCGGTGGCGTAGTCGGTAGAATGCTGAGCTTCTATGCTCAAGATCGCGGGTTCAAACCCAGTGGAAGTCGTCGGATCATTTAAGAGCGTTAAAATCCTTCAGTATGCCTTCCTTCGGTGGGGAAGTAAAGCCGGCGGTCCCATGTCATAGATGTATGGCATATAAAAGAACCTTCCACTAATTTAACTTGTGTGAAGCTAAATTTTCAGGTTAGATTTCGTTGAAACGCTCTATCACAGTTCCAACGTTCATCACTAGGTGTCAGTGATATCTGGTGGCGAAATCTGGAACTACTTGCAATTCAATGGAACTTGTAGCTCACCCCATGGGTGTCCGCATTGAAGCAGCTACAGCCTCTGGCGAGCCGAACATGTCCTCGGACACTCCTGGCACTAAAAGCCATACGATAAATATATTCAGTCCTTTGATTGGTTTGATGCAGCCGTCCATGCTTCCCTGTCCTGAGCTAATCGTTTCATCACTACATACCTACCACACCCTTCACCCGAGGCAATCTGTTTAACATATTCTAACCTTGGTCTACCCCTACAGTTCTTGACCTCGACCCTTCCTTCCATAACTAACTTTGCTATTCCTGGGTGTCTAAGTATGTGACCTACCAACCAATCTCTTCTCTTCATTAGCAGTCCCCAGAAACATCTCTCCTCTCCCACTAGTCCTAATACCTCTTCGTTTGTAACCCTATCTACCCATCTGATCTTCATCATTCTCCTGTAACACCACATTTCAAACTCTTCAATTCTCCTCTTTTCTGCTACACCAATAGTCAAAATTTTCACTTCCATAGAGCGCCACGCTCCAGACAAAGGCTTTCAAAAATGACTTCCTATTGCCTAAATCTATATTCGATGTCAACAGATCTTTTCTGTAGAAATGCTTTCCTTTCCTGTGCTAACCTACTTTTCATATCCTCTTTGCTTCGTCCATAACTGGTTATTTTGCTTCCTAACAGTAAGTATCAGAAGTCTCCTACTTCCTTTAGCTTTTCACCTGCCAATTTGATTCCATAGAGGTTTCTGCTTTATTTCGGCTGCATTCCAATATTTTTGTTTTACATTTTTAATTTTCATCATGAATTCTTTCCTCATGACAGAATCCATACCATTTAAAAACTCATTCGAATCCTCTGGTGTGTCGGCTAAGATGAAGATGTCAAAAGAAAATCTCAGAGTTGAAATTATTTCTCCTTGAATCTTCACTCCTACTTTGAATTTTTCTCTAATTTCCTTCATTGCTTGTTCAATGTAAAGATTGAAAGTATGGGTGATAAGTCGCAGCCTTGCCTTACAACTTTCTGAATACGTGCTTCTCACTTATGTCCTTCAGCTCAGTGGGGCCAATAACCTAGATGTTAGGCCCCTTAAAATAACAATCGTCCTTGAGCTCGAATAACTGCTGTCTGGTTTATGTGTAGATTGTAGAGCACCCTCCTATCCCTGTACTTTATTCCAATCGTATTCAAAATGTCAAACAACTCAAACCTCAACGTTATCAAAAGCCTTTTATATGTCTGCAAATATCATTGTACCCCGGTAAATTTAGCGCTTCGAGATCAGAACTAAGGCTATTTTAATAGCGAATGACAGGAAACTGTCCTGTTTTGTAAAAACAGCCATTGATCTGTTTATTATTCACGTACTGTTTGGTTTCACACACAATATCCGCTTATCCCACAATCGAACAAGTCTTTGATGTTGCGGCAGATAGACGTCAACTTGGCATTGGGTCACCAAACGAGATGACGCATGGCCGGCCATATGGACCCGTTCCAAGACGTGCGATTGACGCATAAGCTTCTTGAATGATAATAACAATTCATTTGTAAAGCCGTCATTCATGCTCCCCGAGAATTCTAAATTCATTCATGAGGAAACTATAAAGGAAGCTTGTAGTTTAACGTGACCGTTGAAGATTGTAGTTTTACGTGACCGTGAATCTTGTGATTATGAGCCACGGGACCTCCTTTTTACGTGGAATCCGAACCACAGGACATGGCATTTCACTTCGAAAATCTCACATGCATGAGGAAACTATGAGCAGCGGACAGCGGAAGTTAACGCTAGGTCCAACAGGATAAACAACATATTATCACAGAGTCTTCACCGCTCACTGTTTACATTGGTATCTTCCTGATTGCGGTCACCTCATTAGCAGTCCAAATTGCGCTCATTTCCATTTTAGGGAAGAGCTATAAACATCCCAGCGTCCAGATCAAGATTAGACATGCAACCAGCTACATACAACATGATGACATAATTTAGTTTATGTTCGACCCTGACTATTATATGTCAGAGAACTGTACTATAATGAGGCTCATTATAACACTATTTTTCATTATGAAACAGTTTCTCCCACCAATCAGAGCTCAAGAAACAGTTGTTTGACCAATTAAATTATTAGATGCGCTGAGTTCTACGGCCTTCTCATGTAAATTTCACTGCCTGGCCTAGTGTCATAGTAGGGTAATCGAGGAGCCCATGGTCAAATACAAGGTATCCCCTGCGTCTCATGCGCTCTGTTCAGTACATAAAACTGGCGAAATCTCGACAGATATTTATGAATATTTATGTTCGAATATAAAATAGTTATAATAATTATCGTCGAACATAAACAGTCGTATGCAACTCGCCTATAATGGTAATTAAGACACTCGTATGGAAATTATAAAACTCGCAAACGCTCGTTTTATAAACATACTCGTGTCTTAATAATTGCCATTATAGGCTCGTTGCATAATGTACTATATTTATTGGATTTTTAAGGAGCTGAACAGCGAGGTTATCTGCCCTATGTGATGACATAACTATCAACTTGAACAATTATTTATTATTTATTTAGCGTATGGCTTTCAGTGCCGGAAATGTCCAAGGACATGTACGACTCGCAAGAGGCTGTAGCTGCTTCAATGCGGACACCCATGGGGTGAGCTACAAGTACCGTTGCATGTGTATGAGATGAAATGAATGAAGATGAATCACCAAGTTCAATTTCAAGTAGTTTCAAATTTGGCTACCAGACGTCACTGACACCCAGCATGCTACCGTTTACACCACCGAAGCCACTAAAACAAACAATTATACACACTAGATCAGCCATCACAATACCACGGGTTATGAGCCAAATTCCACATTTACACAAAAATAAAGACTTAGTTAGTTAGTAATTGTTGTTTTAAGGGGCGGAACTACGAGGTCATCTGCCCCTCTTAACACAGATTAAAGAATACAAATTTGGAATTGAATTTAAAATTTTGAGGTGGACACCTAAATGCAAAAAGGCCAAAAATTAATAAAACAAAAAATTAAATAAAAATAAAAATTATAAAAATAATCAAAAATTACGGAAAAACAAAAAAAAATATCATTCAGAAACGAACAAGTCGTTGATTCAATTTATACTGAAAAAAAAAAAGACTGAGGGAGGATGATTTTTTTTTCGTCACAAAATAAACACTAAAAATAGAAGCGCAATTATGTTAAAAATTATGGTGTTTGAAGCCATTTTCAGTGTTGCCTTAGTAAACAAAAAAATTATGCTTTTCAGTCGGTAAACACGTTTGTACCCAAATGAGATGGGTTACTCCCTAATCCTGAAAAAAAAAATACATGAGATTCATAAATACACTAGGATGACCAGTTTCGATCGTCAAGCGATCATCATCAGTCCATTACACTTACGCAAAAAAATCTAGGTCTGAAAGTATGTGTGAAAATATTTACAATATATACACTTATTTAGTTGCAGTATTAGTGGAGAATTAGCGGAATTAGCGATACCGAGGGATTCCTGAGCTTGTTCCGTTTTGTCCCCTTTTTCTTCTGACTTTGGGGCGGGCCCTTTCATCTTTCCCTCTCCTGTCTGCTCTCCTTCCTTCCAAGTCCCATAATCCTCATTCTTCGAGGGTTGAGGCCATTTCTTTTCTTCCTGTCCTTTATTTGCCTTATCCTTTCTTTGTTTACTATTTCTTCTTCTAGTTTGTAAGTTTGTAGTTAGTATTAGTTATAGTTTTCATTCTCATCTCATCTTTCACTATCATCCAACCATTAGGGGCCGATAACCTAGATGTTAAGCCCCTTAAAACAACAATTATCATCATCATCAGACTTCTTCAACTCAGGAATACAATAGTTGATACCACGTTATAACAAGTGTCTCAATTCGTTTGGTGCCTATGTCTAAAAATAGCTGAAACATTGCTGTACCTCTTACCTGTTTGAGAATAACATGGCCTCCGTAGCTTAGGTGGCAGCACGCTGGCCTTTCACCGCTGGGTCCGTGGTTCAAACCCCGGTCACTCCATGTGGGATTTGTGCTGGATAAAGCGGAGGCAGACAGGGTTTTCTCCGGGTAGACTACTCCTGTTTTCCCTGTAACAATTTCATTCCAGCAACACTCTCCACTATCATTTCATTTCATCTGTCATTCATTTAATCATTGTCCCAGAGGAGTGCGTCAGGCCTCGGCTGAGTTCATATCCTCGCCGCTAGATGGGGGGCTTCATTCATTCCATTCCTGACCCGGACGGAGACTTGAAGCAGGCTGTGGATTTTCATTTTTCATTAGTTGAGATATTGAAACTCGCCAATATTTGTTACTTGTGTTTTGTTGAGATATTGGAAGTGGTGACTGACCTACAAAATTTGCTTGTTTGGAGTGAATATGTAGTTGTTGTAAATGATCAATTCAGATGGTATTGTACAGGTTACGTGTCTGGTTGAGTCTTGCGCCGTCCTGTTGAGAGCAGTCCAGTGCAGACAGTGACCAAGCTAACTGCTCTCACCAGGACTGAAATCGTTTCTGCTTGGCTTCCTTTGATCATAAATACATTATTTTGTACAGAAACTTTCTTCGAGATATCCTTTACAGAATGGTGAAAACCGCATCAAAATACATCGAGTGGTTCTCGAGATTACCCGTGACATCCAAGAATAGGGGACTTCGTTTTATACTAAGTAGAGATTACAATTATTTTTATTATTATTATTATTTAATGGAATGGCCATGATGCCAAGGCCCCTTAAGTGGAACAACAACATGCAAGTTTTTCTTCTGATATTTCACATTTTTTAAATTCCTGACTTGACTTGTAGGGCCTATAGATAGGATTAGCCGAACTGGAGAGTTCTAGCTAATTTTGCAATCTACATGATTCCAATAGTCTTATATCTGACCTTTTAACTTTATCAAAACTAGAAGTATTCCGTTTCTTTGGCTCGAATACTTGCTATCGATATCTCGCCAGCTTGTTATCAGTATGTTTTTTGCGGAAAGAATGCCATTGGTTTCTTCTGCACGAAGCCTTGCGATAAGCATGTTCTACGGAAGCAGTAATCAGTATGAATAGTTCTTAGGATTATTGCAACTTCAGAAGTCATTGTTGATATTGCGCAGCTGTTTGTTCAATATCGCGGTCGCCAAAATCTCGTGGTGTAGCGGTTAGCGCTCTTGTCTGTCATACTGGAGGTTCTGGTTCGATTGCCGGCTCCGCCAAGGAAGTTAATTCTGGTCTGAGGGATGGAACGAAGTCCACTCAGCCCCGTAAGACAAAACTGAGAAGAGGTGGGTTCGAATCTCACACCTCAAAATTGAAGTGATGGAAGCCATTTTTCGGTGTTGCCTAGTTCTATTAAAGCATGCTTTTCAGTCGGCGGGAAACAACCTATTTACATACCCTAACCTGAGAAATCTCTACTTAGTATAAAACAAAGTCCCCGATTCTTGGATGTCACGGGTAATCTAGAGAACCACTGGATGTATTTTGATGCGGTTTTCACCATTCTGTAAAGGATATCTCGAGGAAGGTTTCTGTAGAAAATAATTTATTTATGATCAAAGGAAGCCAAGCAGTAACGATTTCAGTGAAAAAGTAAAAAAAAAAAAATGTCGTCAGTGCAATTTTTAAGCCTACGCTGGGCAAACCGTTAAAAATATCAATACACTATGAGTGTAGGAATTGTTCAGCATGAAAAGTTCTACAAAAGAGTCCGTGATAGCATTTCTCTATCATCAATACATCGCCCACTATAAGAGTTTTTACGTTTTCATTTCTTCCAACAATCTCCATTCAATTACTGAGGCGACAGTTGACGAGCTAGCTATGGGCGAGCCTATCACCCCAGTTACAGCATAGCTAGCGGGCGAGCCTATTACCCCGGATACAGCCAGCAGCAAACTGTCGAGTCGTGTTAAGTAAACACTTCTGAGAAGGGTGGTTGTGTTTGGAGTTTCCCTGGAAGTGCAACTTGGCTTTTCTTCATTTCGCCTGTGAACTTTTCATTCCGCAAAATTCACAGTCAAGTTATGATTGTACGGAAGGGGGATTTGTGTTTCATGCACCTCGCCATTCTTAAATTACTTCTGACAAGAATTCCTTGCACATCCATCTCCTTGATAATATAATTAATAGTCCATTCATTGGTTTTAACCCATCATGCCGATACGTAAAACAGATATAGGTTGTAGTTCATTGGCATCGAAAAAGAAAAGCGCTTAACACGTAATGCATTCTTAACTGTTCCCGCTCTTATGTACACCCCCTATTTTTGTGTTAAATATCTTATTTAATATTTTTCAAGTTAGGCAATGTAAATACTTGTCTACCCACCAAATGTAATTGTGCACAATTTATGTTGAGCTACTGGAAAGCTTTCTTTAAAATAATCTCACCTCTGCCATCCCGGAAGTAGGTTTTCTGTGGTATCCCACTTCTACTCCAGGTGAATGCCGAGATGGCTCCTAATTTAAGGCCTCTGCCGCTTCTTTTCCAATTTTTACCTGAATTACAAATATACACAATAATACAGCCATCACATTAACACAGGTTATCAGACATAATTCCACAATCACCCAAGTTCACGGAGTTAAATGACCACGATCATGGCCGCCGAGAGGGCAGGGCAAGGGGAGCTATTGCATAGGGGCCCGTAAGCAATGAGGGCCCGTTAGTTTCAGCTATTGTAGCTACTTTTGTATTATGTGAAATGTTGTATTCAGAAAGGTGTAAGGCAAGGCTGCAACTTATCACCCATACTTTTCACTCTTTACATTGAACAAGCAATGGAGGAAATTGGAGAAACATTTAAAGTGGGAGTGAAGATTCAAGGAGAAATAATTTCAACTCTGAGTGAGATTTGCCAATGAGGTAGTCATCTTGGCCGACACGCCTGAGGATTTGAATGAGTTTTTGAATGGTATGGACTCAGTCTTGAAGAAAGAATTCATGATGAAAATTAATAAATGTAAAACAAAAATATTGGAATGCAGCCGCAATAAATCAGAAACCTCTAAGGGCATCAAATTGGTAGGTGAAAAACTAAAGGAAGTAGGAGACTTCTGTTACTTAGGAAGCAAAATAACCAGTGATGGACGAAGCAAAGAGGATATAAAAAGTAGGTTAGCTTAGGCAAGGAAAGCATTTCTACAGAAAAGGAATCTGTTGACATCGAATATAGATTTAGGTATTTCGAAGTCATTTTAGAAAACCTTTGTCTGCAGCGTGGCGCTGTATGGAAGTGAAACTTGGACTATTGGAGCAGCAGAAAAGAGGAGAATTGAAGCGTTTGAAATCTGGTGTTACAGGAGAATGATGAAGATCAGATGGGTAGATAGGGTTACAAACGAAGATGTATTAAGACTAGTGGGAGAGGATAGATGTTTCTGGCGACTGCTAATGAAGAGAAGAGACAGGTTGGTAGGACACGTATTAAGACATCCAGGCATAGCAAGCTTAGTTATGGAAGGAAGGGTCGAGGACAAGAACTATAAGGGTAGACCAAGGTTAAAATATGTTAAACAGATTGCCTCGGAAGTAGGTTGTGGTAGCTATGTGGAGATGAAACGATTAGCTCAGGACAGGAAGGCATGGAGGGCTGCATGAAACCAGTCAAAAGACTGAAGACTCAAACAACAACAAAATGTTGGCTATAAATTAAAACCTGCTTTGCTGCGTAAGGATGTCGATTTATCTACATGGACTTCCCTTGCTGTTAATTTACCATGATATCCATGTGCCTGATGGTGAAGTTTTAGATAAGTTTGCTAGTGTTCCAAGAAGGTTTTATTTTGTCTTTGGAAGATGTTTATAATTTTCAAAAGAATTTAATTCAAAATCAGATATTACTTGTGAACTATTTGGTTGCTTCCTCAGTTTAGGGGCTGCGACAACGCGGTCATTGTTACAAATCAATTCTTCAACTCATGTCTACAATTCAAGAACAATCACTTTTATTGTACACAACAAGGAGCATCACTATCCAGCCATTACATTCAGTTACTCCTGTTCCATCTTGCTCATCAACGCTCCAAGGGTGCCAACTTACAAAAAACAAATTTAATTACAGAAACACATTCACAACATTCTCCCACCTTGAAACGGTAGGTTTCAACTAAAAGCACAAAGATAATACAAAACATAGGAATAAACAAATATTTACAAATTCAGTTTGGTTGGCCTTTTAACAACCCTGCCCCTTCTTGTCAGAGCAACAGCTTCACTCTCAACTACTTGAGGGGGGTTACTAGAGTCACAATCAGGCACCAAGTCAACAGCATTGGGACCACACAAAGAACCATCACTATTTTCATAAGGAGATCCAATCTCCATCAAGCACAAACGTTGGACTGGTCGCAACAACTCACTCTTAACTGTTTTTACCTTTGCCACTCTAGTTACTCCATCTTTACCAGGGAAGATCTCAAGCACTCGAGCCAATTCCCAATCAATTCTTTTCTTTTGGTCAGACACAACCCATACAACATCTCCCACCCTGACATTCTTAGAAGACTTAGCAGTGTTTAACATCAGAGACCCTAGGTATTCCTGACGAAAACGTTCTTTTAGGTTTATCCTAACCTCAGCTACATATTTCACCCTAGCAGAAAGACCCTTTTCATCCACTTCGTCAAGATCAGGCACCTTTGTCTCAAACTGCTCCTGCAAAAACATAGCAGGCGTTATTGGTCTCAACTCATTAACATCTTCAGACATGTAGGTAATGGGACGCGCATTCATAACAGCCTCAATCTCGGTAATCAAGGTCATTAGTTCACAAAGATTTAATAACGCACGACCAAGGGATATTTTCAACAGTCTTTTCATCACCCCAATTAGCCGCTCAAAAAATCCACCCCACCAAGCACCTGTGGGAACATTAAATAGCCACTGAATTTTCAATTCATGTTCAACTGTAGTCTGCTTAATGAGATTCCAAACTCCTACAAAGTTAGTACCATTATCACTATACATAGTTGTGATTCTGCCTCGTCTGGCAATCATTCTTCGAAGAGCATGTAAAAACGATTCTGTAGAGAGCGACTCTACCACTTCAAGATGGACTGCACGGTATACAGCACAGGTGAACAAGGCAATCCAAACCCTAGTACCATCTTTTATGAAAAGAGGTCCAGCCAAATCGACTCCGCATACTTGGAACACCTTTCCAAGATTTACACGGTTATTAGGTAACCCGACAGGTGGCGTTCTCACTGGTTGGGCTTTGTGCCTAAGACAACGAACACATTTACTAACAACACGTCGGGCTAATCGTCTACCTCTGACTATCCAGTATTCTTCTCTCAGGGCTCCTAACACAGTACTTGCTCCAGCATGGTGCATTTTCTCATGACATTCTACCACCATGGACTCCACTAGTTCACACTGAGGTAGTAAAATGGGTTCCTTGAACATGGGTGTGAACTCATCAGATAATATTTTAGTACGAACTCGAATCAAGCCATCATCATCAGTTTTAATGTTGAAATTATTTACATCTAGAGGGTGACTACTCTGAATCCGCCATACTAATTTTAATTCAGCATGTCGTACTTCTTTGCCAGTCAACACCTCTCCGCAGTTTGAACTTTTCCCACTAGCTTTCTCAAGAAATCGGTAGATCCAACCAACAACACGCACATTTTTCGAGAAAGAAGCAAAGTGTGTGAACAAGTTTTCTCTTACATCGTTTGTGTTGTACAAACTAACAGCCGTTTTCTTCGATTCCTCTTCTGTAGGGGCTATTTTCACAGTTAACCACTTGTTCTCATTCTCTAGGAGCCACTGAGGACCCTCCCACCATTTTGATGCAACAAATTCGGACAACAAGCATCCTCGGCTGAGTATATCAGCAGGATTACAATCGCCAGGAACAAATCGCCACTGCTCGGGTGACGTCAACTGGTGGATTTCCTTTACCCGGTTTCCAACAAAGGTCTTCCATTCACCTTTCTTGATCCAGTAAAGAACAATCATAGAATCAGACCAGTACACAATGTTGGAAATATTAGTCGATTTACTAATAACAGAACCAAGCCTTGCTGCAAGTGTTGCCGCTACAAGCTCTTTACGAGGGATTGACATGTCTTCCATTGGTGCAACTCTGGACTTAGCTAAAACAAATCGAACATTAAAGCCATCTTTGTTTTCATACCTCATAAAGGCACAAGTGCCCAGTCCAAGGAGACTGGCATCACTGAATACATGTAAACAAGCTGTGTCAGAGACACCTCTTAAACATCTAGGCACCACAATGCTGTCAATCAAATCAACTTCAGTAAGCCACTGCGAGCACTTCATTTGAATTTCTTTTGGAAGGGGTGTGTCCCAGTGTAGTTTGAGCTTAAATGCCATTTGCAATGCAATTTTCAGATGGAGTAAAGGTGCCGATAACAAACCCAATGGATCAAACACCCTGCTTATAATCGACAGCAATTTCTTCTTAGTTAATTCATTGATTTTCTCTTTTGGATCGAAGCTAAAGTTGCATCCCAACAGATCATCTAAAGCATGCCATTTGACACCTAAGACATTTTGTGTCACATCATCTCCTGACAAAACCCACCCACGGAGTTGGAAACTGGCTTGAGACATCACATTTGTAGCTTCGGACACAAATTCCTTGGCATCACTCAGGGACTGAAATGAACATAGGCAATCATCCATGTAAAAGGAATTTTTCAGTCTTTCAACTAAGTCACCACTTAGAGTATTCAAATGATGAGTGATGGTGGCATTCAGCAAAAATGGGCTACACACAACTCCAAAAACTACACGACAGTGACGCAGCGTTATAATATGCCCATCACGCCACCACAAGAATTTTAACATTTCTCGATCATCAGGGTTCAGTCCAATCATTAAGAAAGCCTGTTTTATGTCTCCCACAACACCGACCTCCTGTAACCTGAAACGTAATAGGATAGGTACGATACTAGCAATCAAGTTGGGTCCCGTTGCTAAACAATCATTTAGAGAGACGTTTCCAATACTTTTCGCCGATGCATCAAAGACTGGGCGGATTTTAGTTGTTTTCCCATTATTTATAACTGGTCTGTGAGGTAGAAAGTGCCCTATGTTTTCATCAGATGTTATTTCAATAATCCCATCTGTTTCCCATTGTTTAAAAACAGTATCATACGCATCATAGAGTCCATTGTTATCTAAACGGCTTACTGTTGATTTCAGACGACTTTCAGCTATTTCACGATTAGTGGGAAGAGGGGGGTGCTCATCAATCCAGGGCAATGTTACTACATACCGACAGTTTTCACCTTCGAAACGAATTGTGTCTTCAAAATTTCGCAAACATCTATCATTTATGTCCGACCTTTTTGTTTCTGTCTGTCTCTCAATTCCAATAACTTCTAAGTCCCATAAAGGATGGTGTAAATTGAGCAAAGAGGTCACAAAGTTTGTCATACTGCTTACCTCTTGCCTCTCTGCGGTACCCAGGAGACACCATCCAAGCTTCGTCTCAAATGCTAACAGCTTAGAGTCAATACATTTCACACCTGTAACAAGTTCGCCCATAACATCAGCTCCTAACAACACATCAATAGGTCGGTTAACTCCATCATCTGTCAATGTAATACCATGTGCAGCCACCTTCCGTAACAAATGCGGATCATTCACAGGTGGTATCAAACCACAAATCTTCTTCTCCCTAAGTGCCTAAAGAACAAAACTGTTATCACCCTGTAAGCTAGTTAGTTCAATTTCATGAATTGGATGTGATATTTCAGATGACACACTCCCACCAAACAGCATATGACAAATATTTTCACGACCACATTCGATCAAACCCAATTTTTCACAGATAGCTTCCGAAATATAACTGCGGTGTGAAGCAGTATCAAGTAATATTCGAACAGTGACACCACGCAATTGTGCTACTAATGTTTTTAAAATGACAGTTCCACTAGGCCCTGCAAATAACGATGCTGTTCTGCTGGGTTCACCAACACACATGATATCATAGTGCCTCCCTTTACATTTACCACAATCTATTCTTTTCCTACACTGCTGTCTCGAGTGACCTCCCTGCAAGCATGCAAAACAAGCTAGTTTTTCTTTTACAGTTTTACGACGGTCCTCAACCGACATTTCTTTAGAACACTTGTAAGAGGGATGGTTCTCATTACAAAACAAACAGGTTAGGGTTACTTTGTGTGGCCGTCCTGTTTGCTGATAACTTACCCGATTCTGCCTGACAGTAGGAGTGAAAGAAACGAGAGCTGCAGCTGTTGGCTCTGTTCTGGGCGCAGTGAATTTATCAACCTCATTCACCTTAGCAGAATTTTTGATATGACCCACCATTACGCCAAGGGACGAGAAAAATGATTTCGGAATTATAAGAAAATGCCAAGAGCTATCAGTGGTTGCCATGGCAACACTACTAAATTGATGAGGCATGGACCATCAGACGTTGCCATGACAACGCACTTGCACGAGATCAGATTCAGTATTTCCATCTGATTAAGTGGTTGGTTGGTTGGTTCTTAAGTTTAGGGGCTGCGACAACGCGGTCATGTAGCCCCGTGTACTTTGGGTGTGTGTAGAATCTGTCTGATAACCGGTGTTAATTGTGATGACTGTATTAGTGTGTGTTATCTGTTTGTTAATTTATTTAAGTACTGCAACTAACAATTTTTCAGATAGTTCCTACTTTTGCCGCCAAGCGCCACTGTCAACGACTACGAGGCCAAGTTCAGAACTGAGCTACTAGACGCCGCCGCAGTCGGCTCTTGGCAACGAACATAGAAACCTAAGAGCGTTGTATACATTCTTAACCTATCCAATTTAGCTTCACACAGGTGCAATTAGTGGAAGGATCTTTAACATGCCATAAATCTATGACATGGGACCGCCGGCTTTACTTCCCCTCCGAAGGAAGGCATACTGAGGGATATTTAACGCTCTTAAAAAATCCGACGGCTTCGGCCGGGTTTGAACCCGGTATCTTGGGCATAGAAGCTCAGCATGTTACCGACTACGCCACCAAAGCCGCCTGATAAAGTGGGAAGCGGCTTCGGTGACGTAACTGGTAGCATGCTGAATGTCTATGCCCAATGTCGCGGTTTCAAAGCCGGCCGAAGTCGTCGGATTTTCTAAGAGCACTAGAATCCCTCAGTATGCTTTCCTTTGGAGGGGAAGTTCCAACGTTCGTTGCGAGTTGATGGTTGGGGTGGCATCTAGTAGCCAAGTTCACAGCTAGGTGTCGTTGACGGTTGTACCTGGTAGCAACATTAGGAACTACTGCTTGAAATTGACCGTCTGCAGTACTTACATGAATTAAGACTAATACAGCCATTACAATTCACACCGTGTATCAGAGAGATTCTACACTCACCCAAAGTACACGGGGTTAGATGACCGCGTTGTCGCAGCCCCTAAACTGAGGAACCAACCAGAGGTAGATTTCGTTAGAAAGCTAACTATTGCAATGGGTACCATGTTTCGACTTCCGGAAAATTTCGACATATCTTCGCGTTTCACATCCCCAGGCCCCAAAACCACCGTCAGTTCAAAAGTTATATATAATTTATGTATGTATATGTATATCAGTTTATTGTGGACACGATAACTGCCGTAATTTTGTACCAATCACTTTGAATTTTTTACCGAATACGTATACCTATAAAATCTCGGTCGAGTTCGTTACTGGGCTAAATCGGTCGTTGGGGGGTGAAAATGGGGGGCTTTTTTTTCGAAAAAGTGAAATATTGCTATAACTCTCTTAATATGTGAAATATCGAATCCGTTCAACATTCATACTATGTGTCGGATAAAGCCCAAAAATGTATGTTTGAAGAGTTTTTTTTATAGCACCAACCATTGACCAAAGGGGTGGGAAAAAGTGGGTTTTTCGGGAAACATTAATCATATCTCTCTTAATAGGCACAATATCAAAACCGTACAAAATGGACAATATTCCCATAATAATTACCTAAAACTTTTGTCTGAAAGAATTTTTGATATAACCCACCATTATGCCAAGGGATGAGAAAAATAATTTCGGAATTATAAGAAAATGCCAAGACCTATCAGTGGTTGCCATGGCAACACTACTAAATTGATGAGGGATGAGCCATCAGACGTTGCCAAGATAACGCACTTGCACGAGATCAGATTCAGATTTCCATCTAAGTGTGAAGCGGCTTCGGTGACGTAACTGGTAGCATGCTGAATGTTTATGCCCAAGGTCGCGAGTTCAAAGCCGGCCGAAGTCGTCGGATTTTCTAAGAGCGCCAAAAATCCCTCAGTATGCTTTCCTTTGGAGGGGAAGTTCCAACGTTCGTTGCGAGTTGCTGGTTGCGGTGGCATCTAGTAGCCAAGTTCACAGCTAGGTGTCGTTGACGGTAGTACCTGGTAGCAACATTAGTAACTACTGCTTGAAATTGACCGTCTGCAGTCCTTACCTGAATTACAGACTAATACAGCCATCCCAAAGTACACGGGGTTACATGACCGCGTTGTCGCAGCCCCTAAACTGAGGAACCAACCAAAATCTCTGCGGTAGAAATTTTGCGTGAAGAAGTAACAGACCGTTACATAGTTGCACATCAGTGTCGAAACCTAGCATAAGGACAGTGTGACCACAAGTATAAAAATGGACCCCAAATTACAAGAAGGTTACCGTTCCCATAAGACAATAAAATGTTTAAAATAAGCATAAAATGACGATAAACAAAGTTAATTAAGCTCCAATTATAAAATACCTTCTCGCATTAAATGAGGTCTGATCCTTCTACGAAAATCTGCATATTCTGTCAATTTTCGCCTATCTCCAAGTTTGTCCGGTGAAATCTACCTCCGCCTTCCGGCGTGCCGAGAGGACTTTTTTCAATCCAGTCCTGTCAATGGTCGCCAAAATGTTACAAATCAATTCTTCAACTCATGTCTACAATTCAAGAACAATCACTTTTATTGTACACAACAAGGAGCATCACTATCCAGCCATTACATTCAGTTACTCCTGTTCCATCTTGCTCATCAACGCTCCAAGGGTGCCAACTTACAAAAAACAAATTTAATTACAGAAACACATTCACAACAGTCATGTAGCCCCGTGTACTTTGGGTGAGTGTAGAATCTGTCTGATAACCGGTGTTAATTGTGATGGCTGTATTAGTGTGCATAATGTGTGATTCAGGTAGAAGGACTACAGACGATTAATTTTTTCAAGTAGTTCCTACATTTGCCACCAAATGCTACCATCCACGACACCTAGCTGCGGACGCAGCTACAAAATGCCATCGCAGTCAGCACCCGGTGTCGAACTTTGAAACTAATAGAGCGTTACCAAACTAACCTACAAATTTTTGCTTCCACAAGTGTAATAAAGTGGTAGGTTCTTTTTCATGCCATAAATCTATGACATGGGACCGCCGGCTTTACTTCCCCTGCGAAGGAAGGCATACGGTACTGTGAAAGTTTGTATAATCACATTTGTAGGAATCAGTATAGACAGAAAATTAAGAGGTATGCCTTAAAATCCATGGACTGTACTTGTCAGTAATAATAACGCTCCATAATTGTTTGCAAATAATAGTGTACTTCGTTTGTAAATGTTGCGAAATTTAAAATGATAATGCTACTTATTTGTCATTACGTACTGGTATTTAAAGTGAAGACTTACAGAATTGCATGATAACTGTATTAAAATTACTCAAACATCCCAAATCGTTTCGTGCACTTTGCAAAATGTATTTCATAAAATCATCATCAGCTTCTAAACGCCTTGTCGTTGCAGCCACTTCTTACGGTCTTCAGCAGTTCTCTTCATATTGACATACGAGGCACATTCCATTTCCTTGTCAATGTTCTTGCGATATGATTGTCTTGGTCGTCCCCTTGGTTTTTTCCCCCAAAATTGTTCCTTCAAAAATTACCTGGAGGAGAGTGTCATGTCTGAGTCTGTGTCCCATGAATTTTGCTCTCCTTTTCTTGATGGTGTTCAACAGGCACAGATTCTCCTGAATTTGGTTCAGAAAGGGCTCATTTGTCTTTCTTTCTATCCAGCTTGTTCGAGTCAATTGTCTCCAAAACCACATTCTCTTTTCCCAAGTGTCCATGTTTCTCAACCATAGGTCAACACACTCCAAACAAAGGTATTGAGAAATAACTTCCTTATTTTCAAGGGAAGCCTCCGTGGCTTAGGCGGCAGCACGCCCCCCTCTCACCGCAGGGTCCATGGTTCAAATCCCGATCACTCCATGTGAGATCTGTGCTGGACAAAACGGAGGCAGACAGGCTTTTTCTCCGGGTACTCCGGTTTTCCCTGTCAAAATTTCATTCCAGCAACACTCTCCACTATCATTTCATTTCATCTGTCATTCATTTAATCACTGCCCCCGAG
The DNA here is from genome assembly GCA_946902985.2 of Meconema thalassinum. Lineage (NCBI taxonomy): Eukaryota > Metazoa > Arthropoda > Insecta > Orthoptera > Tettigoniidae > Meconema > Meconema thalassinum. The sequence goes on from OX336394.1 coordinate 58,604,274, forward strand.
GAGTGCGTCAGGCACATTTCATATCCCCGCCGCTAGATGGGGGCTTCATTCAATCCATTCCTGACCCGGTCGGGGACTGGAAGCAGGCTGTAGTTTTTTTTCAACTTGAGGTGCTCATTGAGCAGCAAATTCTTCCTATTTTGAAACGTTTTTACGCCAACACAATTCTTTTCTTAATTTCTAAGATTCATCTGATGTCATAATTAATTACACTTCCCAAAATGAAGGATCTTATGAGTGAGCTGGATGGATAGAACCACAAATCTTGAGATATTGCGTAGGATAGGAGATAATTAGCTGTGTCAAAATTAGGGAGTTACAATACTTGGGTCATATAACGAGAGGAGACAGGTATCGTCTTCTACAAAATATTATTCAAGGGAAGGTTGAGGGCAGGAGGAGTCGGGGAAGAAGAAGGATCTCTTGGTTGGACAACCTAAAAAATGGTTCAAGTGTAGTTCCAGTGAACTTTTCAGTGCTGTTCGATCCAAAAACCGGATTGCTGTGATGATCGCCAACCTTGCGGCACATGAGGAAGGAGAAGAATAGCGTATTCAATGACACTATCATTTAACATTATTTATTAGCTAAAATTGGTTGTTTCTTTTATAAGCACTGAATGTTTTCTATGAAATAAGTTTGTATATATTTTCTTTTAAAATTATGATTGCATCAGATGCTTTTCTCAAAATTACATTGTCCTTCGGGAATACTGTATTTAGTTAGTTATTGTTGTTTTAAGGGGCGGAACTACGAGGTCATCTTCCCCATACTGTATTTAGTTGTGGATAGTAATAATTAAAAGCTTCCAAGGGGGCCCGAGCAGAACATTACATAGGGGCCCTTAAATCAACCTCGCCAGCCCTGACCATGATGTCCAAGCCTTACAAATTAAACAACAACTGGGTAGCTGCTGTTCCGACTCATCCCGTCAAATACCCTTATGGTACATTATTTGAAGATTGGTTGATTTATTTAGGGACTCTGTGATATCGTGATCAAGTACCCCGTGTTCTTGGGTCTGTCTTATTGTTATTGCTGTATTAGTGTGTGTATTTGTAACTCAGGCGATATTTGGAAGGAGACGGCCGTGGCTTTAAGTAAGGAACCATCTCGACATTTATCTGGACCAGAACATTGCTGAGTGTACCCCGATCCATCCCTCAGGTCAGAATTACATTTCTTGGCTGAGTCTGGAATCGAACCCATACCTCCAATATTTAGATAAATAATAAATAAAGCATTATTCAATAATCTATATATATATATAAGAAAGTCGTGTTAGTTACACTATTTATAACTCAAGAACGGCTGAACCGATTTGGCTGAAAATTGGTGTGGAGGTAACTTAGAACCAGGAGACAGACATAGGATACTTTTTATCCCGTGACGTGACATAAAACGTCAAAGAGAATATAAGTCACTATAAAACGTAACGCAAATGACAGGTAAGGCAAGTCGTTTCCAGGCAACAGTAGCTCTTGACGAGACACGGCCGACTGGATGCGAGTAGCACTCTCCACTACCAGTATAGAAAATGAGGCTCTTTACATGAAATCCCGTTAGTTACTCAACGTAATTTGTATAGGGGTAGTAAATCCAATTTACAATAGAAGGCGCGAGTAGCTTCAACAAAATGGCGTGCGTTTGTTTCAAGAAAGTCCCACATGCGTCCATATACCATTCATCCCATTGCGATGAAACTTGGGTGAGATGTTCTGTACACTTCAGGTAAGCTTTCTGGCTGAGTAAATCCACTTAACAATAGGCAGCGCACGAGTAGATTCAACAAATGTGTGACGACGGGCGAAGCGTTTCAACACAGTCCTGTATGCGTTCACATACCATTCGTCCGATAGCGATGAAACTTGGGTGACAGTTTGTGTATACTACAGGCAAGGTTTCTGGCTTAGTAAATCCATGTTATAATAGGTAGCGCACGAGTAGATTCAACAAATGAGAGACGACGGGCGAAGCGTTTCAACAAAGTCCCGTATGCGTTCATATACTATTCGTCTGATAGCGATGAAACTTGGGTGAGATGTTGTGTACACTTCAGGGAATGTTTCTGGCTTAGTAAATCCACTTAACAATAGGTAGCGCACAAGTAGATTCAACAAATGAGCGACGACGGGCGAAGCGGTTCAACAAAGTCCTGTAGCCTATGCGTTCACATACCATTCGTCCGATAGCGATGAAACTTGGGTGAGAGGTTGTGTACACTTCAGGCAAGGTTTCTGGCTTAGCAAATCCACTTTACGATAGGTAGGGCACGAGTAGATTCAACAAATGAGCGACGACGCGTGAAGTGTACCTTTATGGAAGCTTTCTGGGTTAGTAAATCCACTTTACAATAGATATCGCACAAGTAGATTAAACAAATGAGCGACGACGCGCGAAGTGTTTAAACATAGTCCCGTATGCGTTCATATACCATTCGTCCGATAGCGACTAAACTTGGGTGAGTTGTTGTGTACACTTCAGGGAAGGTTTCTGGCTTAATAAATCCACTTAACCATAGGTAGCGCACGAGTAGATTCAACAAATGAGCGAAGACGCGTGAAGCGTTTCATCCAAGTCCCGTATGCGTTCATATACCATTCGTCCAATAGCGATGCAACTTGGGTGAGATGTTGTGTACACTTCAGGGAAGGTTTCTGGCTTAGTATATCCACTTTACAATAGGTATCGCACAAGTAGATTTAGCAAATGATCGACGGCACGCGAATCGCTTAAACAAAGTCCCGAAGCGTTCAAATACCATTCATCCGATTGCTATGAATCTTTGGTTGAATTGTTGTGCACACTCCAGGAAAGGTTTCTGACTTAGTAAATCCTTCTTACAACAGGTAGCACACGAGTAGATTCAACAAATGAGTAACGGCGCACGTATTGTTTTAAAAAAATCGTATGCATTCATATACCATTCATGCGATTGCAATGAAATTTAGAGAAATGTTGTTTCCACTCCCGCAAAGATTTATGATTTAGTAAATCCATTTTACAATTGGTAGCGCACGAGTAGATTCAGCTAATGAGCGACAGCGCGTGAATCGTTTCAACCAAGTCCCGTATGCGTTCATATACCATTCATCCGATTGTGATAAAACGTTGGTGAGTTGAGTACAGTCCTGCGAAGGTGTATGAATTAGAAAATCCGTTTTTCAATGGGTGATGCACAAGAAGATTCAACACATGTGTGAAGGCGCGTGAATCGTTTAAACAAAATCCCGTTTGCGTTCATATGCCATTCATCCGATTGCGATGAAACGCTCATGAGTTGTTGTGTACACGTCAGGGAAGGTTTTCGACTTAGTAAATCCATTTCACAATAGGTAGCGTATAGGTAGCGTGTGACGGCGCTCGAATCGTTTCAACAAAGTCCCGTATGTGTTCATATACCATTCATGTCATTGCGAAGAAACTTTGGTGAGTTGTTGAACACGCTCCCATGATTTTTTTTGGAGATAGTAAATCAATTTTACAATAGTTTAGAGGTGGTTAACGGAAAAAAAATAATATTGGGAATCCAAAAGCACTTCAACCAACAAAGTTACAACGCCAACACTTTCTTTGATTGGAATTGCAACGCATGCCGGGTACAGATAGAATATATATAAATAAATAGATATTAAATAAATAAACATTCAATATTAAATAATAAATACGTAGTGTAATAATAAAAATAAATAATCACCAAGAAATCAAATTTGGATTTTGCACTTAGGCCCTAATGCCAAAATCTAAAATGACGAGACCAATAGAAAAAGATTTATTTTCTTTAATTTTACATTTTTCAAAGAATATGTTATATTTCTTGGTATAATAGTGACAAACTAATACATTTAGTACGGGACGTCAACAACACTAATGATAATAATTATGTGAAAGACAAATTGAAATAAATTAATTGTAATAGTTGCTAAATTAACTCAAAACAAGTAGTTCCGTGAAGAACAAAATAGCCTATTTTCATATATCCAACTTAGACTATATCAATTGCCACTATCAACATGTACATTTTCAGTTTGATTGCTGTAAGATTCGTAGATATTGAGAACCATCTAAATATTTCGGACAATCACACTGTTGGATTTGAATATATCTAGGCCATAGAGTTATGTACTATTAGATGACGGTTATTGCGTAGGTTCATTATTCATACGTTCACTTCGATCGCATGATTAATACACAAGATATAAAAACGTAATTTTAAAATTTCACACAGCTACCATCTTCAGGTTATATAAACAATTGAACTAAATTAGATGCCAGTGCATTACAATGTGCATAAAAATTTGCTGTACCAAGTTTCATTGGAGTTGGATGGTTAAATCGCGAGAAAAGTCTATTTAAAAGTTTCAACTTATCTTGGCCGCCATGATCGATTCGTAGTCAACAGGGTTTTGAAAGTCTCATAGGTGAACGTCTAGTAGTGCCCTTTATCACCGTACAACATTTCAGGGTGTTATGAGTAATACTTTCGGAGATATAGAATGCCGGTGAAATATTTCGCACAGCCGCCATGTTGGATTGGTGAGATATAATAAAAGTTGAATGCTACGGTCAGGGATGGCCGACATGGTGCTATGACCTCACTGAGTTTCATTGAAATCGCTCAAGCCGTTTGGATTTTATTAGGGGGAACACATACATACGCACACACACACGGACAAAAGGTGATCTCATAAGCCTATATTTTCATAAATGAAAATAGGCTAAAAAAGCCAACCTTTTTTAAATTGGACGCCCCTTAAATTGTAAAATAATCATTCTGATGGCATAATTGTCTTTATTTACATTTTAGTTAACCGTTACCTCGCTGGAATAGTAGCACTTCCTGTTCGAAGAGAAATCGCTGCGAACAAGGAAAGAAAGACAGCGGAGCAGGAAGGAACCCATCCTCTATATGGGCATGAACCGCACCCGCAACGACTGAAGTCAAGGAAGTGGTTCCTTAGAACATCCAAGGAACCACTGCTGAAAAAGCTAGGTTGCAACTGTGGAGAGCTACGACCTACCTTCCCCCTGGTTGGAAAAGAGTCTCTGAATCCTTACATCCTGGCTATAACTAAATCCCTGCGTGGATGCGCATATCCGCGGATAAAGCCGCCAATATCCGCAAAATGTTTCGCTACGCGGATATAGTTTGCATGGCTGATAGCGGATAAGCTTCGGATAATGTTTGGAGTAAATTTGCGGATAGTTTTTAGAATACAATCCGAACTTGTTGAATAGCATTTCCAGGACCCGGATGTTCATGACATAATTTTATTCCGTTATGTTTTTCCATGACAAATGTAAGATGCTGATTTAAGCTTATCTCATTCAAAATATGCCATTAAGCATAATTAACACTCCGAACTGAAGAGGGTTGCAATTCTAGCTGTATCTAGGGACCTGAAAAAATCGCATTTGCGATAAATGCGAATTTTTAAATTTCGTACAGAATCCAAGCCTACGTTAATTTTAATGTAAAAAGAAAACCATATTTAAGCGTAAATCAAAGTGCGACAAAATGCGAATTGTGACCCAAAATGCGAAAATACCAAATAAGTGCGATTTTATAGCGAAATTACTTAAAATCTGCTAATTTATTTGCGAATTTGTTTATTAAACAAAAGAAAATGTTTAGTAGGTGGCCTAATCGCTCGCTAGCGATACCTCATCTCGGACTCGTAGTGTGCTACGCATATTGGTCGATATAACAATCGATTTCTGTATCGATACGAACTTTCGACTATCTATAACTTATTCAGACAGCTGAAGAACGAAACTCATTTGTGTACTTGGCGCATCGTGGCGACTGGTGGTTTGTCGAACACGTGAACTTCGCTAAACGGAAAATTTTGCGTCTTGCCGCGTGAATTGTAACCTTGTTCTTTTTTTAACCTTCAAGCACTTCAAGGTTCAAAGTTTATTTTCTAGAAATGGGACGTACAGCTAGCTATAACTGCCCATGAAAGACCACAGCAGTACGATAATCATGGCTTTTATTGTTCCGACTCCGCAACGGTATTTTGCAAATATTGTAACTGCCGTGATGGGTGGGAGAAGAAGGACAATATTCAGAAACATATTACATCGGAGAAGGACAATATTCAGAAACATATTACACCGGTAAAACATGTTGCAAAGCAACGAGAATGCGCAACACTTTCTGAACCCAAACAAATCTCTGTTATTGAAAGACTACAGGGAGCCAAACGACGGAAGCATGACAAGGACTACTTCACAAAAAGAACTGTTGAAGTATTTGCAAAAGCAAATATTTCCTTAGAAAAGCTTGTAAATGAAACTGTAAGAGCGTTGATTGCTGAATGGTATCTCAAGTGTCGCCAATAATGGCATATAGTCCGTAAGAATCCGGAAAAATTAGATGCTAATTTTCCAAAAATAAATGCTAAATAGGGAAAAAATAAATACTAATTTAAAGGAAAATAGATGCTAAATTTTCAGGTCCCTACGTATAACATTCATTTTAAACATAGTACATGAAATACATAACCTAAGGGAACGTCTTTCTCATCAAATGTGTTGCTTTAATCCTTTTACGCTTTATCTAATAAACTGAAAATATTATCGTAATGTCAGCGGATACGAAAAAACACAATTCATTGACACAAAATCTACAGACAGGCACCCGCTGGTTGCTTCGTCCGTCACTGGTTATTTTGCTTCCTAAGTAACAGAAGTCTCCTACTTCATTTAGCTTTTCACCTGCCAATTTATGTCCATAAAGGTTTCTGATTTATTTCGTCTGCATTCCAATATTTTTGTTTTACATTTATTTATTTATTTATTTTCATCATGAATTCTTTCCTCAAGACGGAGTCCATACCATCCAAAAAATTATTTATACTTAGGTATACTGCGTAAGAACCAGTCAACGCCGGGTAATGCGTGCTAGTCACAGTCATAATGATTTGCTCAAAGCTGTGCCAAAAGATAAATGCTGCAGTTCAAACATGGCAGCAGTCTTCAAAGGACATAAATACTGGGTGCCCTCGGCTAGATTTGTAACTGTCTTCTCTGTATCTGTCCCTTACATTTCCCCTGAAGCGATGAAACAATGGAAAAGTTTATCAGAATGTGAAGTAAATTTCTCTCCTGAGTTTGAAGATAGCCTTCCAGGAATCGGCCCATTGCTGTGTTTACAGTAGAACGCAATTAGTGGGCATTATCTCCAACAGTTGAACTTCCCTTCCTAATAACCCCTTCTCGGAAGAGAACTCGATGTTCTGTTGAGCAATTCTTACCTTAGGCCATTAGTGTCACCGTTTCGTCAACTTTCCGTCCAATAACACTGTTTACGTACAGAATTCACTTGCTTTCAGCAATAACAATCAGGGAGCGGATTTTCAGATAGTCATTTTAAGTTTTCAAAAACATAAATAGGGTTTTCTTATGTTTTTAATGGGTAGGGTGGAATCGGTTTTTATATTTAACCCTGGTACGCAGGCATGACGGCTGGCGGAGCTGGGCATCCCTGTGGCAATCGGAGTAGTCGCGTGGTGGGACGCATATGCTGATTGGAACGTGCGGCTGCTTCCCACTGGCTTTGAGTGCCTGGGCCGTCAGGGCTGTCCATTCCAACATGTACGGTACTCGCTACCTCCCATTGATGTATATGAGAGATTCGCCACATGATTTCGGAGCCTTGCAGTTCAATCTGGAGGCTGATTTTCCGCAAGTTGTCCTCTTATAGAACAACGATTGCGTCCACAAAGTTTCAAGATAGGCTTCGACCTGTCTTACCTGATACTTTCCTTGTGAGGCAATCCACAGATAATTATCAATCAGCGTCAAAGGTGCAAAGGCGAACTTACGCTAGCGATGAGGTTTGTATCCTGAATTCTTGTTAGAGATTCTAGAAGGGAAAGCACTTATTTTAAGTAGAATATCTGTAATTTGAAGTAATTAATTAAACATTAATTATCGGTCGAAGTCGTCGGATTTTTAAGAGCGTTATAAATCCCTCAGTATATCTTCTTTCGGAGGGGAAGTAAAGCCAGCGGTCCCATGTCATAGATTTATGGCATGTTAAAGAACCTTCCACTAATTACACCTGTGTGAAGCTAAATTATATGTTAAACATTTGACTAACGCTCTTAGGTTCCAAGGTTTGTCGTCTGGAGCCGACTGCGGTGGCATCTGGTAACCTAGTTCTGAACTAGTAATCGTTGACGGTGGCGTTTAGCGGCAAAAGTAGAAACTACTTCAAAAAATTCAATGTCTGCAGTCCTTACATGAATTGAAAACAGATAACACACACTATATACAGCCATCACAATTAACAACTGTTATCAGACAGATTCTACCCACACCCAAAGTTCACGGGGCTACATGACCGCGTTGTCGCAGCCCCTAAACTAAGGAACCAAGCAAACAACCAAGCAAGCAAGCATTAATTAAACAAATTTTGTCCAATAATGCCAAACGGTCCTAGGTGGGCGAGACTCTTTCGGCCGTTAATGACTCTCCACCTGCTGGTCTCAAGTAAGATGGCTATGACCATCGCCGTCTATAATTCCCAAGCCGTGCTGTTGGTAGAATTGGCAACACAGTGTCAGGGCCTTAAGTTGAATAAACACGTAAGATCACATGTTATGTTTGGTCATAAATATCATTTATTTTGATATGACAGCATCTAAAAGCAGTTTGTACTAACTATTTCAACACCCGTGAAATTCCACGTGGTAAATCAGACCTGCTGAGAGTTGTAGAAGTGTTCACTACCAAATACTACCGTCCAAGATACCTAGCTGTGAACTTGGCTACTACTAGATGCCATCGCAACCAGCACCTGGTGACGAACGTTGGAACTCAAGAGCATTAATCAAACCTAACCTACACATTTTGCTTCACACAAGTTTAGTTATTGGATGGTTCTTTTAAATGTCATAAATCTATGACATGGGACCGCCGGCTTTACTTCCCCTCCGAAGGAAGACATACTGAGGGTTTTAAACGCTTTTAAAAATTCGTACGTCTTCGGCCGGGTTTGAACCCGCGACCTTGGGCATAGAAGCTAAGCTTGCTACGAACTACACCACCGAAGCCGCCTGGGTATTTCCCGTATTAAGTTGCATGTGTAACCAATACCTGGTAATGAATTTAGCCAACATAAACTTCACTAATATTTCATTAAACTATTTCAGATGCCTAGGAAGTTGTGTGCCTGACTGTAAGACAAATTATGGCAGCACTATTAAAATAACTGGTTATGCACTATCACTACGTTTTGATCACTACAGCGAGGTGGACTTTCAGTGCCTAGTAATTTAGTTTTGGTATACAGTGAAATCTCTCTAAAAGACCACCTCTCTTAAAGACCGATATTTCTTGGAACCGATTTAAAACCTCATAAGGTCAATGTATTTGTTACCTCTATTTAAGGACCACCCCTCTCCCCGACCAAAGACCAGGCATTTTCTCAGTCTGACCTCTTTCAAAAGACCACTTCTCGTCTGCCGTCCCATTGGAGATGGTGATGAGGGTGATGATGTAAACAATGGTTCTGTTGGCACAGAACTGCATCAGCATACAATGTCATTAGAAAAAGTGTTATGTAACGTATAAAAAATAAAAAACGGCTCTCGTAGAAGATTGTTCGAACCCAGAACAAACTAATGGACTTTCGAACTCACTCAGATATTCTAGAATGTCAAATTGTGGAAAAAAAAGGTGTGCTGATCTGAAACAGAGATCAATTCGTGACTTTTTAAATGTCAGAGCTCAGAAAATAACTAATTGTAATTAATTTGTACTAATTGTGAACCAATGCAGATAAATTATAATCAAGTATGTGTTCCAACTGCACTTTATTAATAATGCAGAATACAATTATTTTTAATGCCTATCTCTATTAAGAGACCACCCCTCTAAAAGACCAGTTGTCTTTGGAACTGTCACTGGTCTCTTAATAGAGGTTTCACTGTATATCTTCATGTGGCCTCTATATTCCAGTACATTATGAACTGTACTCAGTTGGCCAGTGATTTTAGAAAGCTACCTATTTTTAAATTAAGTGACCAGTTGAGCATTATTGTTAGACTGTCAACATTAAGCATGGAAGTCTATTGTGACTATGGTGAGTGCATCTGTGGACAAAAAGTGAAGAATTTATTATCAAAGCCAGTCTCTAAGATCGTAAGAATAGTCTTAAATATTAGCCTACTTTCGATTTTTGCAATAAAATGAAAGTAGACATGAGATCAATACAGGGCGAAAATTGTGTGTCTGTTTGTGTGTGAGTCTGCGTGTGCGTGTGTGTGTGTGTGAGAGAGAGAGAGTGTGTGTACTCTGAATGTCTGTCCCCCTTATCAATTCGAACACGGTGAATTGAACGAAATTTGGTACTGCACCCTTCAATAAAACATGGTTTTCTCAAGAGTCATCTACGGGGTCGTGTTCAGTCCTGGCTGCGTTATACAGCAAAGTTCGCTTAAAAACAACATGCTCTAATGAATAGAAAGGTCGATGACAGAGGCTATACTAGAAATAAAATGAATAACAAGTAGAATAAAAGAAATTTAATGACTGAAAATTATGTGCATATTATTATTATTAATCGTATGTGCATAATAATAATAATAATAATAATAAATAAAAGAAATTCTCTCTGACTTTCACCCCCTTAATAAATAATAATATTACTGAGCGGTAAGACTCGCTCCACCAACGAAACAATGTGAATACAGCTTCACACAAAATGATAAATCATAACATAAACTTTGAGCGGTAAGAACTCACTCGTCACAACTTATGGATACAAGTCCATTTTTCCTGGTCAAGAAGTTATATAATGCGTGGTGTACTGCTCGTTAATAAGAAACTGAGTACTGATGCGAGTCCGTTTACAACTGAAACAGTCATGTTGCTCACGGAGTTGCATCTTTTAAATCACACTACGGCTATGGGACCCACCCTTAATTAATACACAATAATTACTACTGACACATGCAAGATCTAATAAAACAAAAAGATGAAGAATCTCCTTGAGATTCTAGCTGGTGCCAGAGCACATGGAATAAAAAGAGCATGCCAGAAATAGGCCAAAAACGCTCTCATCACAACTTGGGAACATAGCCTCGCGCACCCTAATGCCACACGGGTCATTGAACGCGTAAAATAAACACACAAGAATTAAAGCAAAAGCAACAAAATACAAGCCTAACGGCTGAAAAACTATGTTTACATTTATATAAAACGCCATACAAACAGGAGTTTCGGAAGCTACCTTACAACATGGACAACACCCATTTAATCAGTCAAATACTCATTATAACCGATCAGGTTTTGTGAATTTAAACAACGTCTTAAATTGAAGTACAGGATCCTAGCCTGTTACTAATGACAAGTCGCGTTATCTGATTTGAGCGCGCCCCTCTTGTATGAGTCATCGCTGCCTCAATTATCTCTCTCAGTCCCTCAAGCTAGGTGCAGTTTCCCTCTGGAAACGCCAACAAATCTCACTCATCCCCTGGATGGCAAGAAAACACAGATATATACCACAAGTTCAGCCTCGCGAGGTCATGAACTGGGCTGACGTGGAGCAAGACAGAATAATCACAATGATATATTCTCGCTAGCACATCATAAAAAAATCACACTACGCACCAAAAGCTTGGACTGACTCTCAAAATCATACCACTGGGTCGGCTCAAAACAGATCAACAATATCGCGTCCATTGACACATTAAAAAAAATACACAACAAAAACTTGGGTGCAAAGTGCCATCCCGTTCAGCTCTGCTGGAAAGCAACTATCAAAATAATCCTGATCCGTCATAAAATTCTGCTCACAAATAATCTTTACCCTCCAAATTCTATTTTTAATCTCAAAATTAATTCAGTTCCATTTTTGTTATAAGGCATACTTCCGAATAATAATGCTTGACCGCGATTTACGCAAGCGAATGCAAGCACGGGCTGCGCGTCGCCCCGTAAATTTGAACAAAACACAAATCACAATATTTACAAATTACACAACGCTCGGCTTGTCCCATATTTAACGTGTCAGTAAAACAAAAACTAATAATCTACATTACCAAACAAGCAAACAAATATCTACAAAAATATGTCCCATAATACCATAGCTGATTTAATAAATAAATAAATTCATTTGTACTCAATCCTTTAAAACAGCGTCAAGGAGAACGTCTGCAACCATCTCCTTTAAGATGTTTATCTCGTCATCGACATCTTCTGGCAAATGCCCTGCTGGTTCCAAGATCCGGTATCGTTCCTAGACATCATCTCGTGCTGAATTAAATAAAGTTCTGTCAGATACACACACGATATATTTCCTACTACATTCACCTATCAAGTACTAAATTCCCTGACAGTCTATTTGGTGAATTATTTCGATGAACTGGTCCTACTGGTAGTGCTGGGACTACAAATAAATCACTGAAGTTACACTTATAACTTGACGAAAATGTTTCATGTTCAATAACATGAAAATATGCAGATTATGCCTCGTGTCCTCGGACACCTTACGTTCTCAAATGCTCAAATAAAAATCAACGTTACGTCCTCAGACGCACAAAATAAAGAGTCGACGTTACGTCCTCAGACGCACAAAAATAAGTGTGTTCTCTCGAAGCTTTCTGGATCCTTATAAATGAAACTGACTAGGGTAGGTGTGGAAGGGGATTTATGAAAAAATATTCCATAATAATTATCAGACTAGCATGCGATCGGTATCATTGAGTTCGTAGCGATGTGGAGGTTACGATTATGCTGTAGCCGGCTCGAATCGATCGTGGAATTAATCCGTAGATAACTCCCGCGTTAATTTACCAGGGTGCGTTACCAAGCCGAGTTGCCGCTAAAACAAGGCGTCTTGATTGTATTGGTTCAGACTCTTGTATGTCTTTGCGCGCTTTTACATGTATTTCTGCAACAGGGAGTGGTTAACATGTAGATTGACCAATTACCTCGTAGCATTCGATTTTCTTCTTGGCGCTAACACTCATAGCAACAGGTCATAATGTGCGTACCCAAGCCGTCTTCGCGCTAAAAGTTGCACCTGTCCTATGTGTCATGAATATTTATGCTACCTCCTAAAATACCACAGGAGCTTAAACCATTGTGTCCTCTCGGCCACTGATTTCTCAATATTTCCCAACACCGTCTGGCTCTCATATCTGCTGCCTGTAGAAATGTATCAAAAGATGATGAATAATTATTAGAATCCTTAATACAGCCTGTGGATAAAGGGTTCAGTACAGAGGTAGCACTAGCAAAGGGCACCTCAGTGTCATGTTTTATATCGCCGCCATACGGTAACGTAATGGCGGCCATCCAAATGTTCAAAGCTTAAATCAAATTATGACTAACCTAATCATCCGATCTCTACCAAATTTTGCAACATTATACCTTTATGTAAGAAGAATCCTTGGGCCGAACTACAAGGTCATCAGCCCAATAAGTTGTGGATGGCGGCCATGTATGTATGCAAATCGATTCCTCCTATCTATTCAAACATGGTGAAACCAAATTGAACGAAATTTGATACAGCAAAGGGCAGTTCAGTGTCATGTTTTATATCGCCGCCATCTTTACGGGAACGTATTGGCGGCCACCCAAATGTTAAAAGCTTAAATCAAATTACGACCAACCTAATCATCTGATCTCTACTAAATTTTGCAGCAACATACCTTTATGTGGGAAGCATCTTTTGACCAAACTACAAGGTCATCAGCCCAATAGTTTGCAGATAGCGACCATGTATGTGTGCAAATCGATTCATCATATCAATTCAAACACGGTGAAATCGAATTGAATGACATTTTGTACAGTGGTAGCACTAGCAAAGGGCATCTCATATTCATGTTTAATATCCGTATAACACGTTGTATTTCAACAAGCTACTACAACCAACATTCAATTATACTCCTCGAAAAGGACAAAGAGTTATAACAATACCCATGCATTTAGGAGAAAGTAGGCTATATGTTCTTTACCGAACATCTTGTGTTTTTCTGAGCGCGTCAATGACAGCAGTGTGCATAGTAGAAAGGAAAAGAGACTTCAGACATTGGGACATTGAGCTACAGTTCAGACTTTTATTATTACCTTATCGGGGATCGACAGTACATAGCATGATAATATGTATCCTTTTGTGATATTTGTGTGTAGATTTAGCAGACGTTATATTCTGTTGTATTTTCGGAAACATTTCGCGTCAAAATCTATGTGTTTACGCAGTGTTAGTAATTACCATGTGCTTGCGCTAATCCTCCCAGATGACAGATGGGCGGCGTTGCCAAACGTAACGATTACGTGCCGAGTGCGACCGTGCCGGATGCGACCCAGTACAAATCGTGGCTGTAGTGACCCTGCCAGTAGCTTACAGTGCCCCATGCGACCCATTGTTCGAGAGGGGAATTGAAGATCTTATTTCCAAAGTGACGTAAATCCGTGAAATGCATAACTTCAGAAATCGCGGTTTTGTTTCTTCTTATAATTAAATTTAGATATGATTATGAATATAATGTAATTATATCCATTACTTTTATGCACATCCTGACACTGTGTTTTAAAAATCTCCTATCGCTGGAAATTGTGGTAATCATGTCCTGTAAGTTGGAGTTGGGACGTTTTGGAAATACATCATATATTGACATACGCTTTGAGTGCCATTTATGAACATTTAAATAGTTCAAACACAACAAACACAGACTGATGCTCTACATATTCTTCAAAAATAGCCATGGCCTTTGTTTTATCACGTGATGTCCAGAGAGCCATCGGATTGGTCAACATGGATATAAGACACATTGGAAATAAATACACGTTGGAGTTACATCACTTTGCAAATAAACGTAGTTCTTCGATCTCTGTAAATATGGGATATACGACGTATTGCGACTTAAAACCTTTGATATACGTTGAGTGAACCTATAAACTTGCTTATGAAAGAAATTACTGAAAAACCGTCATTTTTGGATTTACGTCACTTTGGAAATAAGCTCTTCAATTTTTACGGTGCCTAACCTAACCTAACCTAATCTAAGCGGAATTTTAACAGAGACAGATGTGCTTGGGTCGCTAGTGGCACGATGGCGAATTGGTGGCACGACACGGCTTGAGAATTATAGACGGCGATGCTCGGACTGATTCTCGAAGGGCATTGCTCAGCACCACCCATTCGTCCAGTGGTGGCTGGCGGATAATTGTTCTGGGTGTTGCACTATTTTCATTTAGTTGGGGGGAGGAGGGTAGAGTAAAAGACTGATTGATATCAGAGAAAAATGTATTCAATTGCGCGGTAAAACAAATGTACCTCATTCATCACGAACGCAGTTCAGAGAACATCACATTCCCATCGGATTAAATGGATTATAAGTCAGTCTAGGTACATGAAAACCCTCACAAGAACAAAACAACGTCGGTTATATAAGAGGCTCCCTTGTTGCAATCTGCGGGCAACGACCAGCTGAGTTATTTATTTATTTATTTATTTATTTTTATTTATCGTATGGCTTTTAGTGCTGGGAGTGTCCGAGGACATGTAGTTCCTTCAATGCGGACACCCATGGGGTGAGCTACAAGTTCTGTTGAATTTCAAGTAATTCCAACTTTCGCTACCAGATATCAATGGTACCTAGTGGTGAATGTAGGAACTTTGATAGAGCGTTCCGACGAAATCTAACCTAACAATTTAGCTTCACACTAGTTGAGTCTGTGGAAGGATCTTTTACATGCCATAAATCTATGACATGGGACCGCCGGCTTTACTTCCCTTCCGATGGAAGGCACACTGAAGGATTTTTAACGCTCTTAAAAAATCCGAAGTCTTCGCCCAGGTTTGAACCCGCTATCTTGGGTACAGCAGTTCAGCATGCTACCAACTACGCCACCGAAGCCGCTACCAGCCGAGTTAACCATTGGGATAGGACTTACTCGGTCTAGCATCTCTGCCATACCCTTCACTATTGAGATCTGGTCGGTGCTTGGGGCTGGCAACGAGCGCTCCCAGTTGGTTGGCACGCTTCGGTTTCTCAGACAGTTCACAGTACCGGTAACTTACTAATAACATCTTCTGAATTATTAAAGAACAAAATTATGAATTCCTATACATACAAAAGGAAATGTACAGCTTTTATTACTACAAATATTACGGTATTAAAGTTGGGGAGCATCAGCAGACACTCTTCGAACTTCGGCGCTCAGTTTAGTCTATTCTACTGCTGAATACTGTGCGCCGGTATGGATGAACAGCCCCCACGTAAAGAAGGTAGACACTCAGCTCAACATAGCCATGGGAACCATCTCTGGTTGTATAAGAACTACTCCACTCTACTGGCTCCCAACACTCAGCCACATAGCCCCTCCGGTGTTAAGAAGACAGGATGCACTGAGGAAGGAATATTCTAAAATAATGAGCAACCCTGCACTTCCAATCCATGACGACATTCCCACTCTGGCAATAAACCGGCTCCGGTTTAGGAATCCACCCCCTGCGTCTGGCTCAACAGCTTGCTGATAGTAATTTTAACATTACAGCTAAATGGCGTAAAACATGGACTAGAAATGCCCCACTCGAAGTTCTTGACCTCATAGATCCTGTAAAAAATCAGCGGCTTTGAACAACCGCGACATTTATGGAAGACCATTAACTGTATCCGTACAGGACATGGAGTTTGTGCGTACAACCTGCACAAATGGGGAAAGCGGCCAGACCCCTGCTGTGATTGTGGTTCACCAAATCAGATCATCAAGCAGATTGTTGATGACTGCAAAATAAGAGCATACCTAGGTGACCCTATCGACTTTTTCAGGGCTACACCATCGAGCCTGGACTGGATCAATAGTCTGGACATAAGGTTATAGGTCGATATCTGTGCTTGTATGTACTTTTATTATTATTATTATTTGTTATTATGATTGTGTTTTTTGTGTTTCATGTGTCCCATACGCTAAATAAATAAATAAATAAATACGGTATTAATTGTTTTCTTACATTATTATTAATCGTATGGCATTTACACATCACTTTTGGAACACAGAGAATAATATATAGCCTACAAGATTTACAAATTTACAGATAAATTATTTACATAGTCCATCGCATTTGCTGTAGCATGCAATAAGTCCAATCGGTTACCACAAAACATGTTCTGAGCAGTGTTGCCAAATCTGGAAATGGAAAAGAACTAATGTCTATGCTTTAAAACACCAGAAAAGCACCAGCTGGACTCTTTGATTCAAAACACTAGAAAAACACCAAAACTTATAAATGTACTGTATAAACGGCTTTTTACTTCTATTTCTTTCATTAAAAATAGTCTTCTTCACTTGTGGAGCCTGCTACCGCTATTACATATTCAGAGCAGGAAGGTGTGGTACTGCTGTAGCTCTGCATACTTCCAATTTTGGCCACTATTATATCCTTCGTAAGTTCGTAGTCGTGATAGCATTTCCCCTCTGTTTTTAGTCCAAATCGCACACACAGAATGGAATGCAATTTTTGAACTTTCATACGATTTCTTTGCTTTGTTTTGACCAATTAAGCTTGGCTAAACACTCTCCCAACATCTGCATTAGAGTGAGGGAGCGAAAGTACATAAACTGCCTTCGCATGAAACTGGGAAATCCCTGGGAGCTGGGAAGAAAATAGATGGTAGGTGGATTCTTTGTACAAGTGCACTTGCACTGAGCCCTGTATGTTGCGCTTACTTAGCACTTAAGCACGAGAATGAGAATTTCAGGGAATTACCCAGCTGAATTGTTGATCTTGACACGTGTAAAGCTGACCATTGCCTACTTTAATGGATTGACTTTATTAAAACTATTACATGGCTTCCAGGATTTACTTATTTGTCATAGGAGACATTTTCATGGAAAAATCCGTTAAGCACCAGATTTGTCACTGGTTTTATTAAAATAACACCAGTATTTTGCTATGGCGCTATTAGAACATTTCTGGCACCAGACGAACTTCAGAAACACCAGATCTGGTGCTAAAAACACCAAATTGGCAACACTGGTTCTGAGGGCACTCTTCGACTATATGTCTGATTGTCTGACGCGGGTATCCACAGGTGCACTCAGAAGAGGCAATCTTTCCCCATTTGTGAAAAAGATCACCACATCTCCCACGGTTGGAACGTATCCTATTCAGAGTGCACCATGTCCTACGGGGCAGATCAAGTCCCCATGATTTGTTGTTGGTTTGGAGAAAACTATGTAGCTCTGGTGGAGTGTTAATATACCATTCTTGTGCCCAGGCTTCGAGAAGATTGAAGCTATGGTTTGCCAGGTTGATTGCTGTTCTGATTGCAGGATGTCTGGAGCGGAGTCTGTTGATTTGGTTGGCAAGTATGTCCTCATGGATTTGCAATTGTTGGTTGTTGCTGATTTTCTTATATTCTCACTGGAGGATAATCTTTCTTCTCAGCGTAGGAGGTGGAATACGGCTCAGGACAGGTAGCCAGAAAACAGGTGTGGACCTGATTGTACCAGTAATAGCCCGCATAGTTTGGTTTAGCTGTACATCTACTAGCTTCGTGTGGCTACTGTTTAACCAAACAGGGCTGCAATATTCTGCTGCTGAGTATACAAGATAATAATAATGTTATTGGTTTTACGTCCCTAGGGCAGTTGAACGAAGAGTAAAAGCAGTGGAACCCCATGTTGTACCACACAGTTTCTGTAGGCTGTTATTTCGGTCGAACATCAATTCCCCTCGATTTTCCTTTATTCCACTCGGTCCTCCAAGGGACCCAAAAATGAGTTTCTCAACTCCGCTCGGGCTTTGGCAAGGGGTCGGCAAAGGGGTTATCCCCAATGACGTAAACAAATGTCATAATCTCTAACACCTTCTGTAGCGAATGAGCGAATTCTTGAATGCAGCTGATTTTTCTGTTCTAGGCTGTAAACAGTATTTTCAGCATCCGCAGCTGATATCGAAAGTATTTTTAGGTACAAATTATACACCTATTATTATCTAAATTTTATTTTATAATGTCCGACTAGGTTAAAAACAAACAAACATTTAATTATGCACATGTTAAAAACAATGTATAAAATTTGTAGAAAAAAATTGACTTCATAGCGCTTGACCGATGGCGTGGTGGTGTTCGCAAGACACTGTTGTGTCATTGGTCAACCACTCTGATGTCAAGTCCGCTCATTCGTTAAGTCAGGTATAAAGTGTTTGGCACATTATAACTTATATGGCAGAAAATACAAGTGATTTAAAATTAATCATAATATTCTTTTAAATAAGACTAGAACGGAAAAATCAGCTGCATTCAAGAATTCGCTCATGTGCTGCAGAAGGTGTTTGACCCGGCCCTGGGTATGCGAGCAGGAGGGTTATGACATTTGTTTACGTCATTGGGGATAACCCCTTTGCCGACCTCTTGCCAAAGCCTGAGCGGAGTTGAGGAACTCATTTTTTGGGTCCCTTGGAGGACCGAGTGGAATTAAGGAAAGTCGAGGGGAATTGATGCCCGCCCGTTAATTCTGTTTTCTTAGATTAATCTGGTTGTTGTGCATCACTGCAACCTTATTACCGGCCGCCACTGGCTTCATCAGCGATAAATGAGTCTTAAACGGCAATGGAAAGCCATATTTTGCCATCAGACAAATGGGAAAATACGGCATTCATCAAGAGATTGCAACAGTAAGGAATTATTGGCCTCATAAGCTCTTGTATCAACTTAATACGCATTGCTATAGACGTCTGCTGAATAAATTGCTACATCTGTTGAACAGGTGTGAGATAATAGCATGATGCCCCGTGGTGTCCTTTAATGTCCTGGTGGTGGGGTCTTGACGTCTGAGACTTCTCTGAGAAGGAGACGCGAGAGATTCCCTGGCATATTGACAACAGAAGCGCTGCGTGCGTCATCTGCTGTTCCGGAAACTCACAGCCCCAGCGGCTGGATCGAACCTACGCCATTCTGAAATCGTCCCTGCCCAAAATAGATCAAGAGAAAAGTAAACAACTCATTCAGCGACAACAGAAGAAAGACATATCGACCAGACGGAATGGAACGTGTGTACACAGTCATATCTTGGCTGGGACGTCATTCGGAAAGAGACGTGCAGACTTTGTGAACTAGTCGAGCTTCAATATCTCCAAGTACGTTCGGAGATAGAAATTACTTCCAGATATAGAAATACATGAAAAATGGGTTCTACGAGGGCTGTTATTTTTTCAAGTTCCGATGGACTGTATAAAAATAACAGATTGACACACCAAACTGATTTTACTACTAACCGTTTGCTTGTTATATTCTTAGGCCTATGTCTCGTCATAATCGCCAAAACGATTGAAACATTTGTCGTATCGTTACACCAGCTTTCCAATGCCCTCGGCAATACATTCTCCCGCCACTGAGGTGGGTTCGTCTGGACAGTCTCCTGAAGTGTTCCCTTTTTGGCGAGCCGTTGCCACCCAACCATACCTTCAATTCTCGAAAAAGGTGAAAATCCAGAGGTGTGAGATCCGGCAATCGCGCTGGCCATGGGACAGGACCTCCCCTTCCAATCCAACGATCAGGGCACGTGTTGTTCAGGAGCTCGTGGACTTAACATCGAAATGGGCTGGTGCACCGCCGTGTTGAAACCACATCCTTATGCGGACAAGTGTTCAGGTTAGATAACACTAAGCATTTTACACGAGTAAAGATAAATGCTCTTGATTTATCCCTCTGATCACCCTCCGTAGTTACGCCACTGAGTGTATTTTTGTGTGGGGGGAGTTCCGCGAAGTCGGTACATATTTTGGTGGGGGTCCGTGATGTATAGGACTTTGAGAAGCTCTGCCCTACACAACTGAATCCACATTGTAATTCCCATTCACACCTAAATAACGTAATTCAAGTGCATTTTCACCCTAACTTCGGAATAAAGGCACACATTTTATGTGTGGGCGACAAAGTATAATTCATGTTATCGAAATATTTCAATAATGGAACTTTAAATTATAGAAAGATGATGATAATTGTTGTTTTAAGGGGCCTAACATCTAGATTATCGGCCCCTAATGGTTTGGGTGATAGTGGAAGATGAGATGAGAATGAAAACTATAACTAATACTAACTACAGACTTAGCCTACATACTAGAAGAAATGGTAAACCAATAAAGGATAATAGCCCAGGCAACGAAGGCAGAATTTCAGCAAATAAAAATAATAAATACGAAAGTTTTGAAATTTGGTGAATATGTTTATTAGGGATTACTATTGAACCTGTCAAAAGTCCTGACCAATTAAAGGTCCGCAATCGCCACCATCTTGGAAAAAGGGTGCACTTTTATGGTTTTTAGTCTATAACTCTTTATTTATTAACTTTATCAAAAAAGTTGTATTAATCAAATTTTGAGAAAATTTAATTTTCTACAAAAAAGGTTCAATTTAGTTGTTTCATAAAATCAACATTTACCGAGTAAATGGACGACGAACTTGAAGCAGATCGGAGAATTGCTCCAAACAACCAATCTACGCACAGCTTAAGAATCATAACAGTGTGTCCTGTGTAAATATCGATAGTTTTGGGTCAGGTATACTGTAACGTGTTTTTCGAGGGGTTTTTATGCCACTGGCATAAGTCAGTAGGAAGCCATTCTATATTTATTTACGCGGCAAATTGTTCAGCCAAGAGAATTTTTCATGTTAATTTATTATTATTATTAATTCATTATAATTATTATTAAGGTATTTTTCGGAGCATTTTATAAAAATGATAAGCATACAGATAGGTTTTCTATGTCTTAGAAAACACTATCAAGCAAATTATTACGAACGACAATATCATAGAAAATTATGTGATTACGGAATTTTACGGAGTTTCGTCAGTTAGGATATTATGAGAGACATGACTCACTGGAAAATCAGATACAGGCTGATTCTTGTCAAGAAGTACTACGCAAGGCTGGGTCGCAGCGTCAAGAAAAGACGGATAGTTGGAACGGAAATCGACTTCATCATCCGCGCGCCGTGTGTAATGAGCCAGAGAAGGGGAAGTAGCGCGTGGGGAGCAGCCAATCAGTGGAGACCACGTAAGCTGGAAGTCGGAACTGGAGTGGGACCGTCGAGTGCATATATAGTTTGGAATAATCATTAGCTTATAGTTTCAGGACGAGTGTATGCAGCGGCGGAGTGATTGGTAACAACCATCAGCTATGTCCAGGACACGAGAGAAGAAGCCCCTGTTCGCAGGCGTGGCTCCCCTCTCCGGATCACGGAGACTTGGTACTAGGACGCACTAGGCGGGCGGACTGTGCTCCGAACCTAACCCCGGAAGTGCAGTTCGTCCGCCATTGCGGACGCGCTAGTCCCAGCAGTGCCAAGCCAACTGATTCCCACAACTACTAATCTCGGCGAGGAAACGGATTTTGCAACTGTTGCATGATACACCTCCCGTACTAACAAAACCTACTCATTTCCATACCCACATTATCCTTGCATGTGGCAATAACCAAGCCGCCAGGTTTTACGTGTAGACAATCTTTCCTTTCTGTCTATGCGGTTTTCCCTGGCCCTACAATCTTACCGTTGTATATGTGTACATATTTATATGTGCACATATATGATAATATATACCAATGTTAATATCAACCCATGATGCCTGGCAGATCGCGACCGCGATGGGACAGGCGCAAAGCCTCAAAGGGCAATCCTTCTCTTTCCAATCCCCTATGCTTTCTCTTCTACTATCGTAGACTAACTGCATGTCGGAGGCACCAGTAGTAAGGTCGGGTGCCACGCGGGGGGTGCGGGAAACCTTTCGGGCTCCCCCCCCCCCCCGAAAAAAAAAGGAGCGGGAACAATCTGTGTAGAACTTGCCGAGTCGCGGGAGTCGCTCCGATGTTCCGTGCAGTGGAGGACGATCTTTGTGAAACTTAACCGTTGTGGTTGTACGTGTTGGTTCCGAGGTTCGGACCATAAATCTTCAAATCTACCAGTATATCATCAAACATCGACGAAGATGACGACGTCCAGGAGACTGTGGGAAGCTCACAGCATCATCCAGTACGAGGGAAAGGCTTCGGCCATTTCCAGTGGTAAGCGCAAATGACGCAGAAATACGCAATCTCTCGTTTCTCTTTGTTTTATATTCAATATTTCAGTAACTTCATAGCTTGGGAATAAGAGTAAAATCAATAATTTATCAGACTCCGTTTTCACGTAATTTTCTATCGGTAATATTAAAATCGCAACGCTTCAATTTAAATTTTAAACTTATTATTATTATTAATTTTGAAATACATGTTTTATATAATAAATTCATTTCTTTTACAATGCAATCTTTGCTTTCAGTAGTTAGCATTAGATATAGACCAATTCCTTCTCCTGATACAATTGTTTGTTGGGTTAATGATCAAATCATACCACGATCTGAGTGAATAGATTCTTGAAGGTATTCTACCAGAGTTAGACGTTGTTAAATACAAATTTAGATTTCAACATTGCGTTGAGGTCTCGGCGCCCATTAAAACAACATAGCTTAGGCAAAGGTAAACAGTTACATTTATCACTCAACGTGAGGGCTAAGCAAGACCGTTTCACTTGTCGCCGACTACTTGGGGATTGAAACCTAATAACATTTGTGGAAGGAGAAGGATATATATTTCTGTGCCTGTATTTTGGGGGTTATTTGTCTGTATCAGTGTATATCATTGTGGGGGATTAGAAAGAAAGACAGATGAGGTTACGTAGTGGTCATCAACTGGAGAGTGAAGATACGAGCAGTATGTCGAGTGATGGTAGTACCGGGGTAGCGGAGGTAAATCCCGATACTGAAACGGGGAGTGTAGGCGGCCAACCAGAATTAAAAACTTTACTTCTCGAGTTCATGTATCAGAACAAAGTTAGTAGTTATGCCTTAAATGCAAAGTTAGAACAAAACAGTAGGGAAAATAAAGAAAGTACAGACGCTTTAACTTAAATGCTAAATTAGAACAAAACAGTAGGGAAAATAAAGAAAGTACAGACGCTTTAAATGCTAAACTGGAACAAAACAACGCTAAACTAGAACAAAACAGTAGGGAAAATAGAGAGAGTAATGAAACTTTAAACGCCAGATTAGAACAAAATAGTAAGGAAAATAGAGAGAGTACTGAAACTTTAAATGCTAAATTAGAACAAAACAGTAGGGAAATGAGTGACAAATTCGAACTGATTAGAGGTGAGATCAGGGGGGTGATGGAAGAGAAAGCTAAAGAGATTATTGCAGATGTAGACAGAAAATTAGGAAAAGTACAGGAGGAGTTAGAAATTAGAATCAGTACACAGGCTGAAAATTTAAAAGAACTAGTGCAACTGGAAACACAGCAGGTCAAAAAACAATTGGGGGGAGAAATTGACAAAATTCAGGTAGCTACTAAAGAGGTTAAGGAACAGCTGGGGGGTAGAATTGAGAAAGTCTACTCGCAAATAGTTGCAGAAGTAAATGATTTAAGAGAGAATAATAGAGAGAGCATTAGCAAGATTGAGGAGAAACAAGCAAAGCTATATGATAAAGCAGAAGAATCAGAAGGAAACATTAAATTAACAGTAAACAGTATTGAGAGGAAGGCTGAGGAGAAAATTGCAGAATTAGAATTAAAATTAAAAGCTAGGATCAGGCAAGAAAATAGTCAGAATAGGCCAGTTTTTGTGAATAGCACACACAGGGAGGTAGAACTGGGTAAGTTCAGCAATCGACAGGGGTGCCCAATGGAGTTCATGAATACTATAGAAAATAAATTCGGGGAGAGGTTGGAAAATGGTAGTATTGAGTGGTGCCAGGTAGTTGAAATTTTAGAACAAGTGTTTGTGGGGGAAACAAGGAATTGGTTTGCTGTCTACAGAGACAAGTTTACTGATATTAATGATTTTAAAATGAAATTCTGTGAAAAGTTCTGGAATGAGGTTGTTCAGTCGCAGCATCGTGAGGGAGTAGTGTGTGGTAAATATAACCCTAAAGGAAGCTCCACCATGACCGAATACTTTTTAGGGCAGGTATTAGTGTGTAAATATCTGGATGGCTTGAAGAAGGAAAGTGATGTGGTGAGGTTGCTACTTAGGCACTTTCCCTATAGGATCAAGGAGGCTGCTTGTATCCAGAATGTTAAGACAATATCACAAGTAGAAAATTTGTTAAGCACATTTGATGCACTAGGGAGAGGGGGTTATGAGGACAATTTCAATCGGAACCAGGGTAATAATAATAATAGACCTAATGAAGCCAGGCATCAAGAAGTTCAAGGGAACGGTGGCGAAGGGGCCAACGCTCAAAATAGAAATAATAATAATAATCAGCTAAATCAGAATAGAGGAAATGGCTATGGTAATCAGTATCAAGGGAGGAACAATGATTTCAGGGGAAATCAAGGGAGGAACAATGATTACAGGGGAAATCAAGGGAGAAACAATGATTTCAGGGGAAATCAAGGGAGAAATTATAATGACAATAATTACAACCAGAATAGGGGTCAAGGAAGAGGACAGCCTAGTGGTAGTAATATACAGCCAAACAATGACAACACAGCCCAGAACAACCAGACCAGTTCAGTAGTTAGTAGTACTACGGCCAGCTGTAGCGGTTCTTTAAACGCGAACCAGGCTGCGAAGTAAGGTCAGAATCTCAGTCTGTAGCATGCCCTGTCCATACAATTATACAGGAACCCTATGACCTAAATGTAAGAAATGAATTCTTACATGAACTAAATGATGAAGGTATTATTCAGGAAGTGGTTAGTAAGAGCCCCATAGTTAAATTAAACGTGTCCGAGGCGTACACAGATGTTTTAATTGATAGTGGTTGTATGAAGAGTTGCATAAGTAGTGCATTTTATGATAAAATGAAAGGAACTGGAGTAAATTTTGAGGAGATGCCAATTAAAAGCACTTTTGTTATCACAGCTGTTGGGAAGAGGTCTAAAGTAATTTCTAAGCAAGTTTTAGTAGACATTAAAATTAATAATCATGTAGAGAAGCAGATTTGCCTTGTAAATCCAAATTTAGTATTCAGTGTTATCTTGGGTTCAGAGTGGCTAAGTAGAGTGTCTGGTAACTTATGTTATGATGTAGGGAGTTTGAAATTTAAATGGGGAGATTCTGAAGTAGAAGTAGCGTTCAATGGCCATATTCAGAGAAGTAGTATTGTAGGTGTAATTTGTACTTTAAATGAGATATCGCCAGCCGTAGAGCGTGGTTCTCCATGTTTTGTGGGCAGTGTGATTACGAACGGTAGTCTAAAGGACTCGTTACGTGATGCTGCATTTCAGGGAAATATAGAGGATGAACAGTGTGTTCGGCTCTATGATGTGTTATTGTGTAATAGGAGAGTTTTTGAGGATCGCATTGGTATGGCCAATTGCTATACACATTCATTGAACGTTATTGATAGGTCAGTATTCACAGGACATAGATATCCTGTACCTTTCGCTTATCAGAGTGCAGTTGAGGCACAAATTAACCAGTTGCTTGAAGATGGGATTATTGAGCACTCTAACAGTCCGTATGTTAATTCTTTGATCACGGTACCCAAGACCGACGGCACAGTTCGTATTTGTTTAGACGCTCGTTTGGTTAACAGTAGAATTAGTTCAGATCAGCTGAAATCTATGTCAATAGAGGAATTAATGCAAACATTTGAGGGGAAGAAGTATTTCACTTGTGTAGATTTGAGTTCCAGTTTTTGGCAAGTGCCACTTATGTACGAAGATAGACCATTTACAGCTTTTAGTCATAAATATAACCTTTATCAATTTTGTAGAACACGTCATGGGTTAAAGAGTAGTTCAGCAGCTTTAATTAGGGCATTAAACATCGCATTAGGGGATGACACAGGAGAGTTTGTAACCATTTACATTGATGATATGGTAATTAGTTCACGCAGTTTTGAGGAGCATCTACGCCATTTAGATATAGTTTTTCAGAAGTTAGATCAGGCAGGGTTCACTTTGAAGCTGTCTAAGTCGTCATTCTGTCAGTCAGAAGTGACATTTTTAGGTCATAGAGTGTCGAGTAGAGGTGTTACACCAGAAGAAAGTAGGGTTAATAAGATACTTAACGCAGAGGTGCCACAGAATGTTAAACAGTTAAAAACATACCTGGGAATTTGCAACTTTTTCAGGAGGTTCGTTCTTAAATACTCAGGGTTGGTAGAACCATTCAGGGAATTGCTTAAAAGTGGGACTCGGTGGAGATGGGAGTCCAAGCATGATCAGGCTTTTAGAGCGCTGAAGGAAGGTTTTGAGAAAGCTGTAGTGCTGAAATATCCTTTAAAAGATAAGGAATATGTGGTTATGACAGATGCTTCACATATAGGCATTGCTGGAGTATTATGTCAGAAAGATGATGAGGGTAATCTGTGCATTGTATCTTTAGCCTCGCGAGGGCTGACAGCAGCAGAGAAAAGATACACGATTACTGAGTTAGAGCTTTTAGGTATTGTTTTCAGTTTAGGGAAATTTAGAATGTATTTAGTAGGGGGGAAATTTGAGATCCATACAGATCACCATGCACTACTGTATATGAGGATTTGTAAACTCAGTTCTAACAGAGTTAGTAGGTGGATTCTTGCTCTGCAGGAATACGAATTCACAGTAAAATATATTAAAGGTAAAGATAACATTCTTGCAGACATGCTATCAAGGGACACTAATTTATGTAGGGATTATCCTGTGGTTAAAGCAGAGGACGGTATTTTAATATGTGCATGTGTGGACAGTAGCAACAGGGCATCGTTACAGACACTGAGAAATATGCTAGTGGAGCAACGTGAGGACGCTAAGTTAAGGGAGCCACTGGCTAGGTTGGAAATAGGTGAAGAAGAGTATGTGAAGGTAGGACGGTTCACGTACAAGATGCAGGATGGGCTTCTTGCAAGGAAATGTAGGAATAATCGGTGGGTAATATGTGTTCCTGCCACTTTCCGGGAGGAGCTAATTTGGTTCATTCATAGGGAATTAGGACACTTTGGTGCTGCCAAGGTCTTCTATGAAATTGGTCGTGACTTCATTTGGAGTAAAATGGGAAGCGATGTTAGGAGGATCTTAGCTAAGTGTGACACCTGTCAAAGGAGTAAATATCCAGTTAAATATCTAGTGGGGGTGAGATCTGCAGTTCTCACCAGTAGTCCCGGCGAACTACTGTGTGTGGATTTATTTGGCCCGATCGTTAAAGGACAGTACGGCTACGAGTACATTTTTATAGTTATTGACGCTTTTAGTAAGTATGTCAAGCTATATCCGCTAAGGAAAGCCACGGGACTAGCGTGTAGCCGTCTGATCATTAATAAGTATGTACCTGAGTTTGGCATTCCTCTCAGGATACTATCTGACAGTGGACCACAGTTTACTGCAAAGAAATGGAGAACCAGTATGCAGGAAGCTGGTATAACACACGTTCATTCCTCTGTAAGGTACCCTCAGGGTAATTCTGAGGAGCGTCCATTAAGGGAAGTGGCTCGTCTTTTTCGGACTCTAGTGCATGACAAGCATGCGGCCTGGATTGGACATCTTCCCAAGGTCGAGACTTGGCTGAATTCTGTCCAGCATGAGAGCACGAAATTGACGCCATACGAAGTTCACTTCGGAAAAAGACCACAAAATGAACTAGCGAGGGTGTTGGGTTTAAATGAGGGTAAGCAACCGGGGATGGATTACATTGTCCAGTTGGCGAAACAGAATTTATCTAAGTCAGCACAAAAGAGAATTCGCCAACAAAAAGAAACTAAATTTGACCTATTCGAGCCGGGAGACAGAGTCTTACTTAGAGTGCCGAAACAGTCAAATAAGCGAGAGAAAGTCATGTCCAAGTTCTTTTATCTCTACGAGGGCCCATTTATAGTTTCCAAACGTATCGGCAAAACAGCATATGTGTTGGAGAATAGTGAGGGAAACATTATACGGGACGTATAATATACATAGTCTCCGAAAGTATGTGTCATAAAGTGAGGATGTTTAGCTGGCGAGCCAGCCTATCAAATGAGTAAGTGTGGTATTTGGTGCGTGGGAGGAGATGGTCTTCCAGGCAGGCGTATCAGAAGTCACACAGGGGGGTAGTATGTAAGTAAATGAGAGTTTTTAAGGTACAGGGAAATATGACGGGATTGTCGAATGCTCTTGAGCACTAAAATGTCTCGATACACCAAGGCCAGAATTTGGTAGAGCTGGTGAATTCCCATTTGTCCCCAAGAGATGGGTGAGCGCTTGTACATGGTATTTTTGCTTAAGGCGTCCACGGGACAAAAGATGGGCCATCAGAATGCGAGACAGTCCTTCATGAAACTCATACATAACAGCACACGTGATTTCTGTTTACGGCCTCGCCATGTAAGATTTGTAAGTGTGTAATTTAAGGTAATTTGTACAAAGGTATTATTTGTGTGAGGAGAACTGGTCTGTGTTGAGAACTAGTATTAAGTAGAATATGGTCTGCGGGAACTTAAGAAGACAGGGCGATTACGGCACAGAAATATTTGGTGTTATATGTAATGCTCACTTACTGCTTTTTTTTTTTCAGAAGTCAATATTAATTTAATCTACTTAAGAGAGAGATTAAGTATTATGGTCACGAGGCGCTTCCACAATAGTGTGATCGTGTGCTCAGTGATAAGTGGGATTAAATTTCACAATAAGGAAGGAACCTCCAGTGAAATTAGGAAGTTCTAGGGAGATATAAATATATCAGAACACCTTGATGCGTGTGATGTGACATCTCATATACATAGTGCTCACACAGTAATTATGTCTATTTTTCCAACATAGAGAAATTTGAGAGGCGGAAATATCCGTGGAACACTGTTCTATATGAAAAACATTGGACTGGTTGCAAAGTGCAATCCATAGTGACAACAAACTTTGACGCAAAGTGCGTGAAGAAAAATTATGAGTGTATATATCTGTAATTTAGGGTGATTTCATTTATGTAATATGTATTTTGGATGGGGATTATTAACGTGTCTGGGATAATCGGATAATGGACCGTCGTCACGGTAAATCATCCGATGATCCGAGGCGAATATGTAACGTGTTTTTCGAGGCATAAGTCAGTAGGAAGCCATTCTATATTTATTTACGCGGCAAATTGTTCAGCCAAGAGAATTTTTCATGTTAATTTATTATTATTATTAATTTATTATAATTATTATTAAGGTATTTTTCGGAGCATTTTATAAAAATTATAAGCATACAGATAGGTTTTTTATGTCTTAGAAAACACTATCAAGCAAATTATTACGAACGACAATATCATAGAAAATTATGTGATTACGGAATTTTACGGAGTTTCGTCAGTTAGGATATTATGAGAGACATGACTCACTGGAAATTCAGATACAGGCTGATTCTTGTTAAGAAGTATTACGTAAGGCTGGGTCGCAGCGTCAAGAAAAGACGGATAGTTGGAACGGAAATCGACTTCATCATCCGCGAGCCGTGTGTAATGAGCCAGAGAAGGGGAAGTAGCGCGTGGGGAGCAGCCAATCAGTGGAGACCACGTAAGCTGGAAGTCGGGACTGGAGTGGGAGACCGTCGAGTGCATATATAGTTTGGCGCGCCGTGGAGCGGGAACAATCAGTGTAGAACTTGCCGAGTATGGTTGCACGCGGGAGTCGCTCCGATGTATCGTGCAGTGGAGGACGATCTTTGTGAAACTTAGCCGTTGTGGTTGTACGTGTTGGTTCCGAGGTTCGGACCATAAATCTTCAAATCTACCAGTATATCATCGATCATCGACGAAGATGACGACGTCCAGGAGACTGTGGGAAGCTCACAGCATCATCCAGTACGAGGGAAAGGCTTCGGCCATTTCCAGTGGTAAGCGCGAATGACGCAGAAATACGCAATCTCTCGTTTCTCTTTGTTTTATATTCAATATTTCAGTAACTGCATAGCTTGGGAATAAGAGTAAAATCAATAATTTATCAGACTCCGTTTTCACGTAATTTTCTATCGGTAATATTAAAATCGCAACGCTCCAATTTAAATTTTAAACTTATTATTATTATTAATTTTTCAATACTTGTTTTATATAATAAATTCATTTCTTTTACAATGCAATCTTTGCATTCAGTAGGTAGCATTAGATATAGACCAATTCCTTCTCCTGATACAATTGTTTGTTGGGTTAATGATCAAATCATACCACGATCTGAGTGAATAGATTCTTGAAGGAGTTCTACCAGAGTTAGACGTTGTTAAATACAAATTTAGATTTCAACATTGCGTTGAGGTCTTGGCGCCCATTAAAACAACATAGCTTAGGCAAAGGTAAACAGTTACATTTATCACTCAACGTGAGAGCTGAGCAAGACCGTTTCAATACTACTGTTACAGCCTGTCGAGAGTATAGTCGTATGTTTTTCAAAGAGTAGCCATTAAAAAAACGACGAAGATCTAGAAGACCATTTGGAATACGAGTTAGTTCCATACCCATTGTCGCTTTTTAATGAAGCTGGCATGCGAAAAACAAAACAAAATCCGCGATGTATGAAATCTTTCCATTATCAAACGAAGACATTACCCTGCAAGACTGTATTAACATTGTTGACGGTGGATTCCTCTAACATCGAGTCATTTGGAAACCAAACTCATCTTATTCAACCATTTGCGCATGCTACATTAGTTGAATCAGTCATTTGAGAAACACCTCATCTCCACAAAAGTAAACTTGAGGAAAACTAAAAAAACTTCGCCGTGACCATATTTCACATTGTATCAATGTTAGATTTTTTAATGTATATGTTCAGGGGTTTGGTAAGCGAATTATATGATAAGACTTTTTTTTGTACTTTTGATGTGTATAAAAATTCTCAAAGTTGTTGGAGATGAGTTGTTACTCAAATGACTGACATAATGTGGAGTCATCAGGCATGAAATAACTGTTAAAAATATATACATTATGAAAGAAAGCCACTTTTTATTTTAAGATCAATCTAGCACTGTATATTGTTACGGCTGTGAGTTTGTTTCATCGCTCGCCGCATGAGTCACAACTGCCCCAGGGCTGGGCTGTGCTCTGCCTCAGTGTATTGCGTGCGCCTTATGCAACAGGTCTACTAGGACAAAGGGATGGTCCAGAATATTCGTGACCCAGCCAGCGATGGAAGCCTCGAGAAGCCGTGAACCCTGGATGGTCTAGAAGCATTTATTGAGTCACCGGTCTGCTATATAAGAGCGACCTGTCAAGCAGTGAGTGTGTGTTTTACGAGCTAGTGCGAGCGTTTATCCTGAGCAACAGAAGTGTGGTGACTTGCGAAACCCCTAGTGAAGCCGATTCTCTTGACAGCGAGGGAGTGAGAAGCATACAGTGGACTGCCTGTGTTTTGAGCGAGTGTGATTTCACTGAGCGGCAGAGGTATTGTGACGGAGTGCCGTGCGAGTTACGAAATCCAGTGACATTGTTTCCCGGCTCGTGGGCAGCGAAGCAGCGTGTAGCAGGTTATCGTAAGTAACTGTAGTTTGTGTACATAAGGGAGAGGTGCAGGTAGTTTCTGTCAAGGCCACCTGACTCATTAGCACGGATTAACTTCTGTGGTTTGTTGACAAGTGAAAGGGGGAAAGAGCTCTCCATAAGGAAGAGACTTCAGGAAACTGGAGTAAGGTTCTAAATGCTTGTATTTGCTGATGAGTAGTGTATCTTTCTGGCCGCAATAAAGTTAACTTATCTTTAAAGGAACCAGGGGTGGCATGTAACAACTGGTGTCAGAAGCCGGATTACGAACTCAAGCACAAGCACAACACCTGACGGTCCTGGTTTCAAAACCCGAGCAGGTCATTTTTTTAATTTTCCTATGAGTGCATGCCCTTTACAACACAACCAACCAAAATGGAAGCGTAATTGGCAGCATTGCTAGAAAAGTTAAGTGGCATGGAAACCAAATTCACACTTATATGCGACTTGCTTCTGCCCTTTTCTACGTGTTAAACGCGTAGAATTACTAACATCACTGGAACTCATTTTTACTCAGAAACAAAGCATGACAACAACATACAACAAAGTGAACACATTTAAAGCTGTTTTAGGTTAGCACAGAATAAGGAGGAGCAGGGTTGCCACCAATACAAATTTCAAGTAATTTGAAAAACACATTTCCTGGAGATGTGGTGTTTCTCAAATGAACGAATATTTGAACGTCTCGTATCACTGTGCTTTCTTATCGGTGATGTGGTGTTTTATATGTATTGGATGTGCCTTGCCTTCACCTACAATTTCGTATGTCTAACTCAATTTCGGTAAAAAAAAAAAAATGGAGATGAGGTGTTTCTCAAATGACTGATTCAGTTATATTCAGAGACATTACGGTAAAAATTGCACAGTATTATTCGATGGTTATTCCAATACCAATGACAGTACAAAGAAAACGGAGCAAAATCGCCGATCTGCTGCTAAAAAGTCGGACATCAATTTTGAAGAAACTATGAGTATCGCCGTTCGGCAGGATCAATTTTTTTCAAACGACAAAAACAAAAGCAGGTTAATTGACATGCTATCAACCAAGCTAAACGATCAGGGAATAGGATGTCGACAGAGCACAGATGATGCAGATTTTTTGGTCGTGAACACTGCAATCCAATTATCTTCATCAAAAAGTAACGTGGCTATTATTGGCGAAGATGTTGATCTTTTAGTTTTGCTGGTTGCATTGGCTCCGTCGGTAAAAAAAATATCTTTTTTGTCAAACCGGGAAAGGGAAAAATCGCGAGAAGAGTGTATTCATCACAGCAGTCACAAACATCAGGAATTGCGAACAACATTCTTTTCTTGCATGCCTTTGGTGGCTGCGACACTACTTCAGCGATTTTCAATAAAGGAAAAGTTACGTGAGTCAAGTTGTTGAACAAAAGTAAAGAGTTACATGATATCGCTGAAAGTTTCAACAACCGTGATTCTTCACACGACGTTATCGCTGAAGCTGGAGAACGTTTTTCCCTTGCAATCTACGGTGCACGATCTACAGACAATTCTTTGAATAAACATCGATGTCATTGTTTCACGAAATCTGTGACGAAAATAAAGCCCGACATCGCCTCACTACCACCAACAGAAGGAGCATCCAGGCAACATTCTTTTCAAGTGTACAATCAAGTGCAAATATGGCTGGGAAATGAATTACCCCCTAAATTATGGGGATGGAAACGAGTCCAACGATACTTCAGTCCGATTACAACAATGGACTCCATTGCACCCGAGGCTTTATTAAATCTGATTTTTTGCACATTTACAACTGACTGTGCAGGGTTGTGTAGGTGTAGAAAAGCAGGGATTGATTGTACAACGGTTTGCAATAATTGTCATGGAGACTGCTTCATTGGATCGAAAATAGTCGATGAAGGAAATGAAGACGAAGACGAGGTCGATCTCGCGAATGAAGAAAGGGCAGTGTCAACCAAAAGCTCGAGACAATCTTCCTATGCGGGGAGCATTGAATTATCGGATTATGCTGATGTAGTCGATGATAATAGCCCTAGTACCAGTTAGACTGAAATAATAACAATGATTGAATTTTACGTAACGAATATAAATTTCAGTTTGCAGAATTCCCACAAAGATTTATATGGACCGTTATGCGCCATTGCCGGCCCCGTGGTGTTGGGGTAGAGCACCTGCCTCTCACCCGGAGGCCCCGGGTTCGATCCCCGGCTCCGTCAGGGATTTTAAAACTGACGTGAGGGTTGGAACGGGGTGCACTCAGCCTCGTGAGGACAATTGAGTAGCTGTCTGACAGTGAGACAGTGCCCCGGTCACGAAAACCAAGATTAACGGCCGAGGGGACCCGACGCGCTGACCACGCGTCACCCCAAAATCTGCAGGCCAATTGGCTGGGCAGCGGTCGCTTGGTAGGCCTAGGCCCTTCAAGGGCTGTAGTGCCACGGGGTTAGTTTTTATGCGCCATTGAATTCATATTTTGCTAATGAAGCCTACAGTGAGAGCGATTCCCCGATCTGCATCAAGTTTGTCTTCCATTCACACGGAAAATATTAGTTTTATGAAAAGAAAAAAAAACCTTTTGTGTAGAGAATTGAATGTTCTCAAATTTTGATCACTACACTTTTTTCGATGAAAAAAAAAAAAGAAAATCCACAGCCTGCTTTCAGTCTCCGACCGGGTCAGGAATGGAATGAATGAAGCCCCCATTTAGCGGCGAGGATATGGACTGTGCCGGCTGCCGAGGCCTGACGCACTCCTCTGGGGAAATGATTAAATGAATGACAGATGAAATGAAATGCTAGTGGAGAGTGTTCAAGAGTAAGCCCTAATAAACATTTTCACCAAATTTAAAAACTTTCTGACTTATTATTTTTATTTTCGCTTCGTTGCCTGGGCTATAAGGGAAATAAAGGACATGAAGAAAAGAAATGCCCTCAACCCTCGAAGAATGAGGTTTGAGGGACTTGGAAGGAAGGAGAGCCATGACAGGCAGATAGGAAAGGGAAAAAGGAGAGGGCCCGCCCCAAAGTCAGTGCAAAAAGGAAACAAAACGGACCCAGCTCAGGAATCTCTCGGAGTCGCCAACTCCCAAACTCACCAGCCGTGAACCCTTGAGGGTGTAGCACTATCTAGGGTGCACCAGAAGTGGTGGGGCTACACACACCCTGCCTCCTTGAGGGCCTTGTGCAGAAGGCAGGAGATAACAGGAAAATAAAAATTGGCTGACCCCTCGAAGAATGAGGGTATCAGAAAAGATGAGACAAGGGCCAATTAAGGAGGGAAAGTGAAGGACTCCCTAGGCCTCGGATACCCTAATACCGTCGGGGTGGGAAGAGAACAAGAGTTGACTAATAGAGGTCGACAGGAAAGAAGACTGAGAGGAACCCTGTACAAGTAAGTGGAAGCAATGCCGGACTCAGCTGGGGTCCCGTGGTCGCCGACCCACGTCGCACAGGATGTGAGCCCGAGCCCCTGGGGGGAATTATAGAAGGAATATGATATTTATCAAATAATATTGTGTAGAACTTCGCCGGGAAATTATAATTACTTCGAGTTATCGCAAATTCGAGATATACAGGTTCTTTCCCATAAAGTAAGAACGGCAAGTGGCAGTTTTGTTATTCGCTGCTACGGTGGCTTTGGCCGAGCTTGAGGTGCGCCACGGCCCCCTGCTTTAAGCGTGTGTACAATCCTGTATGAAATATTACCTTATAAAAGTTGCTGGAAGTGTCGTCCTTCCTGGGTTATACAGGCATTGTACTGGTAACCACATTTTGGCTGACGCGAGTGAGTTCTGCCACCGTCATGATTCTGAATTTAATTTTATGTTTTTTATTGAGCACCGAGTTAGTAGTGTCAAACTTATTTACAATTACATGAATCTGTGCTAGTGAAGGTC
The DNA here is from genome assembly GCA_946902985.2 of Meconema thalassinum. Classification (NCBI taxonomy): domain Eukaryota; kingdom Metazoa; phylum Arthropoda; class Insecta; order Orthoptera; family Tettigoniidae; genus Meconema; species Meconema thalassinum. The sequence continues at coordinate 58,640,562 of OX336394.1, forward strand.
GCACTTCATCAGGAAATTGCTGAACAAATGCATCACGTACCCGCCGAGCCGACTGATACTTAAAATAAGTTTTTCATACAAAAATACGATGTTGTAATGACGACTGTCTCATGTTAACATCTGAGGTTCAGACTGGCAACTGAACACCTGCACGTTTATTGCAAGGTCGAGTACAGTATATACTATGCGCGCGCTTTCAATACTACAGCAGGGGGCCGTGACACACCACAAGCTCGGCCAAGGACACTGCAGCAGCGGATAACAAAGCCGCCGTTCACCGTTCTTACTTTATATGAAAGACCCTGTAGAAGTTTGACTGTACTGGAGAGTCGTTGGTGTTAAATCATTTTAGGAGATGAGAGACATTTTGGTCATACGCCCCGTGTACTTGGGGGTGTGTGGGATTTATCTGATAGCTGACCAACTACTGTCGACCAAAATATTATGTGCATTCGAGTTTGAAGGTTGTTTATGAAGTAACCAACAGACCTAAATAAAATCCAATAACATAATCATTTTCGTCGTTCTATTTTACGTTAGTTCATGTAGGTGTGGAATTTTTAATTTATATTTTAATATTTTTTATCGCAGTTGGAACACAAAAGGTGCCCGTTTTTAAGCGTGTTTCAACCATGCGTCACATTTAAGAATTATTATCACACAAACCCGTCATCGAATCCAAATTTTAACACAATATACATTGGAATGTTGTACAACTGGTTTATTAATTTCAAAATGTGGTGTGTCCAAGAAACAAAGTTGTTATCATTTTTGTAAGGTAACTTTTTCTCGGGTCGGGGTGGTTGGAAAACGTAGTTCTTGGTCACGTTGTAATCCTTATACATCAAAAAGTGGTGCTGTATGACTGTAAAATACGTAAATTAATTCACTTATTTTATATAGGTTTGCATTTGTACGGAGAAATAAGACAAGGTTCACCACCTAGCCGCTCCGGGGAAAGCTGTACAGCGAAGCCCGTCACGCGTCATGGCGCGCCTTGCTCGGAAGTGTTAGGCCCCTTAAAACAACAATTATCATCATCATTGTAACCGACAGCAGTGGCTAAGCTCGCTAAAGCGCAGTGGTAGGTCATGGGACCAAGATCTCTGCAGACTTGGTAGACGCGTGGGTTCGAGCCCCAACGTCGGCCGTCCTTGAAGTGGTCTTCCGTGGTTTCCCATTTTCAACACCAGGAAAATGCTGGGACGGTACCTTCTGTCCGGGTAACCCTCTCAATAACAATGCCCTTTTCGACTATACTGAGTACCCTGAATAAGCTGTCATAAAACTTTCCAGCAAAAAACAGAGTATGATTTAATAGGTCCTGCTTCCGGAATATCAATAACATGTTTTTCTAAAAACCACTCACGTCTCAACCGCAATGAATCAAACCATTTTGAGAATTAAATCTACTGTATGTAAGTTATTGGTAAAGTAGGCTATGTCATCATGTGTACCCTGAATGGCAAACGGCTGAGTAATATTGTATTGTATTGTACTGCACAAGGTCGTTTGAGTATTTCTCTGAAGACTTGTGATTCACAGTGAATCATTCTCATGATCACTAACTTGTGACCTCAAGAAGAACGAGATTTACATAGGAAATACAGTCCAACTTCTATATCTGATTTTCAGCCTACTTTTCACATTTTGTAAAAATGAGGAAAAAGTAACTTATTAGATCAATCCGGGCAAATGTGTGTCTCTGTCTGTCTGTCCGTCTGTCTGTCTGTCTGTCTGTCTGTGTGTGCCCCCCCCCCCCCTCCCTGTTGTTGTTTGAGTCATCAGTCTCTTGACTGGTTTGATGCAGCCCTCCAAGCCTCCCTGTCGTGAGCTAATCGTTTCATCTCTACATAGCTACCACACCCTACATCTGAGGCAATCTGCTTAACATATTTTAACCTTGGTCTACCCCTACAGATCTTGCCCTCGACTCTTCCTTCCATAACTAAGCTTCCAATTCCTGGGTGTCTTAGTATGAGTCGTACCAACCTATCTCTTCTCTTCATTAGCAGTCGCCAGAAACATCTCTCCTCTCCCACTAGTCTTAATACCTCTTCGTTTGTAACCCTATCTACCTATCTGATCTTCATCATTCTCCTGTGACACCACATTTCAAATGCTTCAATTCTCCTCTTTTCTGCTGCACCAATAGTTCAAGTTTCACTTCCATAGAGCGCCACGCTCCAGAGAAAGGCCTTCAAAAATGACTTCCATACACCTAAATCTATATTCGATGTCAACAGATTCCTTTTCTGTAGAAATGCTTTCCTTCCCTGAGCTAACCTACTTTTTATATCCTCTTTGCTTCGTCCATCACTGGTTATTTTGCTTCCTAAGTAACAGAGGTCTCCTACTTCCTTTAGTTTTTCACCTACCATTTTGATGTCCATAGAGGTTTCTGATTTATTTCGGCTGCATTCCAATATTTTTGTTTTACATTTATTAATTTTCATCATGAATTCTTTCCTCAAGATGGAGTTCATACCATTCAAAAACTCATTCAAATCCTCAGGCGTGTCGGCCAAGATGACGATGTCATCGGCAAATCTCACATTTGAAATTATTTCTCCCCTCCCTATCAACTCCTAAACGGCTGCAGCTATCAAAACCAATTTTGGCCATATTGGAAAATAACGTTAGTGCTACCAACTACTGAAAAATCACAATTGAAATTTGAGGTCTAAGTTGGATATCTCGGAAGATATGCATGGGACTTGCTCCAAAATTGACACAAACATAGATAATATTACATCAGACTAATTTACAGGAGCCCATACATGAGAGTTTTGCCAACATGATTCTATGCCTGCTGATAGGTCCAATCTTTAAATGCATGTAACCTCCATACTATCTATTGGATTACATGGGCATTGTGTACCTTACAAAATGGCGCTAAGAATATATTTAGATTCGCCAGGTTTGCCAACTGTTGATATACAGTATGGTTTTTATAATTTTAAGAAAAGTAGACTCTTTATTTCGTCACGGAACTACTTGTTTGATATCTCGAAGTAATTTTAATCTCCCGGCGACGATCTACAAAATGTATATATCATGTTTTTTTCTATAATTCGAAGTTCAATTATTTATTTAGGTGTGACATAAGATTTTGACAAAATGTTTGTGTGGAGTGTTTTGTTGTATGGCTGTGAAACATGGGTCTTAGTAAAACAAGACATAAAACGCCTCGAAGCAATGGAAGTGTCGATATGGAGGAGGATTCTGAAAATAAGCTGGATAGAGAAAAAGTCAAACCAAAACGTCCTTAGGAAGTTGATTGTTAGTTTGTTTGCCTAGTTTAGGGGCTGCGACAACGCGCTCATGTAGCCCCGTGTACTTGGAGTGTGTGTAGAATCTGTCTGATAACCGGTGTTAATTGTCATGACTGTATAAGTGTGTGTAATCTGTTTTTAATTCAAGTAAAGACTGCAGACGATAATTTCAAGTAGATCTAACTTTCGTTACCAAATGCTACCTTCAACGACACCTAGCTGTGAACTTGGCCACTAATAGATGCCATCGCAACCAGCGCACGGTGACGAACGTTGGAACATCATTAATCAAACCTAACCAACACATTTTGCTGCCTATCGTGAAAGGAACTGCAGATATTTTACACTATCACAAATATGAGACGTTAATTTTCACTTTTCATAAGTGAAGGCTTAGGAATAATATTTTTTTAATACTTCTAATTCAAATGTTACAAAATACATGCCCAGAATGACATTACACGCGAAGGTTATAATAATGTTATTAGTTTACGTCCCTTTTAACAACTGTGGCTTTTAGAGACGCCTGGGTGTAGGAATTTTGCCCCGAAGGCGACCCTTAACATGCCAGTAAATATGCTGTCTTCCTGATTGCGGTCATTCCCGATTGCGTTCACCTCATTAGTAGTCCAGATTGCGGTCACTTTCATTTTAAGGAAGAGCTATAAACATCCCAGCGTCCAGATTGCGATCACCTTTCTTGGCAGACCGGACCAGTCCGGTTGTGACCCCCCTGAGAATTTCCTCACCTTTCATCCACCCCTCTAGCCAATGTTATTTACTTTTAGGAGACGAATTTTTCGAGGTAATAAAAAAAATGTTTTTCACGATAGACAGTACATATTATAAACAAGAAGTTCCGCTTCTACTTTTCATGCCAATGATTAATCTACAGTATATGAACCTATCTAGAATAATGACGAAATTAAGTTGCTAATATCGAAATGTCTAATTAGTTCGAAATACTGTATACTGGCATAATGTAGCCTAATAGAGCACTACAGTTGGCAGCCCTGGTGACTGAATATAATATTCTTAGTTCCATCTCTTAAGGTACAGAATACAAAATTTGGTTGAAGTCCAATGGACGTTACATGCACTTACACATTGGATCTATCAGAAGGCGTAAAAGCATGTAGGCAACAATGTCATGCGTGTGCTGGTTAGAAATAATCGGAAATATTATGATATCTTGTTGTGCCAATTTTGGATGAATCCATTTGATTGTATAGAAGTTACATGTATTTTAAAATTTGTCCTATCTGCAGGCATAGAATCATGTTGGCAGCACTGACATATTAATTATTCAAAATTAATCTAAAATGTCGGGTACTATACGTGTGCATAGTTTAAAGCTGTCGGCTTGCATACTTTCTGATATATTGGTATTTGGATAAAAGAATTGAGAGAGCAATTATTAAAAGTTGGTAGCCCTGGTGGCTCTTAAGAATACGCTGTCATATCTGTTTATGTACACATATTACATACAAAATTTGGTTGAAATCCAATTGATAGTGTAGAAGTTATAGGCATTAAAAAATTGGACTTATCAGAAGGCTTAAAATTATTTTGGCAACACTGCCATGTATGGCCTCCTGGAAATTAAACTGCAATATTATTATCTATACGTGTGCCAATTTAGAAATAGCTCTCATTCATACCTTCCAAGATATCCAACATGGAGCTCAAATTTCAATTGCGATTTTGCAGCAGTTGGTAGCACTGACATAATTTTCAAATGTGGCCGTGAGATATTCAGGTATAGATCTTTACTCCTACCAAATGTTGTTTCGATTGCTGCAGCCGTTTAGGAGTTGATAGGGGGGGAGGGACACACACAAAGCCATACAGACAGAAGGACAGACAGAAGGACAGACATTTGCCCGATCTCATAAGTCTACTTTTTCCTCATTTATGCAAAATGTGAAAAGTAGGCTAAAAATAGATATCTCGCGCCTCAAATGGGAGAGGAGGGGCAGAAATTAAAAATTATACCCTGTTAAGTATAAAATTTCCCGTTACAACAATTTTGTTGAAAGTGAAGGTCATTGATTCCGATCGTAAAACGTTTCTATTCTTAAGAGTTTTATAATTTCCATACGAGTGTCTTAATTACCATTATAGGCGAGTTGCATACGACTGTTTATGTTCGACGATAATTATAACTTTATTATATGTTTTAACATAAATATTCATAAATATCTGTTGAGAGTCAGCTACTGGAATTTTGTGATCGCAGAGCGAGCGTTGGGTGTTATATCTTCGTCTTTCAAGAGCTTTGAACGGCCGACGCATGCGCTCTGCCATATGCAGCCATATGTTTACATCAGCCGTCCCTCAGTAATATTGTCACCGCAGTCATTTGAAGACAATGCGCTGTGTAGAAATTAGTGTTAGTGATATTAAGGTACTGTGCTATTTCTTGTCTCATATTCGCCAGTTTATTTACGCGAACATATGGACGGTGGGTATTCCATGTCGGTAATTTATTATAGTTCGATGTTGTGTTTATGTCCGACATGTTGGATTTTGAGCGCATGCGCGAAATTATCGTAACCTAATTGGTCAATGAACGAGCTCTGATTGGGTGGAGAAACTGTATCGTAATGAAAAACGGTGTTATAATGACCATCATTATGATACAGTTATCAAACACATAATAGTGAGGGTCGAACATAAATGTTATAATCGTTGCTTTACGAGGTGCTGTCAGATTGGGAGGGGACTTGATTTATGGGGTGTGTGTGCTCAGCTGAACACTGAACTGTATTCTTTGGTTAGGTAGTGAAATATCAGTTTCCCCTTGTTATCCACAAAACTTACGGAAGGTATGAGTCAGTCGGGAAGAACCAAGAACCACACCGGTCTCTCAAGAAAGGTGATCGCAATCTGGACGCTGGAATGTTTATAGTTCTTCCCTAAAATGAAAGTGAACGCAATCTGGAATGACCACAGTCAGGACACAACCGTAAATATACTGACACGGCTCCCTCGCATTTGCGCACTCTCAAATGCCAGCTGTCTGCGCCAGGATTCGATCCTGCAACCTTGAGAACAGCAGGCAAGAACGTTACCGCCGAACCACGCAGCCAGCCCACATGTTACAGATAGCATTTCTGCTATTCACCAAAATTACCGAACAAACCAATATCCACAAACCAGTCTTTTCACTTAATAAGAGCGGCTTTGGTGGCGTAGTTGATAGCATTCTGAGCTTCTATGCCCAAGATCGCTGGATCAAACCCGGCCAATGTCGTCGGAATTTTAAGAGCGTTAAGATTCCCTCAGTATGCATTCCTCTGGGGGGAGGGGGAGGGGGAAATAAAGCCGGTAGGTCCATGTAATAGATTTATGGCAAGTAAAAGATGATGATGATAATCGTTGTTTTAAGGGGCCTAACATCTAGGTTATCGACCCCTAATGGTTTGGGTGATTTTGAGGATGACAATGAAATGCAAACCATAACTGAAACTAACTACCAACTTATATACTAGAGAAAATGGAAAACAAAAGGAGAATAAGGCAAACAAAGGACAGGAGGAAAAGAAACGCTCTCAATCCTCGAAGAATGCGGATTGAGGGACCTGGAAAGAAGGAGAACCAAGAAAGGCAGATAAGAAAGTGAATGAGGAGAGGGTCCGCCCCACAAGTAATGGATAAAAGGGGGAAAACCAGACCCAGCTCATGAATCCCTCGGGGTCGCCAACTCTTGAGCTCACCAGCCGTGAGCCCCTGAGGGTGTAGCAATTACGAGAGTGCACCAGAAGTGGTGTGGCTACATACTCCCGGCCTCCTAGAGGGCCTTGAGCAGAAGGCAGGAGATAACAGGAAAAGAAAAAGAAGGCTGACCCCTCGCAGAAGGAGGTTATCAGAAACGATGAGAATAAGATGAGACAAGGGCCAATTAAGGCGGGAAAGGAAGAGACTCCCTAGGCCTCGGATACCCTAATACCGTCGGGGTCGGAAGAGAACAACCGTTGACCAAGTGAGGTCGACAGGAAAGAAGACGGAGAGGAGCCTGGCACAAGTAAGTGGAAGCAATGCTGGACTCAGCTGGGGTCCCGTGGTCGCCAATCCACGCCCCACTAGATGGGAGCCCCTGGGGGCGCAAGTAAAAGAACCTTCTCCTAACAAAACTTGTGTGAAGCTAAAATTTGTAGGTTAGATTTGATAACGCTATATTAGTTCCTACGTTCGTTGCCAGGTGCTGGCTGCGATGGCATCTAGTAGCCAAGTTCGCAACTAGGTGTCGTGGACGGTAGCATTTGGTAGCAAAAGTAGGAATTACTTGAAATTGGTCGTCTGCAGTCCTTACCTGAATCACAGATAACACACAATAATACAGCCATCACAATTAACACCGGTTATCAGACAAATTCTACACACACCCACAATACACGGGGCTACACGACCGCGTTGTCGCAGCCCCTAAACTAAGGAACCAACCCTTAATATGGTTACATGGTTTTGCTCTTTAAGCTGTATTTCACCCCTTGACCAACATTAATTTTAATTTTACACTAGCAATTCCCGTCGCTGCTTCACCCGCGAATATTCTAGTTGTAAAGCGTACACTTAGCAAAATCTCAACCAAGAATGATATGACTGATTTATCCTTGGTATGAATAATCAGACTTTATCCATTCAGCTACTGGTGCAGTGGTTAGGGGTTTGTCATTCCTTCATAGGTATATCAGAGCGAAGTTATTTTTCTGGGAATATCACAGACGCTGTTAATTTAAGAGCCTTTAAATGTGGTTTTCGGAGACCCTTTATAGTCGGGTGAAAAAGACCTTTCGTACCACACTCACACGTGAAAATTGTGTGAAAAAAAATCTAGAGTGCCCCTTGAACCCCTTAAGCGCATTATACTGTGTGTATTGATGAATTTTACAGCTTAATTTGGTTCCGTGATAACCTTATAACCGTCTGGAAACTTTCACAGTAATGTAATAATTGGAATTGCATTGCGTCTTACAGAAATAGATGGACCTGTGAGATTCTGTTACCATGGTTGCATTCGTTCATTATTTCATTGTAAATATACATGTTTTAAGGTATTTATTAAATTGTGAGGCATCTAAAGAGTAAGTGAGTGCGTTTCGCTTACGCATTGGGTTATGCTGAACCTGTAGGTACCCCATATGTGTAGGCTGGTGTTAATGGGACCTTATTTTCGGTACAAAACTGGAATGGGATCTTAGCAGAATAATATAGGGAGCGATTTCTCTCCTCGTTGTTTTAATTGTAATTTCACGGTGACTTAAGGATCCTTTAGAACACGATAACCCTTTGTGACCGGCTTGCGCGCCCCAATATCCACCCCCTATATGATATAATAATATGATAGGCTGTCAGAGCGCATGTCTTAACTGGTAGGCTACTCCAGATCTGAGTGACGGGCGCACTGACAGTATCTCCGGTCGCGCGGACAACGCAACATGTAACACGATACCTGCCCCTGTGTTCGCGATATCGTATATCAACAGACAGAACGCGTGTATTATCGCGAACTCTAGAACAGCAAGAAAATCAACCGGTTCGAAAGTGGAAGAGCGGCACTGGAATTTCACCGCGGCTGTCGAAACTTCTCTTCAAGAACAGCCTGTGGATCACCCGTCATATCCGCGATCGTATGATTATGCGTATCTCGAAAACTGACCTGTAAAAAATAGGTCTAAAAATATATTGAAAAGAATCATTTAATCTATTAACCACAAGGATAGGTCAACTAAACGGGAGATGTAGGCGGAAAACATACAAATTTTAAACACAAAATTATTACTTGATTTGAATGTACAAACATTGGAGAACATAATCCCAACATTTCGTTTCAAAATTCGACTTGCAAATATCATTTAAAAATTATAATCTGTTGGGTTGCAAATGAGTAAGAATCCTTTTTGAAGACTTAACATTGAAATTTCTGAGTTAAACATTTTTAGCACTTAAGTTATGTTTTCATCAAAATCTACTGAATGGATATTAACATAATTTTACACATTTGTACTCATAACTAGTGTGAAGATTTTGATGGAAGGGAATTTAAATATGATGCTTACCAAAAATGTTGTGCTTGAATATGTCAATTTCTTTTCTGGAAAACAGTTTCCTTAAGTTCAAAATTTCACAGAAAATCAGTGAAATTCTTATCCAAAAATCTGCTGCATATAAATGTTTCGTTACTAACACAGATTAGTCTGTGCACGAAAATTGACACTCCATACCCAAATGTAGGAGAAAAGTGTACTGAAAAACAACAGTGTACAAAAAAGAATGTAACGATAACTCCCTTATAAATTATAAAGAAATTCTCAAGAACTACAACAAGATTTCCCAAGGGAATGTTAATTTGTGTACTAAATTTCAGTGAGATGTGATAAAAATTGTAGAAGTTACACGTGTGTGAATTGCGTACTATAAAACCACCAACGTCTCTTCTTAACATAGAACATCAGGAATGATCTTGAGGATCAGTAATTCATATCAAGCTGCTTATCTCCCACTTGGTGTAAGTCTTCAATGGAAACAGAAGAATATTCTTATATATCCACCAAGGATCGTCAAAACATTGACAAGTTGGGGTAAGTTCACTGTAAACATATTTGAGTTTTATTTATTATCATTTACACCTTTCCGCATTTAAATTTATTTTTATTGAAGTTCCCTGAAAAATGTCAATAAAGAATTTTTCTTTATAATCCATTGATTTGGGGGCACCAGGCCTGGAGGTTGGTTGTATCCTCAAAAACGTCACAGAAATTCAAAACAGTGTTTTAATATGTCATACTAAACAAGGTGAGATAGTTTTCATTGATTTACTTTTTGAAGTGACAACGTCAATTAAATTGTTGGAATACAGCGACGTTCGTGATAAAGTGTTACAGTGAAAGGTGATGATATCGTTTTATCTCTCTTCTGCTGCAACGCTCTCTCTCTCTCTCTCTCTCTCTCTCTCTCTCTCTCTCTCTCTGGGAGTTATTTTTGACTCGCGATTATCGTGGCAGGATCACACAAACATGATTCTGAATAGGGTTGCATCGTCATTATATCAAATTAGGCGAACTTGCTTCTATTTGCCTCAAAATGTACGAAAGATACTGATACAGAGTTTGATATTACCAATATTTGACTATGGATCTATAATTTACCATGATATGGCAGAGGTCCTCAATACAAAATTGCAAAGAATGCAAAATGCTTGCTTGCGGTTTGTTCTCAATGTACCAAGAGAGTCTCACATAACTCCATTTTACGTCCAGATTGGATGGCTAAAGTTAAAGGAACGAAGACAGTATGCCATGGTTCTGACTGTGATAAAAATTCTAAAATTAAAAATTCCGTCTTGTATTTATTACACACTAACTCCCATGCAGTCAGTGTATAACCGTGCGAATAGACACACTGCACAAATGCTCCAGATACCTAATCACAGATCCGAAAAATGCAAAGGTTCATTCCGTATGTCAGCTAGTATTCTCTGGAATAAATATAAATTGCACCAGTATTCAGGACTTCCTATCAGAGCGATAAAACACTCCATTGTAATCCATCAGCGATATAATTATCATACGGATCTAATAACAAGAACTTCTATTGTCAACTGTATGTTTTGGTTAAGTTTTTTCTTTCTTCATTTATTCTATTGTATTTAACCGCCCTGTGAGTGAAGAGTAGCTGCATAAAGAGGCTGTGTAGCCTCAGTGGCCTGTATAAGAGGAACAATAAATTCAAATTAAATTCTCTCTTCTGTTGCTGCGCTCGAGTGTCGCTACTCTCGTTTTTGGATGTCACGGGTGAGCCTCTGAATGGATTTTGATGCGGGTTTCACCATTCTGTAAAGGATATGTCGAGAAAGATTTCTGTAGAAAATAATTTATTTATGATCAAAGGAAGCCGAGCAGTAACGATTTTAGTGAAAAAGTCGAAATAAAACACATGGCGTTCGTGCGCTTTATGTAAATGGGGGTGATTCCCCGGTGGTAAACTGTACAATTACAGAAAATTACCAACAATAATATCATAGTACATTATGCAACGAGCCTATAATGGCAATAATTAAGACACGAGTATGTTTATAATACGAGTGGAGCGAGTTTTATAATTTCCATTCGAGTGTCAAAAAGGACACTGGGTTGTGACAATTACACAATTAAATGTGCAAATTTTAAAAACAAATTTCTGTTATTTCCGTTTGGTCAATGGTTGTTAATTTTACACTAAACAAAGATGTAACCTCTCTAACCCACTTTCTAACAATAAATATTAAATATTATTGTCTGATTTTGTACAGGGTGTACAGAAACAAGGTCACAAAAATCAATTCTAATATTATATTTCCTTAAGTTTGGTACACTTTTCTTGAAACTTTCTAGTCAAGGATACTTAATTTTTTTATTGGAATGTAAAGAACAAGTGGTTTGACAAAATTAACGGATTGTATTTTCTAGAATAATTTTTTTGAGCCGTTTAAAAATTAACAAACTCAAAAAATATTTTTGCCTAATAAAATGTACAGTATGATTTTTTAATTTATAAATTGAAAAGATAAAGATTATTTTAAATATATTTCGGTTCATTCTATAAAACTACACGTACAGGGTTACCAACACATTACAAAAGATCAGGCCTGTAACTTAAGTAGTTCCTGAGAAAAGTGTACCGGAATCTCCAAAATATTAACTTGCGGGATTGTTTCCTGTGACCTTGTTTTTGAACAACCTGTACAAAATCAGACTATAATATTTCATATTTATTGTTAGCAGGTGACTTAGGAAGGTTAGATCTTTGTTTAGTGTAAAACTAACAACCATTGACAAACGGAATTAACATTATTATTTTTTGGTCATTTAATTATGTAAAATAAAGCATTGTATCAACCCAGTGTCCCTTAATTACCATTATAGGTGAGTTGCATACGACTGTTTATGTTCGACGATAATTATAACTTTATTATACAGTATATTCTAACATAAATATTCATAAATATCTGTCGAGATTCTGTCGATTGAATTCATCCTCTTGGAAAATGTGTGGGCTCAGCATTTGCTCTCTACCCAATAACGAATTCCAAAGCTTTGAAACATTGTTTGTCCTAAAGTAGCACTAACAGATGGCGCACAGGTACTATGTATGATCATTTTGTTATTTTGGTCAAATAACACAAAATAAGCTGTTACAAACGCTTTAAAATTAGAATGTATCGTATTGTCAACTATATATTCTTAAAATTCGATGCGTATAGAATGTCAACGGAAGGAAAATCAATTGAGTCCAAATAGAACAGTTTATGACATCTCGCGGAAAAGTTTGGCGTAGGAATTCCATTTACTAAACAGAGAGCTGGATTATAATTTCCATGGAACTAATGTCATACGCATGCTTCCTCCAAGACGTTCTGGTGTGTTTATGTCAACAACAGCATTCACTAAAATTGTCGGCGAAATCTTACGAATGTGTAGAAATTGGAGTTGCGGATATTAAGGTACAGTGCTATTTCTTTTGCAATATTGCCCAGTTTGTTAATGCATTGTAACTACAATGGTTGATCCAATATAGGCTACATTGTCAACTTTCAAACCATGTAATTCAAGTCCGATGTGTTGGATTTTGAGTGCATGTCAGAAGCTATCCTTTCCTTATTGGTCAATGAATGAAAATAGTGAGCTCTGATTGGTTGGAAAATCTGTGTTATCATGAAAAGTAGTACTTTAATGACCCCCATTATGATACAGTTTTCTGACATATCGACATCGTCGAATGGTTGTGTCCTGATTGCGGTCACTTTCATTTTAGGGAAAAACTACAAACATTCCATCGTCCAGATTGCGATCACCTTTCTTGGGAGACCGGTCCTTGGTTCTTGGTTCTTCCCGACTGACTCATACCTTCCGTAAGATTAGTGGATAACAAGGGGAAACTGATATTTCACTACCTAACCGAAGAATACAGCTGAGCACACCCCATCAAAATTCGCTTAAACAAATCAAGTCCCCTCCCAATCTGACGGCACTTCGTAAAGCAATGATTATAACATTTACAGTCTTAAGAATAGAATCGTTTCAGGATCGGAATCAACGGCCTTCACTTTCAACAAAATTGTTGTAACGGGAAATTTTATACTTACAGAATATAATTTTTAATATCTGCCCCTCCTTTCCCATTTGAGGCGCGAGATATCTATTTTTATAATAGGTACTGCAGGCTATATCGTCAAAAACATTCTTTTCATTACCTCGAAAAATTCGTCTCGTAAATGTAATTTGTTCTGCGTTTGATTCTAAATCCCCTTTGTAAACAATGTTTTTTCCCGCCCCCTCCTACACACAAAATAAAAAATTTGAAGTTTTAGGTTTATTAACATTCCAGATTTGAAATCTGTGACTTTTGATAAGTCAAAATCAATAAGTTCACTGTCAAAACTACTCAAATTATAAGATGATATTTTTGAAGGAAGCTTTCCCCCTACCTTGCCCTCAATGATCGCAATCTGGACTACTAATGAGGTGAGCGCAATCTGGAATGACCGCAATCAGGAAGACACCCGTCGAACATAAACACACTTAATGTACACAAGTCGCAATCTGAGAACTATAGTAATTACATCGTAGTGTATGTCTACCCCTTATTATTCCTGTTTCCAACGGGGTCGGGGATGAGATGCGATGAAAGTCTACGTGGCGGATGGTTTTAACGGCCGAATGCCCTTCCCGACGCCAACCTAATGAGAGGAGTTAATTAGAAATGAAATGAATGAAACTGGGCAAGGATGTGGAAGGAAGTGGCCGTGGCCTGTCAGAAGGTACCGTCCCAGCATTTGCGTGGAGTTGAAAATGGGGGAAACCATGGAAAACCATTCCAAGGACGGCCGACGGTGGGGTTCAAACCCACATCTACCGAGTCAGCAGATAGCTTAGCCCCATGACCTAGCGCTGCGCATTAATGTGCTGTCGGTGGTAATATTGCATCGTACCATAGTATTTAGGCGGCTTCGGAGGCGAAGTTGGTAGCATGCTGAGCTTCTATGCCCACGATCGCGGGTTCAAACCCGGTCGAAGTCGTCGGATTTTTTAAGAGCGTTAAAAATCCCTCAGTATGCCTTCCTTCGGAGGGGAAGTAAAGCCGGCGGTCCCATGTCATAGATTTATGGCATATTAAAGAACCTTCCACTAATTACACCTGTGTGAAGCTAAATTGTACAGGTTAAGAATGTAAACAACGCTCTTAGGTTCTTACGTTCGTTGTCAAGAGCCGACAGTGGTGGCGTCTGATAGCTAAGTTCTGAACTATTAGTCGTAGAGGTTGCGTTTGGAGGCAAAAGTAGGAACTATTTGAAAAATTCAAAAGTCCTCACTTGAATTAAAAAACAGATAACACACACTAATACAGTCATCACAATGAACACCGGTTATCAGACGGATTCTACACAAATCCAAAGTACACGGGGCTACATGACCGCGTTGTCGCAGCCCCTAAACTTAAGAACCAACCGTAGTATTTACACCAAATTTCAGTATTCTCTTAAACATATCAATATATTATGGGAAAAGACTGTGGCAGGTAATGAATTCCAATTATCAATACCACGAATTATGAAGGAATATTTTCTGTAATTTGTACGCTGAGGTCGGATCTTAACTTTACGTGGATGATCAGCCCTGCTCAGGTAGGTGGGATTTAACTAGGCTTGCCATACGTCCCGGTTTGACCGGGACAGTCCCGGTATTTTGCTCTTGTCCCGGTGTCCCGCCCGGTTTTATCAATGTCCCGGAAAACGGCTGTAAGATGAAAAAAGTACATTCAAGTCAAAAATAAGGGGTTTGAAAACAATGATTATTGTTAACTCATTAATTAATTGTTTTATTTTATTTTGACAAAAACAAGTTTTTTAAAATGGTTTTTGTAGTTAGAAAAAAAGGTGTAGTTTTTCAAAAAAAAATAAGATTTAGTAAGTTAATTGTTCAATTAAACTTTTTTATGAAGTATTTTAAATTGTATTTTATTAACACTTGTTTCTAGGTGGTAGACCAGAAAGAATTATCATTAAAAAGGAAAAATTGTATACTTTTATGTAGCAAAAATTCATTTTATTTTTATTTTTAAAGGTGTATGGAACTAACAATTTAGGATGCCAGATTCTCCACTCCCGTCACTTGTGAGGCTTACTGTAAAAAAAGGCTTAAAACTCACCATTTTGCTTCTAATTTTTTAAAAATTCCATACCCCCAGACCTCCCGGTAAGGCCATTCCATATTAATGTGTCCCGGTTTCACTCACCACAAATATGGCAAGCCTAGATTTAACGGACGTTCGCTTATTAGTTCTCCCCATTCTGTCCGATTAGTTAAGTGTTAAACATAGCGTATAGTTTGGATTTCGTCCTACTATCTTCCAGAAAGGCTTCGGTGGCGTAGTTGGTAACATGCTGAGCTTCTATGCCCAAGGTCGCGGGTTCAAACACGGCTGAAGCCGTCGGACTTTTTAATTAATTTATTTTTTATTTTTTTATTGAGTCAAATAACCCTCTAGGTTGGTGGTTCCCTACGGACTCAGCGAGGGAACTCACCACTACCGCCTCGAGGGGCAGTGTCCTGGAGCCTGGAACATCTTGTCGGGATGGATACAACTGGGGAGGTGTGATCAGCACTTCGCCCAGGCGGCCTCACCTGCAAAGCGAACAGGGGCCTCATAAGGGGTGGGAAGGGATGGAAGATTGGGATGGATAGGCGAGGAAGAGGGAAGGAGGCGGCCGTGGCCTTACAGTAGGTACCATCCCGGCATTTGCCCGAAGACGAAGTGGGAAACCACGGAAAACCACTTCGAGGATGGCTGCGGTTGGAATCGAACCCCCTCTACTCATTTGGACCACCCGAGGCTGAGTAGACCCCGTTCCAGTCCTCGTACCACTTTTCAAATTTCGTGGCAGAGCCGGGAATCGAACCCAGGACCTCCGGGGTGGCAGCTAACCATGCTGACCGCTACGCTACGGAGGCGACTGGACTTTTTAAGAGCGTTAAAAATTCCTCAGTATGCCTTCCATCGGAGGGGAAGTAAAGCCGCCGGTCCCATATCATAGATATTTGACAAGAAAAAGAACCTTCCACTAACTACGCTTGTGTGACACGAACATTTGAAAGTTAGAGTTGATAACGCTCTATTAGTTCCAACGTTCGCTGCCAGGTGCTGATTGCGATGGCCTTTAGTAGCCACGTTCGCAGCTAGGTGTCGTGGATGGTAGTATTTGGTAGCAAAAGTAGGAACTACTTAAAAAAATTAATCGTCTGCAGTCCTTACCTGAATCACAGATAACACACACTAATACAGCCATCATAATTAATACCGGTTATGTTGTGTGTTTGAGTCTTCAGTCTTTTGACTGGTTTGATGCAGCCCTCCATCCTTCCCTATCCTGAGATAATCGTTTCATCTCTACATAGCTACCACACCCTACATCTGAGGCAGTCTGTTTAACATATTCTAAACTTGGTCTACCCCTACATTTCTTGTCCTCGACCCTTCCTTCCATAACTAAGCTTGCAATTACTGGGTGTCTTAGTATGTGTCCTACCAACTTACCTCTTCTCTTCATTAGCAGTCGCCAGAAACATCTCTCCTCTCCCACTCGTCTTAATACCTCTTCGTTTGTAACGCAATCTACCCATCTGATCTTCATCATTCTCCTGTAACACCACATTTCAAGCGCTTCAATTCTCCTCTTTTCTACTGCACCAATAGTCCAAGTTTCACTTCCATAGAGCGCCACGCTCCAGAGAAAGGCTTTCAAAAATGACTTCCTAATATCTAAATCTACTGTATATTCGATATCAACAGATTCCTTTTTTGTAGAAATGCTTTCCTTGCCTGAGCCAACCTACTTTTATATCCCCTTTGTTTCGTCCATCACTGATTATTTTGCTTCCTAAGTAACAAAAGTCTCCTACTTCCTTCAGCTTTTTCACCTGCCAATTTGATGTCCATAGAGGTTTCTGATTTATTTCGGCTGCATTCCAATATTTTTGTTTTACATTTATTAATTTTCTTCATGAATTCTTTCCTCATGACGGAGTCCATACCATTCAAAAACTCATTCAAATCCTCAGGCATGTTATCAGACAAATTCTACACACACCCAAAGTACACGGGGCTAAATGACCCTAAACTAAGGAAGCAAACAACCATATTTGGAGAAAGGTTATAAGACAGTGGCAGGTAATAAGTTCCAATTATCAATACCACGATTAATGTAGCAAATATTTTCCATAATTTGCACACTGCAGTCGGCCCTTAACTTTATCTGGATGATCTGCTCTGCTCAGATAGGTAGGATTTCCCAGACGTTCGCTTTGTTCTTCCCATGTTGGCCGATTAGTTAAGTGTTTAACATAGCGTATAGTTTGGATGTCGTCCTTCTATCCTTCAGAGATCATATCGTATCATTCGATTAACACTACTTCTAGGATTAAAATCGTTGAGCACAAACCTACGAGGACAGATGAAAAAGTAAGTTGCACTTCCCAGTTATGGCCATTTATTACACCACCCATACAACAGCAACACGCCTATAACGATATACAATGTAACGTCACTTTTCCACATAGTTTCCAAGAGACTCCAAACATTTCTGTTTCATGAATGTACTCATTTGAGTTTATTTCTCGGCTTATCTACGTATATACGTATTACATTTGGCTTATCAATGTCCAAGTATTTTATTACAAATTTACAACCTATAAATAGGCTATACCCTGGCTAACTTGAGTTATGTTATCAAATACATTACCCATTTGGACAGCTAGTTCTACAGAGCGCTTCAACTTTTGGCTCTCGCAGTTAAGAGGCGCCATACGCTAAATAAATAAATAAATAAATAAATAAATAAATAAATAAATAAATAAATAAATTATTATTAAGTCGCCTCCGTAGCGTAGCGGTTAGCGTGGTTAGCTGCCGCCCCGGAGGTCCTGGGTTCGATTCCCGGCTCTGCCACGAAAATTGAAAAGTGGTATGGGGACTGGAACGGGGTCAACTCAGCTTCGAGTGTTCCTAATTAGTAGACGGGGATCAATTTCCACCTCAGCCATCCTCGAAGTGGTTTTCCGTGGTTTCCCACTTCGTCTTCGGGCAAATGCCGGGATGGTGCCTACTGTCAGGCCACGGCTGCCTCCTTCCCTCTTCCTTGCCTATCCATCCTCACCTTCCAATCCCATCCCTCATGAGGCCCCTGTTCGCTTTGCAGGTGAGGCCGCCTGGGCGAAGTGCTGATCAAACCTCCCCAGTTGTATCCACACCGACCAAATGTTCCAAGCTCCAGGGCACTGCCCGTAGCGGCGATAGTGGTGAGTTCCCTCAATGAGTCCGTGGGAAACACCAATCTAGAGGGTAAATCGACTAAAAAAATAAAATATTATCATCACACAATAACAACGACAGGAAATACTAAAGAAATTGCTTCATAACCCTCCATACAGTCACTAACATGAAGAAACAATGAAGAGGTAAGGGAGTGATTGGTAGGTTACACCCTCAAAATTGACGAATCTGCGCTCGAATAACAGACGGCAAGGCGCATGTCTCGAGTTGAATAGCAGTGGGAATTTCAACTGGTCGCCGTGCGTCACGTCAGTATCTCCGGACCTGCGACATACGACACATCGTGTTATACCTTCTCCCGCTGGCACCAAAACTTCTCCCAGGTAAGTGACTTGTCACTGCTACTGAATTTAGTGCGGGGACGGGAGGACATGTCACACAGTGGCGTATATACAATTCTTTTTCGGGGGTGGGGAGTTACTATCCTGGTAAATTGGGAGTATTCTCAGGGGATTCATCATCATCATCATCATTTCCCCTTATTCAGCTCCTGCCGGGTCGGGGTATTTATGGCACTTCTCCACTTTCCTCTTTCCTTCCACAATTCTTCTTCCACGATCTTGTCCCAGTCTAGATTCCTTTTTCTCGCGCTGTTCTTCACTGAATCGATCCACCTTGTTCTAGGTCTTCCCCTTGCTCTCTTACCCTTGCACTTGGCCTCCAGCATCTGTCTTGGTATTCTATTTTCCTCCATCCTCTTTACATGTCCAAACCACCTTAGTTTATTCTTCTCAATTCTCTCATTTAGTTTTCCCATCCCAACTTCCTTCCTAACATCTTCATTCCTCACTCTGTCTTTCCTTGTCTTACTAGCCACTACACGAGGTAGTCTAATTTCAATCGTAATATTGTTTACAACTTAGCCAATAAGTTAAGATTAGGGTACAACCGTCCGGCTCTATGGCTAAATGGTTTGTGCGCTAGACTTTAGCACGAAGCGCCCAAGGTTCGATTTCCGGCCGAGCCATGAGGGATTTTAATCTCCTGGGGTTCATTACCAAGGCTCGAGGACTGGGTGTATGTGACGTCTTGATTACCACTTCATCCTCATCGCGACGCGCAGGTCGCCCACGGGCGTCAACTCGAAAGACCTGCACTCGACTTCTCCGGAAGTCACACGATCATTATTATTAGAGTACAACCAAATTTACAATTATGTTTTGCTTTTACCAAAGCACTTAATTTTTATTGGCTTTATTCTGGGAGAGGGGCTGGATCCCCCACACTTCCCCCTTTATATACGCCCCTGATATCACAACCTATCGTAAGCAGGGCCGTGGGGAGCCAGATTGGGCCCTGGGACATGGATTCACGGGCCCCTATAATTTTTGTTTCTCTCTGCTTCATCTTGCAACTTACCCTAGAATAATAGCGCACGTCTCAGCGACGAAAACGAGATACACTCCTGCTTTGCCTACATCTTCCTTTACTCCAATCCTCACCAGTGTTTGGTGGTCCTAAAATACAAAACAAATTAGTCAGAATCAGCAAAAAAAAAAGGAAACAAAAATAATCATCATTAGTCAAAATACATTACCCCTCCCCCCCCCCAAAAAAAAACAATCAAAAATTGTCAAAGAAATCTCAAAAAGTAAAAAGAATATCTTAAAATCTATGAATACAAAAAAAATGGTATGGCTTTTAGTGCCGGGAGTGTCCGAGGACATGTTCGGCTCGCCTGAGTCTGTAGCTGGCGGACACCCTTAGGGTGTGCTACAAGTTCCGTTCAATTTCAAGTAGTTCCATCTTTCGCTACCAGATATCAATGATACCTAGTGGTGAACGTTGGAACTTTGATAAAGCGTTCCGACGAAATCTAACCTAACAATTTAGCGTCACACAAGTTTAGTCTGTGGAAGGATCTTTTATATGCCATAAATCTATGATATGGGACTGCTGGCTTTACTTCCCCTCCGAAGGAAGGTATACTGAATGATTTTCAACGGTCTTAAAAAAATAGTCAAAATACCAAAAAAAACATTGAAAATTAGTCAAAAAAGCTCAAAGTCAAAAAACGCAATAAAATCAAAATTTGTCAAACTCCAAAAAGAAAACAATCACAGTTAGTCAAAAAAATAGTGAAAACACGCTCAATTTTTTTAATTAGTCAAAAAATAGTGAAAACACGCTCAATTTTTTTAATTAGTCAAAAAATAGTGAAAACACGCTCAATTTTTTTAATTAGTCAAAATAAAAAGAAATAAAGAAAATAAAAATAAGAAAAGACAAAAAATTAAAATTAGTCAAAATCCATAAAAAAATGATCAAAATCACTCAACATTAATTTGTCAAAAGAAAAGCTCAAAAAGTAAAAAAAAAAACTACTTAAAATCTAAAAATACTAAGGAAACAAAATTAATCAAAATACAAAAAATCAAAAACAGTCAAAATACAAAAGAAAACAATCTAAGTTAGTCAAAATTAGTGAAAAACAGCTCAAAAATTAAATAAAAATAGTCATAATAAAAGAAAATCAAACAAATATATTCAAAAACAAGTCTCGAACCATTCTGCTAGCCTGGAGGGAGAAATAAAAGTTGACGTAAGTTGTATTTATTATCAGTTTGTAGAATCAGCGATGCGAAGCGCTACCGTTCCTGGGTTAAAGGTCATCCTTTAGGAATAATATTATCCATTTTCAGGTCCGTATTGAATATGTTTACTTATAAAACTATCAATTCTCCGTCTTTTCAATACAATATTAACAGTCTATTTATACAATTTGATAAGTGCGTAATATTTGTTTATGTCTTAATGCATATTTGGGCTGAGGAAGCACTAACGTTTGTGCGAAACATGTACCCAATTGTATAAATAGACTATTAATATTGTATTGAAAAGACGGAGAATTGATAGTTTTATTAGCATCCTTTAGGACCCTAAAAATACAATTAATATATGTGCAATGCGAATTCTGTACATTAAGAACCAGTTGATTCTTTCTGAACTGTTCTGTCCCCATTCCATACATTTGAAATTATTGCACAGTATTGTGTAACTTTTTTCTCAACCTGTTTCAGACTGTGAGGTGAGCACCACCCTCAAGCCATACCAAATGCTCGGGCACCATTCATTTTAATATAATAATAATAATAATAATTAATTTGAATATCTTACGGCCTTGGGTGCCGGGTGCAAGCTTTGTTATTTGACACCCAAAGGGTAGTTTGCATGTCGAATTTCGTTGTACCTTGAAGCACTATGAAAGTCAAGGAGGTTAGATATCCAAGCTCCTTGAACACTATAGCGCTTTCTAGTAATGAAATGATGAACTTTGTGTTGGCGGTAAATCCCGAGATTAATTTTGCCATTATGAACACGGCCTACTGAATTCAAATGGGTTCTTTGACGTGTCAACATCGTATGACATGGTGTCGTAATTTTTGCCGCCTTTCAAAAGTCACTTACTACGGCCAGGAGCGTACCTGCAAGCTTGGGGTTAGTAGACCGACACGTTGGCCACTCACCCACCTGGCAAGCTATAATAATAATAATAATATACAACGAGGGAATATGGGGAATATAGGAGACGGCACAACCATGAACTTTACACCCACGTGGAAAAAATAACTGACACCATGAGGAAACGCAGAACTACCTTTAGCGGTCATACAGTATAACAAGAATGAACCTAGTGCGGGTGACAAATAGAATTTTCACCTACTTCCTCAAAAAGAAAACCAAGGGATCTTGGTTCACTGAGGTGGACCAAGATTTGCAAGAAGTGGGAATTACAAGCAACGATATCTGGGAACGTGCCCCCCTTAAGCAAGAACTAATAGCACACTCAGATATATACTATGCGAAAACGGATAGTAAAATTTTGCGTTCATCTTCTCAGAATGAACTCCAATAGATAAACCAAACAAATCTTTGATAGTATATTGGCTTTTACGGCCAGTGAATTAAAACTCAGCAATTCTTCTAGGTTTGTGCCGTGTCATTCCCTTCTTGCTACGCTTTCCTTACCCATTCTTTTTACATGTCCGAACCAACGTAACCTTGCTTTCTGTATCTTCTGATTTAACGGTTCCATATTTAACTCTTCTCTGATTTTAATATTTTGAATTCTATCCCTTCTAGTCTTTTTAACTGAAGTTCTTAAAAATTTCATTTCTACTGCTTGTATCTTACTACAGTAGAACCTCGGTAGTCCGAGGTAATTGGGACCAAGAGGAGCTCGAATTTGGGAAATCTCGGATTACACAAAGTTACGAAATTGTAAGGCCTTTAATTTAAAATTAGATGCACAAGAACCTTGTGTTTAAATATTCTTACAGTAAACGGCATTATTTCATCAGTTATCGTATAATGTGTTGCAATTAGGCTTTGTTTCAGAAATAAAAACAATATTCTACAAAAGAAATGCAAATATGTACATATTTACTTTAAAGTAGGTACAGTCTGAGCAGACACTATCTAGTAGGCGGAAGGGCGATAGCGGGCAGAATTGTAAACAACGCATGCGCGCACCTCCACCAAAGACCTTGGGTAAGCTATGCGTCTCACTGTCATCCACCTCGGATTAAACGGAGGCTCGGACTGCCGGGACTCGGATTACCGGGGTTCTACTGTATTTTGCCTTTTATTCGTCACCAGTGTTTCCAGTCCATATGTTACAATTGGTATGAAATACTGTTTTTATAATGTTAATTTCGCTCTCTTGGGTACTTTGTCATCCCTTAAAAGTTCTCTGACTTGATGATAAAATGTGGTGCCTATCTAGGGATAAATCCGTATGGTTGGCAACTCTGCCTGTATGAAGCAAGTAAGGAAACTCCAGAGGGCAGTGAACTCTTGCATCAGGGAGAATGTTTACATACAATTTGTGACACAACCTTTCCTTACTATTGTAGACTCATCCAGTTGTCTGTTGACAATGTACTGTATTTGCACATCTCTGTCCTCAAAATTCCAGCACAGTAATGAGCAGGGCACGGATATGTGCTTAAATTTTCAGAAATATGTATGTATTTATTTATGTGCTTAAAAGCGAAAAATATGTGATTAAGTTTCCAGAATATGTTCTTAAGGGTATACGGAATCGCCTATCTTACCAATGTTAAATTTGTTTAAATCATGTTCGTTTTTCTCAGAATCTAATAAAGGTATTGTTGGCAACTCTGCCACTGTACATTCTCTGCTGGCAGTTGGTCCCCCTGCTGAAAGGCTTGTTGACCCAAAGGGTCGTGTTCTTACCTGCGTCCATCAGCACCCTCACTAGCTTACAGGTAGCACTGGCTACCGGACATGGTGTCAGCGCATGTAATATCTACTTAAACAGTGTTTAATCATGTTCATACAATGTCAAATATATTTCGTAATACAGTCCACCACATCTTATTCTATGTATTCGACATAAGTTTTGGTCCGGTATGATAATGAAATTTATGTCACATTTCAATCAAACCTTACTTGACATATTAATGGAGCTATTTTATATTAGACTTCAAGGGAGTCAGAAATTATATATTTTTTAACCTGTCATAAAATATAATTACTTTTTCTTAAAAAAACAGCCAAAACCCAAACAGTTTTTCTTTAAACAAGGAAACTTTTCCATTAAAAAGTGACAGTAAGTCTGAAAGACTAGACTTGGTATCATTTTAAATGCTACAATTGCTGAAAAATGCTAGAAAGGCTGGAGGCTTCGCTCGAAGCCAAAGACTCTTGACATGTTAAAAAATTATCTGCATAATACTCATCTTGCTTATCTTGTTTCAAATTACTCGTGAACGGCAAGTGCAAACCAAGGGCAAAGCAATGTCAAGCGCTCGGGATGCCGCACGCTCACCAGAGCGCGGAGACGTGCCCCTTCCATCCAGTCTAAAAATACTTATAGTTGGCGATGTATTGAAGATAGAGATACGCTCTCCCGCGCTTTTTTGTAGAACTTTTCATGCTGACCAATTCTTACGCTCATAGTATATTGATATTTTTAACGGTTGGCCCAGCGTAAGCTTAAGAAGCGCACGGACGCCAAGTTTGTTTTCGACTTTTTCACTGAAATCGTTACTGCTTGGCTTCCTTTGATCATACATAAATTATTTTCTACAGAATCTTTCCTCGAGATAACCTTTACAGAATGGTGAAAACCGCATCAAAATCCATCCAGTGGTTCTCGAGATTACCCGTGACATCCAAGAATCGGGGAATTTTGTCTTATACTAACGAAGTAGAGATTATCGGGGAACACATGCACCAAGCGGTACTATGACGTCACACACCTCAGTGCATCTGGGTACATTCGTCCCGTCACCGTAACGTAACGCCAGACCCCAGCGTAACGGCGAAGTCGACAAGATCATTTAAAATGATAAAATATTAACCACTATGATACAAATGTATGGTGAAAATTGCTCAGCTCTGTGATAAATAGTCGCCTAGAAAAGAGAACATACAGTACATTAAAAGAAAATGAACTGAGAAAACTGCAGTTAAAACTTTCCACACATGATGACTGTCTCATTGTTAGCGCAAGTGTAAATTAAAATTATGGTAATTTCTAATGGTTAAACTATAATGTATTACACATCAATCATTTTAAGGACAGACTTCAGAGATTCATAAAATATAAAAAATATAAATGTTGATTTTGACAACCCTTCCGTAACCTCTTAAATTTGTATCTTAATTATTCCCCCCAGTTATTCGAAATATAGTCGAAACGTCCAGCTGCCTGAATAATCCACAATCCTGTCTACAGTACAAAATGTTCCCTCCGGGGCTTGCCTCAGTTTCCGAATCCTACAATACTTACTGAAGATGCGCGATAGGAAATCATGTATGTGCTGTTTTTGAATTGAATTCTAAAGAGCAGAAGAAAAGCTCACTTCAAGAACTTTCATATCACTCTTGTCAATTGACGTCAGAAAAGTTGGATGGCGCAGCCACGCGGCAGAATGTTGAAGCTGTAACATTGTGACTGGTGAGGTTATTTTACATGGCGAAGCATTGACGTCGTGATGGAAACAGAAAGAAATTTGTCAAATTCGAGGAGGTACTGCTCTGTATACGGTTGCAAATCGTATAAAACGGCTACGAAATATCTTCACTACTTTCCTGTACAAAAAGTTCAGTGAGAAAGATGGGCTTCGGCGCTGTCTATTGGAAAACGTGTTACATGTTAGATGACAGTGTGCAGTCTGCATTTTTGTGAAGACGACTTCTTTCCACCGGTACTATTGATTATTGATAGTTATTGTCTCTAATTTGTATTCACATGGATTTAGCTACATCAAAAATACTGATAAACTTGTGGCCTATTACTTCTGTGCCGTACATAGAATGTAATCCGCTCTTCGTAAACTTATTTTAGGGGTTCTTCCGATTGGCAATAACCGAATGGTTAGAAAACTTAAGAAAAATGCTGTTCCTAGCCTTAATTTGCCAGAGAATTTATATTCTTGCCTTTGAACAGCAAGTATGTAGGTCATTGAAGTATGATTTGGCTTACATTGTGTTTTTGACTATGATCTCCTTACTGTTGAATTTAGTTGATTAATGTGCAAAATCTTAGTTTCAAGTACGGTACCGGTTTGGTGACCCATCATCCCAGGCAGGCCGGTAACACCTATACTACTCAGGCAGATAGGTCACTTAGCCGTAATTTTGAAGTTATAGTGATGTTAAGTATACATATGCAGTAATGTAGCAGGAGACCTGATCGACCTAGGCTATTCTAACTTTAATTAGTTCCCATTTCAGGGGTTTTCAGTTTTGAGTGCGAATAGTTGGTTTGAAAGTTGTATAACAGTAAGGAGAGTATGTTTTGTATAGGTTTTAATTGGTATTATGGTTTATGTCGAGCTGAGGAGTGAATTTGGTTTGGCTTAAAGTGTAGTTTTTGATCTGTTACGTTTGCTTATGACAAGTTCAAATGGAGACTCCAGCTTTGTTAAATATCTGTATTTTAAATATTTAATTAAATATATTGATAAAGAGGATGCCTCCATTTTAACTTGCCTGTGGCAAGAGATTAATAAATTTATATTCTTGCCTTTGAACAGCAAGTATGTAGGTCAATATTTGCAATATTGAAATATGATTTGAGCATCCCAAGTAAAGCTTCTTTGAACCCAAAACATTCATGCAAATTCAGGTTTGCTGGATTCAATTTATTATCAGGGAGTCGTCCTTTGTGTTATGTGAGATATATATATATATATATATATTGTGAAATTAATAAAAACATAGAAACCGCTAGGCTCCCTGGTACAGGCTTCATATATGTAACAGCAGACAGTGAATTAACTATCTAAATGTGGGTAATATTTTTGACTGGTAGTAATTAAACCCTGTGATTTAAATTGACCGTAAAACAAATTATATCAATGAAAGAAAATATGTAGTATTTTGCCATCATAAATTAGAAGCCATAACAAACGCACACCCAATTACTTCTCGTCACTATCTCACCGCCATATTGAAAACAGCTGACAGTAAGCTCCTCCCCCGTTTCGGACGTCAATACTCACAAGTTTCGCAGACCACTTAGTCCAGGCAACGAACGCTCAAAAAAGGGTATAGAGGGAAATGTTTGGAACAAAATTTTTGACTTTGTAACTTTGTTTGGACTAGTTAGGAGGTGAACATATCAAAAGTCCCCGCCCGTAGCCCTTGAGCCGGGAGGGATTCAAGGTCCCATTTTTTGTTTTTTCGCTTAAATCTCTGAAACTATGCATCCTAGCTAATTTACCATTCCATACAAAATGAAAACTGATTAAATTGTCTACAAGTTTTATTCAGTGAAGTTCTTCGATATCGTGTATGGTTTTCGCAATATCCGCTCCTGAAAGTCTGTAATTTTCGGGAAAAAAATATTTTTTCTCACATTTTTTGCTCTTTTTGACCGTATAACTCTTCAGCTATGCACCCAAAAAATAATTCCAAGTGAAATTTCCTGTCTAGGAATTGGAGGCGTAATGAGACTGTTGACTTCAGCCTCCCTGCTGGGGGGATTCCCGTTTTGAAATACAGCAAAACCCGCCTAAACCGGACCCTTTATATACCGGAGACCTAGAAAAACGGAAAACAATATTCGGAACGGAGGTATTTCCTATGTAAAATAACAGTGTATACCGGAAAACTGCCTAACATGGAAACGGAAAGAAATTCCGGAACTGTAGGTGAAAATAACCTGACTAAGATGGACTATCTTGGTTGGTTGGTTCTTAAGTTTAGGGGCTGCGACAACACGGTCATGTAGCCCCGTGTACTTTGGGTGCGTAGAATCTGTCTGATAACCGGTGTTAATTGTGGTGACTGTATTAGTGTGTGTTATCTGTTTTTAGCCTATTTTCAATTTTGAAAAAATAGGCTTATGAGATCACCTTTTGTCCGTGTGCGTGTGTGTGTGTGATTCGTGTGTGTGTCCCCCCCCCCCTAATAAAATCTATTCCCGGCGACCTCGACCGTACCCTTCAAATTTTGTTACGACTCACCAATCCAACATGGCGGCTGTGCGAAATATTTCTCCAGCATTCAATATCTCCGAAACTATTACCGATATTACCCTGACATTTTCTATGGTGATAGAGGGAACTACTATAAGTTCACTTATGTGACTTTTGAAAACCTGGTAACTACAAAACCAACATGGCGGCCAAGCGAATTTGCGACTTTAAAATAGACGTTTCTCGCGATTTGACCAACCAAACGCAATGAAACTTGGTACAGTATATGTTTATATACACTGTAATGCACCGACATCTAACTTCGTTCAATTGTTTACATAATCACAAGATGGCGAATGTGCGAAATATTTCACCGGCATTTTATATCTCTGAAACTATTAGCGGTATCTCCCTAAAATTTTGTACGGAGATAAAGGGCACTACTGGAAGTCCATCTATAAGATTTTCAAAAACCGGTTAACTACAAAAAGAACATGGCGGCCAAGCGAATTTGAACAATTTAAATAGACCTTTCTCGCGATTTAATGTTCCAAGCGCACTGAAACTTGGTACAGGAAATATTGATACACATTGTAATCCACTGGTATCTAATTTAGTTCAATTGTTTACATAACCTCAAGATGGCGGCAGTGCGAATTTTAAAATTAAGTTTTTATTTCTTGTGATGTAGTCATGCGATCGAAGTGAAACTTTGAATAATGAACCTACGCAATAATTTTCCTTTAATGGTACATGACTCTATGGCCTATACATTTAACAATCCAACATGGCGACCATCCGAAATATTTAGACGATACTGAATATCTACGAATCTATTTTAGCAATCAAACTGCATTTTTAATGTTCATAGGGGCTATGAACTTAAGTTCACCTATAGGACTTTAAATAACCTGGTGATCACAAATCCAACATGGCGGTGACGCGAATTATAAATATTCACATGGACGTTTCTCGCAATTTAACCATCCGCGTGCAGTGAAACTTGGTACAGTAAATCTTTATCCGAATGTTAATCCACTGGCATCTAATTTATTTCAATTGTTTCCATAATTTCAAGATGGCAGCTGTGAAACATTTTTAAATCTCCTTGTTTTTTCTTGTGTCCTAATTATGCGATTGAAGTTTGAATACTACACGTTCACAATAATCTGCTTGTAACAGTATATAACTCTAGGACCTACATATAAAATCCAACATGGCGACCATCCGAAATATTTAGTCGGTTCTCAATATCTACGAATCTATTACAGCAATCAAACTGAAATTGTGTATGTTGATAGTGGCAATTAACATAAGTAGGATATATGAAAATAGGCTGTATAGTTCTTCACGGAACTACTTGTTTAATTCAAGGAAGGACTGCAGACTTTTTATTTTTTCAAATAGTTCCTACATTTGCCGCCAAACGCCACCGTCAACGACTACTAGTCAGAACATAGCTACCAGACGCCACCGCAGTCGGCTCTTGGCAATGAACGTAGGAAAATTGTATTGGCAACTCCAGCTATCTGATATGACATCTAGCGGTAAAAATGAGAAACTTACCAAGTAGGGTACTTTTGTCACGTGGTGACTGTTTGTATTATGGTTTCTTGTATTGGTAAGCAGATCGTGGTAAATTTTCATGTCTTTATACATAAGCAATAAGTTTTACTCGTTGATAGAGTGCAAAATGAGTAAAAGCAAAGTATATTTGCATATTAAGGCTTTCACGGCCCGGATTATTATATAAATAATTCATGCTTTTGGGCTAATGCCGTGTGTATTTTAAATTTAAACCATACGTTTCGGAGAAACCTTGCCTCCTTTTTCAATGGAAATAAACGATGTGGCCAAAGAAAGTATATCAATGAGATTACAAAAAATATAGATAAATTCCTCTGTTCGTCACCAGAGAGCAGCTACCAGAAATTACTGTATGGACCATGGCGGAACGGCGGACAGAGAAGTTAGTAACGAGAAGGTGAAGGGGGCGGTGTGAAAATATAGAAACTCCTCGAAGAATGAGGAGGGGGGGGGGGAGGTGGGAGGGTTAGATGGATATAAGGAAACAAAATAAAAGGGAAGTGTAGCTGAACGATACCTAACGTCATACAGTCAACGGCGAAAAAACAGATGGAAACTCCTCCAGTGACGAACAAAGGAGATCAAATCCAGGCTCTGAGCCCTAGAGGGAAAATGTACAATTTTAAATATGTGAAGAACAGAGAGACTGAGAGGAACTATCTCCCTAGATCCTTAATAACTGGTAGCCAAGTGTCACTTAGCTGATATCCAGTGTCTCTGTTAAAATTATTGGGATTTTTACGAATTTCAACTGCCTCCCTTATAATTCTAGACCAGTTGTGCTTAACAAGGGCAAGCGCATGAACATCCTTGAAACATACATCGTGCCCTGAACACAGGGCATGTTCAGCTATAGCTGATTTGTCAGGTTGGTTTAGACGGATGTTCCTTTGATGTTCTTTGATGCGAGTTGCAATAGACCGTCTTGTTTGTCCAATGTAGACTTTTCCGCAAGTACATGGGACTTCATACACCCCGGGTTGTAGTATTGGGGACAATTTATCTTTGTTTAATGCTAAACGTTGACCAATTTTCGTCATAGTTCCGAAAACTGTTTTTATCTTGTGCTTGCGGAGAATCTTAGCAACGCGGTCAGTGGTGTTGTGAATATAAGGGAGGTAAGCAGTTCCTCTCATGTCGGAGCTCTGAGAAGGTTGTCTATCCCTCCTTCTGGGATGTAGGGACCTATATATAGTGGATTCATTATAGCCATTACCCTTAAACATGATATGTAAGGCATGTAACTCTTCCTGAAGAGTTGATGCCTCACAAATACGTTCCGCTCTTTTGGCTAGAGTAGTTATAATTCCTTGTTTTTGTGCTGGGTGGTGGTGGGAGTCCGCATGTAAATAACGGTTAGTGTGAGTTGGCTTACGGTAGACGCTGTGCCCCATGGAGCCATCCGCTTTCCTCCTCACAAGAACATCCAAAAAAGGTAAGCATCCACCTGACTCTAGCTCCATTGTGAAGTGGATTGAAGGATGCAGCTGATTTAGGTGGTTCGGAAAGTGGTTCAGTTTCTCAGAACCCTCCTCCCACACCACAAACGTATCATCCACATACCTCCACCAAATCACAGGTTTGAAAGACGCCGAAGATATAGCCTCCCCCTCAAAATGTTCCATGAAAAAAATTGCCACGACAGGCGAGAGTGGACTTCCCATGGCCACACCATCAGTCTGCTCGTAATATTTACCATCCCACAAGAAATAACTGGAACACAAGCAGTGGTGGAATAATCGGGCAATGTCCACAGGAAACAAATCCTTGATGAGTGACATGACCGAGTCCACCGGCACTCTGGTAAACAAGGACTCTACATCAAAACTCGCCAAAATAGCATTTGGTTGAACGGCGATGGTTGACAATTTTTCGACGAAATGGGTTGAATCCCTAATGTAGGACTGTGTGCGCCCCAAGTGCGGCTGAAGCAACTTGCTGAGATATTGCGCAAGAGCATAAGTTGGAGAACCTATTGTGCTAACAATTGGTCGAAGAGGGACGTCTTGCTTATGGATTTTTGGAAGACCATACAATCTCGGAGGAACAGCATCTCTCGGAATAAGACATCTTCCCTCTTCTTTTGGAATAGATGACAGTTTAACAAGCTTAGCAGTGGCATTGGATACACGAGTGGTTGGATCACGAGTGCGCAGTCTGTAGACAGGATCAGATAACAGAATCGAGATTTTACTTTTATATTCAACGGTATCCATCACCACTGTCGCATTTCCCTTGTCAGCATGAAGAATAGAAATGGTGTCATTATTTCTTAGTTCCTTCAATGCCTTTCTTTCACCCCGAGTTAAATTGGGTGCGGGTACTTTAGAGGATCTTAATATCCTCACACTTTCTTGTCTAACTTCTTCAGCTTCATCTGGAGGTAAATTGTAGATGGCAGCCTCAACGGATGTGATCAACTCCTCTGTAGGAATTTTGGAGGGTGCGAGAGCAAAGTTGAGACCTCTGCTTAGTAAAGTTGTTTGATAGTCATCTAAAGGGGTATTAGAAAGATTGACTACAACTTTACTAGTATCAAGAACCGTACGAGGAGCTGTTTGTCTCGAGGACAATCGAAGGAACTTAGCTCTTTGTCTATCTACAGCCCGACAAAAATTATTCTCGGCCTGAATAGCGGAGCATCAAAGGAACATCCGTCTAAACCAACCTGACAAATCAGCTATAGCTGAACATGCCCTGTCTTCAGGGCACGATGTATGTTTCAAGGATGTTCATGCGCTTGCCCTTGTTAAGCACAACTGGTCTAGAATTATAAGGGAGGCAGTTGAAATTCGTAAAAATCCCAATAATTTTAACAGAGACACTGGATATCAGCTAAGTGACACTTGGCTACCAGTTATTAAGGATCTAGGGAGATAGTTCCTCTCAGTCTCTCTGTTCTTCACATATTTAAAATTGTACATTTTCCCTCTAGGGCTCAGAGCCTGGATTTGATCTCCTTTGTTCGTCACTGGAGGAGTTTCCATCTGTTTTTTCGCCGTTGACTGTATGACGTTAGGTATCGTTCAGATACACTTCCCTTTTATTTTGTTTCCTTATATCCATCTAACCCTCCCACCTCCCCCCCCCCCCTCCTCATTCTTCGAGGAGTTTCTATATTTTCACACCGCCCCCTTCACCTTCTCGTTACTAACTTCTCTGTCCGCCGTTCCACCATGGTCCATACAGTAATTTCTGGTAGCTGCTCTCTGGTGACGAACAGAGGAATTTATCTATATTTTTTGTAATCTCATTGATATACTTTCTTTGGCCACATTGTTTATTTCCATTGAAAAAGGAGGCAAGGTTTCTCCGAAACGTATGGTTTAAATTAAAAATACACACGGCATTAGCCCAAAAGCATGAATTATTTATATAGCAAAGTATATTGCTCAGTTTACGGCTGTAAGTCGATGTATAAGAGGGCTGCGGATAAATGTTTTCATCACTTTCCAAAAGATGCAAATAGCAATAGCCCAAAGGTGACAATACCAAATAAATACGGGCAACAGGAGCGGGTTGGACCACTCACCACTACACTCACTGACGACAGGACGGGTTATTCACTGTTACGCCGAGCCAAGCCGCACCTAGACAGCCAAGCACAGTCTCGCCGAGCCAAGCCGTACCAAGGCAGCCAAGCCTACACCAGCCGAGGACAGCCAAGCTTCATCAGTCAGGTATCCTTCCCCGCTCCCTAGTTCATTTCCAATAACCCTACCAATCGCCTCGCTCTGCGATATCCGAGCCATTCCACTACAAGTCATATAGGCCTATTTGACTTCGCAGGGTAAATATCTACTCTGTGAGAACCTGGTACCAGTCCGATATTCAACACCAAACCCACCTGCTAACCATCCAAATCAAGCAATTCCTGTCTCCCCCGAGTTTTAATACAAGTTAAACTCATCCCTTCGCCCTACTAAGCAGCAAATAATTTCTGGAGTCTATGGTACAGTGAGCAAACTCAAATATAGCTTTTAAACGTAACAACGCCATGACTCGAACTGACCAAAAACAAATACCAGCAGACAACCGATGCTTGATAATATGCAATTGACACAAACTCCAGTGGAACACACAAATTAGATGACGTGTATCTCACAGTTATATATATATACACTTAAAAATAACACTGTCTTTATTTTAGTGACCACATTTACTAATTATAACCGAAAAATAAAAAGTGTTCCATATCAAACGCGTGTTATTGAGTATTTTTACCCTACTTATCCAGACCGACCGCAGCGCCCCAAGTGATAGTTTGAGTTGCCAATAGGTTCCTACGTTCGTTGCCAATTTATGACATGGAACCGCCGGCTTTACTTCCCCTCCGAAGAAGGCAAACTGAGGGATTTTTAACCCAAGATCTTGGGCATAGGAGCTCAGCATGCTACCGACTACGCCACCGAAGCCGCTAACATCTTATTCATAATACAAAGCTATGTACTAAATTTTGAGCGTGACTGTACTTGCATCCTCAAGGATGCAGCAGGTATACTACATTTCACATCTGTAAGCGAATGGAATGTACCGTTTCTTCCTCCAACCCTCTCGTAATACACAGAGTTTCCTTCTAAGATACTCGGATGAGAGTACAAGAAAACGGTGAATTTGAGTGATTTTAAAGGTGTTCATTTTACTGTGTACTTCATTTATTTACATACTGTAATTCAGTAAAAATGACTTCTAAACATAAGACACTTACACTGGAGGAGAAAATAAACAAGTAGTTCCGTGAAGAACTATACAGCCTATTTTCATATATCCTGCTCATGTTAATTGCCTCTATCAACATACAAAATTTCAGTTTAATTGTTGTAACAGATTCGTAGATATTGAGAACCGTCTAAATATTTCAGATTGTCGCCAGGTTGGATTTTTATTTTTGTACTATTACATTAATATTATTGTGTACGTGTGGTATTCAAACTTCAATCGCTTGATTAGAACACAAGAAGTAAAAACGAGATTTTAAAATTACGCACAGCAGCCATCTTGTGATTATGCAAACAATTGAAATAAATTAGATGCCAGTGGATCAACATTTGTATAAGCATTTAACCTGCAACGTTTCACGGCACTCGGATAGTTAATTCGCGAGAAACGTCCATTTAAATATTTATACTTCGCGTCACCGCCATGTAGGATTTGTGCTCACCAGGTTACTGAAAGTCCTTTAGGTGAATATATGTTCATTGTCTCTATGAACACAAAAAAAATTCAGTTTGGTTGCTGTAAAAGATTCATAGATATTGAGAACTGTCTAAATAGTTCGGAAGCTCGCCATTTAGGATTGTTATATGTATAGACCATAGAGTTATGTACCATTCAAGGACAATTATTGCCTAGGCTCATTATTCAAACTTTCACGTCGATCGCATGATTACGACACAAGAAATAAAAACTTAATTTTAAAATTTCGCGCAGCCGTCATCTTGAGGTTATGTAAACAATTGAATTAAATTAGATGGCAGTGCATTACAATCTGCAAAATCATTTACTGTACCTCATTTCACTGCGCTTAGAGAGTTATATCACGAGAAAAGTCTATTAAAACATTTCAAATTCGCTTGGTCCCCATGTTCGTTTTGTACTTTACATGTTTATGAAATATACATAGGTAAACTTGTATCAGTACCCTTTATCACCGTACAAAATTGCAGGGTGATATCTGTAATAGTTTCGGAGATATAGAATGTCAGTGAAATATGTCGCACAGCCGCCATTTTGAGGTTATGTAAACAATTGAACTAATTTAGACTCCAGTGCATTACAATGTGTATAAACATTTGCTGTACCAAGTTTCATTACGTTTGGATAGTTAAATCGCGAGAAAAGTCTATTTAAAAGTCTCAACTTCGCTTGACCGCCATGTTGGTTTTGTAGTCACCAGGTTTTTGAAAGTCTCATAGCTGAACTTCTAGTAGTGCCTTTTATCACCGTGCACAATTTCAGGGCGATATAGCTAATAGTTTCGGAGGTACTGAATGCTAGTGAAATATTTCGCACAGCCGCCATGTTGGATTGGTGAGACGTAACAGAATTTGAAGGACACGGTCAAGGTCGCCGGGAATAGTACTATGAACGTACCGAGTTTCATTGAAATCGCTCCAGCCGTTTAGATTTTATTAGGGGGTGACACACACACACCTCACACACACACACACACGCACACGCACACACACACGGACAAAAGGTGATCTCATAAGCCTATTTTTTCAAAATTGAAAATAGGCTAAAAATATTGAAGAACACGAGAAAAACAAACGTCCGACTAAAGAATTAACTGTGTTGCTTAAAGTGGGAAAAGGTCAAATTATTTAATAATAATCCTATGCGACAATACAGTGTTTCGTTGCAGTGTATTTTGTCTGATCCAACCCTTTGTACTATATGGATGTGAGACATGGAGTATCCGAAAACAGGACTTTCATAAACTACTCGTTTTTGAGAGAAAAGTTCTTCGCAAGATCTTCGACCGGTGAGGGATGTACACACGGGTGAATGGAGGATTAGACACAATCATGAAGTAGAAGACCTGTATCATGATGCCAACATAGCTGGAACCATCAAAACCAGAAGACTGCAGTGGGCTGGACATGTAGCCCCGATAAAAGACCACCGATGGCCACGGAAGCTACTGGATTTCATCCCCACAGGAAGAAGACCACCAGGGAGACCAAGGAAGCGGTGGAGTGATGGATAGAGCCCTGCGCGGATAAACAAAACGTTATCCGCATCCGCCCCGCATCCGCACGACTGTTATCCGCATCCGCCCCGCATCCGCACGACTGTTATCCGCATCCGCCCCGCATCCGCATGACTGTTATCCGCATCCGCAAGACTTGTAAAAAAATCCGCTGATATTTCAATTCAGGTTTCCTGACCTCGGCTTTAGACAAAAAACTGGCTATACTTCTTTGGCTACTTTCGCACTTGTGCCGCAGTAGGTTTGATGTGCCTGATTTGTGTCCTGAGTAGGAATACACTTTTTAAAGCTAAAACATCCTGCTATATCGTTCACCTCTTTGGTTCCGTTGAAAACGTAACCAAATATCTGCCTTATCCTTGACTTGAGCTTTGTTTCAAGCACTATTGAATATACACCTTGTTTTGTTTTAATAGATATTTTATCAATGTTGGTTGAATGATGTTCATACTTCCCGGTCGCGGTAAAATTTACTAAGTGAACTTCTCTTTAAGCTTGGAGAAAGGGATTGACCTTTTGCCGGAACTTCCAAGTCACTAAGTCAGTCATCATACTGCCTCTTGACCCATCAATGTTCGCATAGTTGATGTCATAACTGTCTCCGTTGCAATATCACAGCCCACGCGTTTCAGTGCCAAGATGGAAATAAATCTACAGATAAACCTGGAACCAGATCTTACAGAATAGCTTAGACAGCGAAGTAGCTGACTTGAGAAAAGTGTTAATGATGTCACCACGATGAACTAACAAACATATTGACAGCATTATATCTCGTGGATAATGGCAATGAGAAATTGATGATGATGATGATGATAAGTCAAGACCTTCTACTACAAACATACGGTACGGTACTTAATAAAATGTAGTTGAAACCATTATGAGTAAAATAATCTTCTCGTGTATAACTGCAAAACGTACCCGAATATTTCGTACGCAATAGGCTATAGGAGTATTCCTCTTTTAAGCATGAAGCTGTAGATTGCCATATCGAATATGTAATATTATCGAAAGTTCCACATCGTATTCTAAAAACTATCCGCAAATTTACTCCAAACATTATCCGCAGCGTATCCGCTATCCGCACAGCCATGCAAAATACATCCGCGTGGCGAAAAATGCTGCGGATATCCGCGGGTTTATCCGCGGATATCCGCATCCGCGCAGGGCTTTAGTGATGGACTCCGTGAAGATATGTAACAGGCAGCGATACGTGTGGACAGTTGGCGGATGGCAGCTGTGTATAGGAGACGATGGAGAAGGAAACTTGTAGCAGCGCGCGGTCCACTGGGCCTGATCGCGTAGAAGAAGAAGAAGAAGAGGTATTTTGTCTTAAAAGAACTCAATCCTTTGTAAAACGGAAACCTGAGAAAACGGAAAAATAGAGTTGAAACGATTGCGTTCCGCTTCAGACAGTTTTACTGTTTATTTATCTGAAGAGCAACTAATAGCCTATACATAGACTATGTGTATTAAGGCTTTCACGGCCCGGATTACTATATAAATAGTTCATGTTTTTGGGCTAATGGCGTGTGTATTTAAATTAAAACCATACGTTTCGGAGAAACCATGCCTCCTTTTTCAATGGAATCAAACAATGTGGCCAAAGAAAGTATATCAATGAGATTACAAAAAATTACAAAAAAAATATAGATCAATTCCTCAGTTCGTCACCAGAGAGCAGCTGCCAGAAATTACTGTCTGGACCATGGTAGAACGGCGGACAGAGTAGTAAGTAAGGAG
The DNA here is from genome assembly GCA_946902985.2 of Meconema thalassinum. Classification (NCBI taxonomy): domain Eukaryota; kingdom Metazoa; phylum Arthropoda; class Insecta; order Orthoptera; family Tettigoniidae; genus Meconema; species Meconema thalassinum. Next base: position 58,678,640 of record OX336394.1, read on the forward strand.
AAGGTAAAGGGGGCGGGGTGAAAATATAGAGACTCCATCTGTTTTTTCGCCGTTGCCTGTATGACGTTAGATATCGTTCAGATACACTTCTCTTTTGTTTATGTTTCCTTATATCCATCTAACCCTCCCACCTCCCCACCCCTTTCTTTTGGATATCCTCATTCTTCGAGGAGTCTCTATATTTTCACCCCGCCCCCTTTACCTTCTCCTTACTTACTACTCTGTCCGCCGTTCTACCATGGTCCATACAGCAATTTCAGGCAGCTGCTTTCTGGTGACGAACAGAGCAATTTATCTATATTTTTGTAATTTTTAGCCTACTTTCGATTTTTGCAAAAAATGAAAGTAGACTTATGAGATCAACACAGGGCGAAAAAAGTGTGTCTGTCTGTGTGTGTGTATGTGTGTGTGTGAGTCTGTGTGTGTGTGTGTCTGTGTGTGTGTGTGTGTGTGTGTGTGTGTGTGAGTGTGTGTACTCTGAATGTCTGTCCCCCCCTATCAATTCGAACACGGTGAATGCGAATTGAACGAAATTTGGTACAAAGGTAGCACTAGCAAAGGACACCTCAGTGTCATGTATTATATCGCCGCCATCTTGACGGAAACGTAATGGCGGCCACACAAATGTTCAAAGCTTAAATCAAATTACGATTAACCTAATCATCCGATCTCTACCAAATTTTGCAACAACATACCTTTATAGAGGAAGCATCCTTTGACCAAATAACTAGGTCATTAGCCTAATAGTTTGCGGATGGCGGCCATCTTTGTGTGAAAATCAATTCCCCCTATTAATGCAAACACGGTGAAACCAAATAGAACGAAATTTGGTACAGAGGTAGCACTAGCAAAGGGCACCTCAGTGTCATGTTTTATATCGCCGCCATCTTGACAGAAACGTAATGGCGGCCACACGAATGTTCAAAGCTTAAATCAAATTACGATTAACCTAATCATCCGATCTCAACCAAATTTTGCAACTACATACCTTTATGGAGGGAGCATCCTTTGACCAATCTAATAGGTTATTAGCCTAATAGTTTGCGGGTGGCGGCCATATTTATGTCAAAATTGATTCCCCCTATTAATTCGAACACGGTGGAACCGAATGGAACGAAATTTGGTACAGAGGTAGCACTAGCAAAGGGCACCTCAGTGTCATGTTTTATATCGCCACCATCTTGACTGAAACGTAATGGCGGCCACACGAATGTTCAAAGCTTAAATCAAATTACGATTAACCTAATCATCCGATCTCTACCAAATTTTGCAACTACATACCTTTATGGAGGGAGCATCCTTTGACCAATCTAATAGGTCATTCACCTAATAGTTTGCGGATGGCGGCCATCTTTGTGTCAAAATCGATTCTCCCTATTAATTCAAACACGGTGAAACCGAATGGAACGAAATTTGGTACAGAGATAGCACTAGCAAAGGGCATCTCAGTGTCATGATTTATATCGCCGCCATATTGACAGAAACGTAATGGCGGCCACACAAATGTTCAAAGCTTAAATCAAATTACGATTAGCCTAATCATCCGATCTCTAGCAAATTTAGCAACAACATACCTTTATGGAGGGAGCATCCTTTGACCAAACTAATAGGTCATCAGCCTAATATTTTGCGGATGGCGGCCATCTTTGTGTGAAAATCGATTCCCCTTATCAATTCGAACACGGTGAAACCGAATGGAACGAAATTTGGTACAGAGGTAGCACTAGCAAAGGGCACCTCATATTCATGTTTAATATCCCTATAGCACGTTGTATTTCAACAAGCTACTACAACCAACATTCAATCATACTCCTTGAAAAGGACAAAGAGTTATAACAACACCCATGCATTTAGGAGAAAGTAGGCTATATGTTCTTTACTGAACATCTTGTTTTGTAATCTCATTGATATACTTTCTTTGGCCACATTGTTTGATTCCATTGAAAATGGAGGCAAGGTTTCTCCGAAACGTATGGTTTTAATTTAAACACACACGGCATTAGCCCAAAAACATGAACTATTTATATAGCCTATACATAGTTTACAAATACTAAAAATCTACAAGTTAATGTCTAAGTATTTAATCGATTGAAGGGCTGAAGCCGTCACTTCAAAGAAATCTTCTGGGCTTCCAGAATAAGCTCGTCTGCTGCAGGATGTTACAATGTGTTTGATGGTCTGATGTTCACTGCCACAGTCACATTGGGAAGATGCCACCAATCCCCATCGGTGGAGGTTCTCCGCACAAATGCCATAGCCTGTACGAAGCCTGTTAAGTATCTTCCAAACACTTCGCGGTAGTTCCATGCCAACTGTCTGCGTATCTGGTCTAACGAGAGCCTGGTAGTCCTCATGTGCAGCATTAGTCCACATTCCTGACCATTTCCTGTTTTACTGTACTACTACAATACAGAGACAAGGGTGCATTCACCAAATATAAGGTGCGTTCAAAAAGTAACGAGCCGGAGGCTATGTATGTGAAGCATGAAATATGTACGTGGGCCTAGGCCTTCCATACTTCTTGTACGATATATGGTAAATAAATAATAATAATATTGTTACGGCTGTGAGTTAGTTTCGTCGCTCGCCGCATGAGTCACAACTGCCCCCGGGCTGGGCTGTGCTCTGCCTCAGTGTATTACGTGTGGCTTACGCAACAGGACTACTAGGACAAAGGGATGGTCCAGAATATTCGTGACCCAGCCAGTGATGGAAACCTCGAGAAGCCGTGAACCCTGGATGGGTCTAGAAGCATTTATTGAGTCACCGGCCTGCTATATAAGAGCGACCTGACAAGCGGGGTCGAGTGTGTTTTTCGAGCTAGTGCGAGCGTTTACCTTGAGCGACAGTTGTTGGCGACGTGACTTGCGAAACCCCTAGTGAAGCTGATTCTCTTGACAGCGAGGGAGTGAGAAGCCTACAGAGGAACTGTGTCTTGAACGAGTGTGTTTTCCAGTGCGACAGAGGTGATTGTGGTGAATTGTGAAAGAGTGTGTAGTACGGTGACAGGCTGAGTGCAGATATTTCCAGCCAGCGCACGGGGCCACCTCATTACGAGGGATTAACTTCTGCGGCTTATTGACAAGTGAAAGGGAAGTGTTCTCTCCGTGAGGAAACTGGAGTAAGGTTCTGATTGCTTGTATTTGCTGTTGAATGGTGTATCTTTCTGGCCGCAATAAAGCTAATACGTTTCTTTAAAGGAACAATCTGTGTTGTGCTTCAACCCCCGTAATCCAGTTAACAAAAGTGCCACGAGGGGGTGGCACGTAATAATAATAATAATAATAATAATACACACTAAGGGCGACTTGGAAAAAATCCTCACAGAGGAAAGAAAATAATAAGGAAAATAATTGGACCAAAGCACACAGATGAAGGATACAGGCTTCACTCCAGAGACACCACAGAGAAATTGTCCAACCTCGCAGGAGACATCAGAAAGAGGCGCCTAAAATTTTACGGCCACATCAGCAGACTCCCACAAACCAGACTCATCAACAAAATTCTTAGATACATACAGCGGCTCAAGATTACTACACCCTGGATGATGCAAGTCAAAATTGATCTAGTAAAAGCACAGGTCGACCCAGAAGACGTCATAGACAAAAGCGTATTTAGACACAAAGTATACAAGTGGGAAGTGTTGTCAGAGAGAGCTGCACTTACATCCCAAAGACCAAAGTGGACCGAAGAAAGGAAGAGGGCCTTTAGTGCACGAATGAAAGAGTACTGGAAAGACAGGAAGAACAAAATGTCATGATTGCTTCGCGTGGTCTAATAGGCCTGTAACGTGTAAAATAAATAAATAAATAAATAAATAAATAATAATAATAATAATGCGCAAACCGGTGACGACATCAGCTAATCGTGGCGTGTGTAATGAGGTGTGGTTCCGACCAGAGCGTGGAAGGTCACAGCCCGTCACTAGAGGGCACGCGTGCACGTCACGTGACCATACAAAGCGAGCAGCAGCATACATCAATCGTCCAACCAAGACCAAGACAGTAGGCCATTCGACATGCTTCCTGGTGTGGTTGAAGACTGTGGGGCACCCATTGGGTACACAATTTCCGCAAGTGCAGTCGTTCCTTCATGATGGTGTGCACACTTCCGACGCTCAATCCGACCACGGCGGCTATGGCGTTCACCGTCACTCGGCGGTCCTGGGTAATGAGTGCATCAACCAGCTGGACGTTGTCATCGGCAATGCAGGGGTGGGGCATCATCGGCTAACGACACCCGTCCTTCCCTGAAGCGCTTGTGCCACGCCTTGACCTTTGCAAGGGACGTGCAATGTTCGCCGTACACTTGTGACATTCGGCGATGAATGTCCGTTCCCCCTACTCCTTCCACTGTCAGAAACCGAACAACACCTCTTTGCTCTTCGGTTGACGCCTCCATGTCACTGTTTGCAATGCGACCGGCAGCGCCTATACTAGTGTGTGAATTTGTAAATTGGAGATGGCATTGGGAAGAAGCCCGCCATGGCCTAAAATTAGCAACCGTCTCAGGAATAGAAGGGTTCGATTCCCGTGGGCTTTGCAAAGACATTTTAATTCTGGTGTGAGGGCTGGGACGGGCAAAACCCACCTCAGTCACTGTGGAAGTGGTTTTCCGTGGTTTCTCAATTCTACTCCAGACAAATTGTTGCTAACTTAAGGCCACGGGCGCCTCCTTCCCGGTCCGCACTTCAGTTACAAATACACACCCTATTACAAACACCACTACAACACAGGTCATCACTCAAATACTACACACACACCCAAGTACAAGGGGATGAAATGCCCACAATCTGGAAGCCAGTAAATGAAAGAAAAACAGCAGCAATTTTTCTGGTATTGTCCAACATAAACAAATTTTAGGCATTGAAAGGGCCTAGGTCTACCAAGCGACCGCTGCCGAGCCATTTGGCCTGCAGATTAAGCGGTGACGCGTGGTCAGTGCGTCAGGTCCCCTCGGTCGTTAACCTTGGTCTCCGTCAGACTCTGTCAGACAGCTATTCAACTGGTATATTGGCTTTCACGACCGGTGAATTAAAACTCAGCAATTCTTCTAGGTTTGTGCCGTGTCTTGTGTGGGGTTTCGCCCAGGACACCAAGCTGGCTCATCAGTGGGCTCTTGGAGTCCCCGCCCGGACCCCCCACAGGAGTAGCGAACTGCGCGCTACCTCCCTTTTTATGAAGCGCACCTGCGCCACTTTACTGCGAAAACTAAAAGCTCAAGCAGCCATAACCTCCTTATGAAGGCTTCCAAAAAGATGGTACATTGGCTTTCACGACCAGTGAATTAAGACGTAGCGATTCAACAATTCTCACGAAGCAGAGGGCACCCCGTTCAAGCCCTCAGGTCAGTTTCTAAAATCCTTGACGGAGCTGGGAACCGAACCCAGGGTTTCCGGGTGCGAGGCCACCCCAACACCACGAAGCCAGTCCAACCGAGTCAAGCATCTTAGTTGTCTGTTGTCGACATCAGAAGAAAAGATTGTATAGTGTGTTGTGAGAGAAAATCATACTCAGACTAGCCAATGTCAGCGAATTGGTTCGAACCATTGATCTCGAAGCTTCCAGTCCCCTTGCGATTTAACCCGCGTGGCTACTCTTCTTGTTATCACCCTGTACATAGGGCGAGGTGAAAACTCCGAACAAGATATCAGTCGCTGTACTGTAAGATACGGTTTCTTTCCTGGAAATGCCATATTAGTAGCCCTGTTTCAGTCTGATCGATTGTGAGCCTGAATCGATGTCTTCCCCGAACAGACATACCTTAGAGTGCATTCTCAAGTGTCGACTCCAGGAATGGATCAGTGTGTCCTCAGAAATAGTGATTTAAGGGGGACAGATATCAATCTTGGCTGACATGCTTCTATACGGGGCACGCGATGGCTAAACGCGTTCTTAGTGAAATAGCCATCACCTACTTGGGTAACTGAGGTTTGAATTCCGGAGCTATAGTGGTTCTCAATCGTGACGTAAGGAAGGACTGAAGTAAGGAGACCCAATAAAGAAGGAGGGATATGGAAGGAAAGAAAGGAAAGTACGAATGATAGAATAGGAAGGACGGAAGGATAGGATAGGAAGGACGGAAGGATAGGATAGGAAGTAAGGCGGAACGGAAGGAAGAATAGGAAGAAGGGATAGGATAGGAAGTAAGGAAGGATAGGAAGGAAGTAAGGAAGGATAGGAAGGAAGTAAGGCGGGAAGGAAGGAAGAAGGGATAGGATAGGAAATAAGGAAGGATGGGAAGTAAGGCGGGAAGGAAGGAAGAATAGGAAGAAGGGATAGGATAGGAAGTAAGGAAGGATAGGTAGGAAGTAAGGCGGAACGGAAGGAAGAATAGGAAGAAGGGATAGGATAGGAAGTAAGGATGGATAGGTAGGAAGTAAGGCGGAACGGAAGGAAGAATAGGAAGAAGGGATAGGAAAGGAAGTAAGGAAGGATAGATAGGAAGTAAGGCGGGACGGAAGGAAGAATAGGAAGAAGGGATAGGATAGGAAGTAAGGAAGGACGAAAAGGAAGGAAGGATAGGATAGGAAGGAATAAAGGATAGCATAAGAAAGGAAGAACGGGAAGGAAGTAAGGAAGGAAGTAAGGCGCGACGGAAGGAAGAATAGGAAGAAGGGATAGGAAAGGAAGTAAGGAAGGATAGGACGAATTGAAGAATAGGAAGAACGGATAGGAAAGGAAGTAATGAAGGATAGGAAGGAAGGCGGTAAGGAAGGAAGAATAGGAAGAAGGGATAGGATAGGAAGTAAGGGAGGACGAAAAGGACGGAAGGAAGGAAGGATAGGATAGGAAGGAATAAAGGATAGCATAAGAAAGGAAGAACGGGAAGGAAGTAAGGAAGGATAGGACGGAAGAAAGGAAGGACGGGAAGGAAGTAAGGAAGGACGGGAAGAAAATGAACCAACAACCAGAAATAAATGTTAATTCATGCACCTACCTCTCACCCGGAGGAACCGGGTTAGATTCCCGGTACCGTCACGGATTTTAGAAACATACGTGAAGGCTGAATCGGGGTGCACTCAGCCTCGTGAGGACAATATGAGTAGCAACAGGTGCAAGCGCACTTACCTCCCACTCGTTTAAGCGTATGCAAATCATTTTATTGTTGTTGTTTGATTTAGGGGCTTGGACATCGTGGTCATTTTAGCCCAGTGCATTTGGGTGTGATTCGAATTTATCTGATAACCTGTGTTATTGTGGTTCCTCTATTAGTGTGTGTAATTGAGGCTTGGATTGGGAAGAAGGTGTTTCTGGTCTTAAGTTAGGAACCATCCCAGCATTTGCATGAAGTAGAAATAAGGGAAAACTACAGAAAACAATTTCCAGGCTGAGGTGGAAGTTGAACTAACCTCTCCTCAGGTATACCCATTTCTAGCCTTCAGACCAGAATTAAATTTCTTGGCAAAGCCGGGGATCGAACCCGGACCACTGGGACGATAGCCAAGAACGCTACACCACGGGGGGGATATCTCCCCAGTGGCACTTATTCTTCATCCGCACGAGAGCTAAACATTCTTGAGTAACAGACTATATGAAAATTGAAATCAGTCTGGATGGATCGGGGTTCACTCAGTCTCGTGTGGTAAAACTGAGAAGAGGCTTGTTCGATTCACATGTCAACCATCCTGGAAGTGGTTTTCTTTGGTTTCCCATTTGTACTCTAGGCAAATCCCGGGATGGCTCCTAACTTAAGGTCACGGCAGCCTCCTTCCAAGTGAAAATCCACAGCCTGCTTCCAGCCGACCGACCGGGTTAGGGATGGAATGAATGAAACTCCCATCTAGAGGCGAGGATATAAACTGTGCCGGCTGCCAAAGCCTGTCGCACTCCCATGGGGCAATGATTAAATGAATGACAGATGAAATGAAATGATAGTGGAGAGTGTTGCTGGAGTGAAATTTTTGACAGGGAAAACTGGAGTACCCGGAGGAAATACCTGTCTGCCTACGTTTTGTCCAGCACAGATCTCACATGGAGTGACCGGGATTTGAACCACGGACCCAGCGGTGAGAGGCCGGCGTGCTGCCGCCCAAGCTACGGAGTCTACCCTCCTTCCAAGTCCTAGCCCAAATTACAAAGACACACATAAAAGACTACAGATACCACAATAACACAGGTCATCAGAAAAAGTCTACACCGCACCCAAGTACACGGGTCTCAAATGACTACGATGGCCAAGCCCCTAAATGTAACAACAACAACAACAACAACAACAACAACAGTCACACAAAGGCACAGGCTTCCTTCCTTTCTTATTATTTTTGTTCCTACCTTTCCTCCTTCTGTCCTGTCTTTCTTTCTCTCTTCCTTTGTTCCTTCTTCCCTTTCTTTCTTCATTCCTCTCGACCTTCCTTCTTCTTTTTCTTTCTTCCTTTCTCCCTTCCTTCTTTCTTTTTTCATTCCTCTCTCCCTGCCTTCCTTCTTCCTCCCTTCTGTCTTCCCCAGTATTTCTTCCTATTCACTTTCTTTCTCCCTTCCTTCTTTCCTTTCTATTTTCATTCCTCTCTACTTTCCTTCCTTCCTTCTTCCCCTCCTTTCTTCCTTTTTCTTTCATAACTTCCTTCCTTTCTTCTTATTTTTGTTCCTTCCTTTCTTTCTTCTTCCCTGTCTTTCTTTCTCCCTTTCTTTGTTCCTTTCCTTCTTCCCTTTCTATTTTCATTCCTCTCTACTTTCCTTCTTCCCTTCTTTTCTTCCTTCCTTACTTTATTCTTCTTTTTGTTCCTTCCTTTCTTCCTTCTTCCCTGTCTCTCTTTCTCCCTTCCTTTGTTCCTTTCCTGCTTCACTTCCTTTCTTCATTCCTCTCGATCTTCCTTCATACTTCCCTTTCTTTCTTCCCTCCTATCATCTTCCATTTTTTCCTTTCTCCCTTCTTTCTTTCTTTCTTTCTTTCTTTCTTTCTTCATTCCTCTCTACCTTCCTTCCTTCTTCCTCCTTTCCGTCTACCCACTTCCTACCTTCCTTCCTTCTTCCCTTTCTATTTTCATTCCTCTCTACCTGCCTTCCTTCTTCCTCCCTTCCGTATTCTTCAGTATTTCTTCCTATTCACTTTCTTTCTCCCTTCCTTCTTTCCTTCCTCCCTTTCTATTTTCATTCCTCTCAACCTTCCTTCCTTCTTCCTCCCGTCCGTCTTCCCCAGTCTTTCTTCCAATTCACTTTCGTTCTCCCTTCCTTCTTTCCTTCTTCCCTTTCTATTTTCATTCAACTCTACGTTCCTTCTTCCCTTCTTTTCTTCCTTCCTTCCTCCCTTCCGTCTTCCCCAGTCTTTCTTCCAATTCATTTTCTTTCTCCCTTCCTACATTCCTTCTTCACTTCCTTCCTTCTTACATTCATTTCTTCCTTGTTCCCTTTCCTTCTTTCTTTCTTTCTTTCTTTCTTTCTCCGTTCCTTCTAAATCTATCTAAAAGTCGCTGGATCTAAAGATAAACTGGCACACTGGTTTGTAGCATTCACAATATCACATTGTGACTCAGGCTCCATGCACAGTATAAAAACAATGCCAGTTGATTAACTTGAAACCGGAACTCATATTAGGTGAGTGACATCATGCGCCCTATTTGCTCACAACTTATCTGGGTTGCAGCCTATTTATCAGCATAAAATGAGTTATTTGTGATTGTGCTGACATATCAAGATATCTTTCGTAAGCTCTGAGAATATCAACTCGAGTGATTTCCTCTTATTTGCCTTATCTTTGGCACCTGTCGCCAAGTCTCTCATTATCGTCTGTCAATATTTAAGACGACATGATTATTATAATGTTATCATGATGACGTCGCAAGAGAATGTCGCAACATTAGTCAATTAGACCGGCAGTAATCCTCCACATAAGGAATTTATTTAAATGGATGTAATAGTTGCTGTTCTTGAATAATTAGGGGCTTTGTGATACCGTAGTCATGTAGCCCCGTAAACTTGGATATGTTTGGAACATATCCTATAACCCGTGCCATCGTGATGGCTTTACTAGTGAGCGTATTTGTATTTGTGACCAGGATTTGGGTAGCAGTCAGTCGTGGCCGTAATTTAGTTGCCATCTCTTCAAACGGCCTTGAGTGGCACCGTTTGCGTAACATCACAACATTGTATCGTGCCTGACTGCGTTGACAATATGAATCTCTCCAAACGGTCGAGGACGGCGCCGATTGCGTAAATCACAACTGTTCTCGGTGCCTGTTCGCAAGGAACAGCCATCTCGTCAAATGGCTAAGGGTGGCACCGATTGCGTAACATCACTACATTTCTTTGTGCCTGACCATGAAGACAACGGTAATCTATCCACAAGGTCGAGGGCGGCGCCAATTGCGTAACATCACAGCAGTTCTCTGTGTTTGATCGCAAGGACAACAGGCATTTCGTCAAACGGCCAAGGGTGGTACCAATTGCATAACATCAATACATTTCTTTGTGCCTGACCACGAGGACAGCAGTAATCTCTTCAAATGGTCGAAGGCGGTGCTAATTGCGTAACATTTCTCTGTCTGAACGTAAGGACAACAGGCATCTCGTCAAACGGTTAATGGTGAGGCCGATTGTGTATCATCGCAATAATTCTTTGCGCCCAACATCGAGGACAGCAGGAATCTCCTCAAACTGCCAAAGCTGCAGCGATTATGTAAGCTCCTTAAAAAAGTGGCAGGCAGTCTGAAAGACTAGACTTAGTATCATTTTAAATGCTACAAATGCTGAAAAATGCTAGAAAGACTGGAGGCTTCTCGCTTCGCTCGAAGCCAAAGACTCTTGACATGTTAGAAAATTATCTGCGTAATACTTATCTTGCTTATCTTGTTTAAAATTACTCGCGAAGGGCAAGTGCAAACCAAGGGCAATGCAAGGTCAAGCGCGCGGGATGCCGCACACTCACCAGAGCACGCGGGGACGTGCCCCTTCCATCCAGTCTAAAAACACTTATAGTGGGCGATGTATTGAAGATAGAGATATGCTCTCGCGGACTTTTTTGTAGAACTTTTTATGCTGACCAATTCTTACGTTCATAGCATATTGATATTTTTAACGGTTTGCCTAGCGTAAGCTTAAGAAGCGCACGGACGCCAAGTTTGTTTTCGACTTTTTCACTGAAATCGTTACTGCTTGGCTTCCTTTGATCTTATATATAAATTATTTTCTACAGAATCTTTCCTCGAGATATCCTTTACAGAATGGAGAAAACCACATCAAAATCCATCCAGTGGTTCTCGAGACTACCCGTGACATCCAAGAATCGGGGATTTTTGTCTTATACTAACGAAGTAGAGATTGTCGGGGAACACATGCACCAAGCGGTACTATGACGTCACTCACCTCAGTGCATCTAGGTACATTTCGTCCCGTCACCGTAACGTAACGCCAGACCCCAGCGTAACGACGAAGTCGACAAGATCATTTAAAATGATAAAATCGATAAATGCCTGAGAATATTGACTCAAGGAACACATTAAAGAAATAATTATGTAAATAAGTTAATTTGGCTAGGATTTGAATCAAAAAGAACACGAGTAGAGAAACAAGCGATTTTACGCTGAATTTCCGGAACTGCATTTAGGCGGGAAGTGATTTTCGTTTTTTATCATTTTAAATGATCTTGTCGACTTCGTTACGCTGGGGTCTGGCGTTACGTTACGGTGACGGGACGAAATGTACCCAGATGCACTGAGGTGTGTGACGTCATAGTACGATGTAGCAGCAGAGTACCAAGAAGGCAGTGCGAGAACAGAGTTTCAAGAGGCCGTGCGAGAACAATCAAGTAGGCAGTGAAGAAACAAAATAGAATGTTGAACTCTGTTCTCGCACTGCCTTCTTGGTACTCGGCTGCTAGCATTTAAAATGATATAAAGTCCAGTCTTTCAGACTGACTATCAGTCTCTTTTTTTAAGTCTGATAGAAGTCTCCAAGACTCAATGTTTACTCTAGCGAAGTTTGATGAACCGTGTGCGCTTATTGCGAATTTGTTGAACTGTATTCTGTAATAGCATTTAGTTAACTTCCTTGTACAGTATGCTATAACAATACATTTACGTTTTAACACGAAAAAACTAACGTCTTCTTGATTTGTCCTTTTTTTAAGTAAAAAATAAAAGTAAAAAAAGTAAAAGAGAACAATCGGTATTTTTCTGAATTCTGTTTCGGAATAGCGGGGTTCGGAAAAGCGGGCCTCTACTGTTGTTGTTGTTGTTTGAGTCTTCAGTCTTTTGACTGGTTTGATGCAGTGCTCCAAGCCTCCCTGTCCTGAGCTAATCGTTTTATCTCTACATAGCTACCACACCCTACATCCGAGGCAATCTGTTTAACATATTCTAACCTTGGTCTACCCCTACAGTTCTTGTCCTCGACCCTTCCTTCCATAACTAAGGTTGCTATTCCTGGATGTCTAGTATGTGTCCTACCAACCTATCTCTCCTCTTCATTAGCAGTCACCAGAAACATCTCTCCTCTCCCACTCGTCTTAATACCTTTTCGTTTGTAGCCCTATCTAGCCATCTGATCTTCATCATTCTCCTGTAACACCACATTTCAAACGCTTCAATTCTACTCTTTTCTGCTACACCAATAGTCCAAGTTTCACTTCCATATAGGCCTTCAAAATTACTTCCTAATACCTAAATCTATATTCGATGTCAACAGATTCCTTCTCTGTAGAAATGCTTTCCTTGCCTGAGCTAACCTACTTTTTATATCCTCTTTGCTTCGTCCATCACTGGTTATTTTGCTTCCTAAGTAACAGAAGTCTCCTACTTCCTTTAGCTTTTCACCTGCCAATTTGATGTCCATAGAGGTTTCTGATTTAATTCGGCTGCAATCCAACATTTTTGTTTTGCATTTATTAATTTTCACCATGAATTCTTTCCTTAAGACGGAGTCCATACCATTCAAAAACTCATTCAAATCCTCTGGCGTGTCGGCCATGATGACTATGTCATCAGCAAATCTCACAGTTGAAATTATTTCTCCTTGAATCTTCACTCCCACTTTAAATTTTTCTCCAATTTCCTTCATTGCTGTACTCGTATTTATCTTCATTTTGTTGCCAACCGTCCGTTTGTGGACCAGGTTGAGGTCTTGGTGGGCTACGTTAAATACCATTGTGTATTTGTTAGCTTAAGGGGGGACCTACACCTATAAGGATCCAAAATTTCACTTTTGTATTCCTCAGCAACTGAAAGTACTAAAGAATTGTAATTTGGTCCGCCAATCACACTACGCTTTGCCAATATGTTCGTGTACTTACAAGTCATATGGCGAATGCATTTCAGGAAATTAGGCATTTAAAATGGCGGCTGCATATTGTGCAATGTTCCACCGTTTCCCTAATATTTTACCCAAATATCATTGTTTTTCAAAAATTCCTTTTTCATTGTATTTACTAATGCAGTAGCTAGAGATTGGCCTAGAATCATTGTAATCTATAGAGCAAAAATATTTTTTGAAGCTTATATTAAAGTATAACATTTTTGCAGGTTTTTTCACTGAACATTTAAGAGAAAAACGAAACTATGACATGTAGAGCAACAGTTCTAGGTCATATTGTTCTTCCCTATAAGATACACATGTATACTAAATTTCACTTCATTATCTTGAAAACTCGGCAGTTCCTAAGGAAAGGGATTTGAAACTCCAAAGTTTCGGGAAACGAGCAACAAAGTTACCAATGTGTAGGAAAACTTCTAAAACGTCGGTGAGAATCCTGCACGTTTTTGGTCATAACTTCAAAAGTATTATACATATCAAAGAAATTGTTGTAGTGATTTGAAGAGGAAGGATCAATAAACATAGAAAAAAAATTAAATTGAAAAATGACATATTTTGATCATTATAGGTGTAGGTCTCCCCTTAAGTTTTTATCATTTAAAATGATCTTGTCGAGTTCGTCGTTATGCTTGGGTCTAACGTTATGCATTACGGTTACGGCGTGTATGACGTCATCATGTTGTTCAGTGCATATGCACCGAGTCTGAGTTTACTGCTGGGGTCTGGCGTTATGCTATGCGGAGACGGCGAGTGCGTGACGTCAGACAGGAATACAGGGTGACTCCTAATGAGATATACAAGACGTCAGATAAGAATACAGGGTGACTCCTAAAGAGGTGTACACGATGTCAGATACGAATACATCGTGACTCCCAAAGAGCTGTAAAAGATGCCAGATAAGAATACAAGGTGACTCTTAAAGAGGTGCACAAGTTGTCAGACAAGAATGCAGGGTGACTCCTAAAGAGGTGTACAAGATGTCAGACAAGAATACAGGGTGACTCCTAAAGAGGTATACAAGATGTCACACAAGAATACAGGGTAACTTCTCAAGAGATACACAAGATGCCAAATAAGAATACAGGGTGACTCCTAAAGAGGTGTGCAGGATGCCAGCAAAATACAGAGTGACACTTAACGAGGTGTACAGTACGTTAGATTCAATTTAAATACAGGGTGACCCTTAAAGAGGTTTGCAAGATATCAGATTCAAATAATGGGTGACCCTTAAAGAGTTGTAAAAGTTGTCAGACTCAAATACAGGGTGACTCTTAAAGAGGTGCCCGCGCGGGAAGCCTAAGTTAATGGGTAATGGAGTCTGTTGAATGAGTCCTGGGGCTTCGAGCGAAGCGAGAAGCCCTCCTGAGCCTTTCTAACATGTGTAGCATTTGTAGCATGCACCACTTGAAATTATATAACGTCTAGTCTTTCAGACTGACTGTATTTTTTTTTTTCGTTCAACATTTTAAAATATTTGACAATGAAATTTTAAATATACAGCATCTTTTCCATGTAAAGAAATTGCTTAATTTTTTGGCTATATTTTCCTGGTAGAAAATTGCCTCTCCCTATCTTGAGGCCTGCTGGCAACTCTGCATTTATTCTCCAAAACCAACAATGCAAGAAGTCAACGACCCCCTGTACATACCTTGAGGGTCTGTTGATAAGAGCGAGCTATTGGGAAGTGTTGTGCTTATCTATTGGCTCTTCATGGCGAGCGCTCTTCTCAGAAGACCAATGTGAGCACACATACTGCTGCCTGCTGTTCCAGAAACAGCAGAGCAAGCAAATTTCCTGCCTGCTCTTAGAATGCTTTGGTTGGCCAAGCTTAAAGAGAATGAAGCAACCAGTCCACGTCGTATATCAAAAGGCGGAAAGTTACTGTAGTTAATTGCGTTTTGTTTTGGTTTAACACATTAAACACCAACTAAATGCACTACACTTATTTTAGTTAGATAATTCAATGGTTGAGAACTAACCGAAAATAAAGGCTGTAAATTATGATTAGGCCTAGAGTTAATGGTTGAAGACATTAACTGACCTTAATCAAATGCTGTAAATTATGATTAGAGTTATTGGCTGAAAATATTAACTGGCAAAGTTAAAGCTGTAAATTCTGATTAAAGTTAATGGCTGAAAACATTAACTGACCGAAATTAAAGGCTGTAAATTCTAATGAGAGTTAATGGCTGGAAATATTAACTGACAAAGTTAAAGGCTGGGGCAGATGGCCTAGCTGATCCGCCCCTTAAAACTCTAATAAGTAACTAACTAAAGTTAAAGGCTAATTAGCTCTCATTAGTTTTTATTTGCTTAAAAGATAAACATTAACATTGTTTAAATTTCACAGTTATAAACATTACTTTTCATTATTTTTACGATTCGGGTAAGGTTTTCATAACGGTAGAGAGCAAAATCAGGACAATTTCCTGTATTGTTACATAATATCAGGGCATTGTGACGAAGTATTGAAAACGTTTATTGAGCGACTACGATCTGCTTATGCTATCAAAAATTAATAATACAATCGAATTGAACTGAAGCAGCATAAACCGTATTTTCCTTACACATTTAACAAAATTATCATAATTTCCTGAAGTACGTAAGCTATTTCTTTTGATAGATCAGACATGGCATATATTTTAAATTATGTTGAACTATCAAGATTACTTTATCAGATCCAACTTTAAATCTATGTCCATTGTGTATTCATAGCAGAAAACATCTTTCTACGGATGATGCATTTTTTATTTCCAGTAATACACACACAATCCCGCTGTTTAAAAGCACCGCAACAGTTTCGAAACACGCTTTATTATACTAGCTGAGAAGACAATCGAAAAAAAACACCGTTAAGTATAATAATAAACAAATAAGTTCGTTAGTTATTGTTGTTTTAAGGGGCGGAACTAGGAGGTCATCTGCCCCTAAGCAAATTAGAACATGAAATATCTTTGCTAGGTCGCCTCCGTAGCGTAGCGGTCAGCATAGTTAGCTGCCGCCCCGGAGGTCCTGGGTTCGATTCCCGGCTCTGCCACGAAATTTGAAAAGTGGTATGAGGACTGGAACGGGGTCTACTCAGCCTCGGGTGTCCCAAATGAGTAGAGGGGGTTCGATTCCCACCTCAGCCATCCTCGGAAGTGGTTTTCCGTGGTTTCCCACTTCGTCTTCGGGCAAATGCCGGGATGGTACCTACTGTAAGGCGACGGCCGCCTCCTTCCCACTTCCTAGCCTATCCATCCCAATCTTCCATCCCTTCCCATCCCTCATGAGGCCCCTGTTCGCTTTGCAGGTGAAGCCGCCTGGGCGAAGTGCTGATCACACCTCCCCAGTTGTATCCCTCCGACCAGATGTTCCAAGCTCCAGGACACTGTCCATAGAGGCGGTGGTGGTGAGTTCCCTCGCTGAGTCCGTGGGAACCACCAACCTAGAGGGTAAATTGACTAAATAAAATAAAATATCTTTGCTTGTGTTCATCGATAGTCTACTAATGAATAAGTTCCTTTGCTTTCAGTATCGCTTTGCTTCTCCACAATCCTTTGTATGGAGTGTGCTTCTGTATGGATGCTGAGGGTGCGCAAATGCGAGGGAGCCGTGTCAGTGGATTTACTGGCACGTTAAAGATCCCCTTCCGACAAAATTCTGGCACCCCGGCGTCTCTGAAAGCCTCGGTGGTTAAAAGGGACGTAAAACCAATAACAATATTATTATTATTATTATTATGTATGGATGCGAATCTTGGACGATCAGAGGTCAGGAATGGAAGCAACGTGCAGCATTTGAGATATTAAGTCTGGCGGAGAATGTTGTGGGTTGAATGGATTAAAGAGAGGGCTAACATCAGCATCCTGCAAGAAATTCTAGGGAAGAGAGAACTGATTGTGAGACCAACGATCCATAAACGAAAAGCTAAATTCACAGGCCACATTTTGCGACATAACGCTTTCCTAACTAATCTCCTTGAAGGAAAAATCTCGGTCGAGTTCGTTAATGGGGAAAATCGGATCAAGGGAGTGGAAATGAGTGGAGGAGCTTTTTCGAAAAAGTTATATATCGCCATAACTTTCATAGTACGGGAAACCCTGCCTAAAGCGGAAAGCAATCATTCTCCTGTAACACCACATTTCAAACGCTTCAATTCTCCTCTTTTCTGCTGCTCCAACATGCCAACTTTCACATCCATATAGTGCTACGCTCCTGAAAAAAGCATTCAAAAATGGCTTCCCAATACCTAAATCTAGGTGTATATTAGACGATGTCAACTGATTCCTTTTCTGTAGAAATGCTCTTTTTGCCTGTGCTAACCTACTTTCTACATCCTCTTTGCTTCGTCCATCACTGGTTATTTTGCTTCCAAAGTAATAGAAGTCTCCCACTTCCTTTCGCCTGCCAATTCGACATCCATAGGGGGTTTCTGATTTATTTCGGCGTAACATCTTTCCACTCGGTTGCTGTGTATTTTTGTGGGAGTGATTTTGAAAAATGGGACGGAAGTGGATCGGACGGAAGTGTGTAAGACGCACTGCCAGCTGGATCGTATCCCTCCTGGACATTCATCAACACACAAAAATCTTTTTTATTTACACACTAATAATATATAACAATTCCAATATTCTTTTCTTTCCCTTCACTGCCTACTTGATATTTTTACTCTCGCACTGCCTTCTTGATTGTTCTCGCACTGCCTTCTTGATTGTTCTCGCACTGCCTTCTTGATACCCTGCTGCTAATCATATCAATATGACTCAATTTAACAGAATCCATATGAAATTACGTGTTGTTCTGTGAATCAAGAGGCCCGGGAACTGGGCAAGTCTTTCATGATCTACTGCTGTGCACTTTGCATTTAGTCGCAAGTTGGCCTATTTATAGGGAATTTAAGGTTATGAGCGGTGTCGCGTCTATTAATCTAGTTGATCCATATCGTATTCTTTATTTAGGCTAGTGCTGGTGGAAGCTACAAATCTTCTAATAAAATTAGTTCCGTATTATAAACTACAATATCTGTGAAACACTCCCTTTTACAATAGATTAATATTTGTGGCAATAATTCTATAAAATACCGGTGTATCAACAATTTCACGTGAGGTTTCTTCAATGTCAGATGTTACACATCATATGCGACTACTGTAAGGCTCGTATTTTTTTAAACTAAGGGCCACATTGTCTATAGCTGGGGGACCTTGCGGGCCAATAACACTCCGGGGGGTTTAGGGAGTATGGATTTTTTCAAAAAAATATAGGTGCTATATGGCGAGTTTTGTGGCTGTCTGAGCTTAGTTTTCTTAGTATTGCTGCTGTTTTCTATATTTATTTACAGTGGATAAAGGAATTAAACCCAAAAAAAACTTTAAAATAGAAGTACGATGATATTCAATAAACTCATACAGCATGAATGACAAAGAGTGGGTATTTATGTTAATTTGACACAATTATTAATCAAATTATGAAATTAAGTTCATGATAATTTAGTTTAGTGCGACAACTGGAAAAGCTTTGTACCGGTAATTAAAATTTCACTCCACTTAGGATTGAACTTACTGTAGTTGTAACAATCATTAATAAGGATTTTAAGTGTTCACCAGTGAGTCAATGACCTTGGGTAGAGGTGCGCGTGCACTGCTTTGTCCTGTAGGCTTTAGTTGATTCAAAGATTTGGCGCAGGGGCGTATATAGAGTTTTATTTCGGGGGGTGGCCAACCGGGAGTTAGGGGGCATGGTTTAGGCCCAAAGAATAGGGGGTCCGGGCTTCTCCCCGGGACACTTTTGTATAATTTCGGGCAAAATGATGAGTTTTAAGGCTATCTGGCATCACTTTTTCAACCAATTTGTTGTGATGTTTTATGTTTGGTTAATGTCAAACACAACTAAGACCATTTTATGATACTTTTCATTAATACAATCATCTCGCTCACTTGATAGTGTTTACATGGAAAAAATTAATGTTACTGTTTTGATTTACAACTCACACTATAATATAAAGTCTAGGTTTCTTGAAGCATTGCCAAATCGGTTCATAACTTCATCGTCAGTGCGATGTACTGTATGTATCTGTGAATAGATGACAATACTAGACCGTTGAGTCCGTTTTCAGAAGTAGAATTTCTTAAGTATGTTTTCAACCAACTCAAACTCCGTTCGGCAGTACCAGTAGCTGCAGAGAGAGGCAAATTTGCCAGAAGTTTGAGAAGGGTATGAAAGTTAGGGAAAAACTTTTGTCACATGCTTCAAGGGCACTTGTTGCTGTTCTTGGTTCGTTCATAAGAGCGAAGGTACTGGAGAGTAATAACAGGTTATGTTGTTACACATAAGATCAGAGCAAACTGATTGTCACACTGTTTACATCGCTCTACCTTCGCCTTGCTTTGCAACGTTGCCATACGTCACTTAGTAACAATAGTACATGATTACATTGGTTTTTAATTTTTAAATTCATATACAAATAATATATATGACAAAAATTTCGGGGGGCCCTCGGCCTCCCCTTATATACGCCCCTGATTTGGCGACACGGTGCGGCGGGCCGGACAAAATAGTCTCGCGGGCCATAGGTTTGGCAGTCCTGCTCTAGAGTAATTTTCCCTAGGTAGAGTATTCGTAGAGCGGAGAGAGACAAATCTATCTAGAGGACTCTCTGAACCTCTCAACGTAAATGCACTAGGTAGAGCGGCGCTAAAACATTCTGAGAGCAGAGTGAGTCTAGGCTTTATTGCGCTGTGTTGTGAAGTTAAAATGTCTTCAGGAGAGCTTTTAGCATCTGTGGTGGTTGTGTGTGCCTTGTTAAAAAAGAAAACTATGAAGAGGAAAAGAAGGTTGTGGATGAGGAATTCGATATCAAAAAGAAAATACGAGGTAATGTACGCTAAATTATTGCAAGAGTTATGTTCAGAAGATTCTGAAGCGTACAAGAACTTTTTAAGAATGAGCAAAAATGGCTATTCTTTCAGAGTACAATTCCATGTTTCTGGATGTTCAATTAGTGTTATTGTTTTTGTGGTGTTTGAAGCCATATTTTCAGTGTTGCCTTAGTAAACAAGAGTTTAGTGCTTTTCAGTCGGTCAACACGAATGTACCCAAAAGAGATGGGTTATGCCCTAATCCTGAAATAAATTACATGAGATTAATAAAACACTAGGATGACCAGTTTCGATCGTCAAGCGATCATCATCAGATCCATTACACTTAGGCTACAAAATCTATGTTTGAAATACAGGTGAAAATATTTACAATATGTACAATTATTTAGTTGCAGTATTGGTACTGCAACTGTCAGTGTATGCTAAATGCAGTATATATGTTAGGTGAAATGCTAAATGGTGATAGCTATCCGGAGATTGTACTTTAGAGAGATTATATGGTTGTAAACTATGGTTAAACTATAAAATTTTTGGCTAACTACTTATCTGATTGTCTTCCGTATTACAGCTACTCGCAGTTTTCGTGCTCACTGGAACTCGCTGTGCGGTCGACTGCCTGATCTGATGATGATCGCTTGACGATCGAAACTGGTCATCCTAGTGTTTTATTAATCTCATGTAATTTATTTCAGGATTAGGGCATAACCCATCTCTTTTGGGTACATTCGTGTTGACCGACTGAAAAGCACTAAACTCTTGTTATTGTTTTTTCGCGACTCCACACAAATTCAGCCATATTCAAACACTACAATAATAAACCACGGACTCTACGTAGGCCTACAGCACTTCCCAATATAGTACAGTACAGCTGGAATGGTTTTGTTCCAAAACCGTGCTATGGTTGGCTTTTTTTTAAATCGTTAGAAAAGCACAAAAAAAGCTTAACTCTAAATTTCGGAATAATTTGTGGTACCATGTTTTCGGAAAACTCAAAAAAAATTGAAAAGCGTTTTTCTCTGAATCAACGTATTTTAAAGAAAAGTTTTTTTAAACAAAAAATGTAGAGAACATTGTCACCTACAATTTGTCTCATTGAGGTCATGTCATACGTTTTGAAATGCAGAAGCTAGGTGGCGCCAAAGTTTCCAAAAAAGTTTTTTTTTTTCACTTTTAGTCCTAGAAATTTTTTTTTTTTTTTTTTTTCACAAAAGTGTGAATCAGAAATTTGTTCCTCTAAAAATTGTCTGCAACATTTATTTAAACGTTTGTTTCCTCCGACTTACCGTTCCAAAGTTATAGCGCAGTAAATGCAACGCTGCGTAGTCAAGGCTACTATTGTTACTACGGAGAGAGCGGTGGGCATAGTTTAGACCGAGACCGGTGTCGGACAATTTTCACAATTCTGCAGACTATAACTTTGGAACGGTAAGTCGGAGGAAAAAAGTGTTTCAATAATTGTTGTAGACAATTTTGAGAGGAACAAATTTCTGATTCGCTCTTTTGTGAACGAAGCATTTTTTTTCTAGGACAAAAAGTGAAAAAAACACTTTTTTGAAATTTTGGCGCCACCTAGCTTTTGCATTTCAAAACGTATGACATGACCTCAACGAGACAAAATGTAGTCTAGATGACAATGTCCTCTACATTTTTTGTTTAAAGAACTTTTCTTTAAAATACGTCGATTCAGAGAAAAGCGCTTTTCAAAAATTTTGAGTTTTCCGACAACATGATCGTGCAAAGTATTCTGAAATTTAGAGTTAAGCTTTTCTTGTGCTATTCAAACGATTTACTAAAAGCCAACCATAGCACGGTTTTTGGAACAAAAGGGGTTTCTTCTGTGCAGCTGTACTGTACTAATATTCAACCGGACGAATGGAGCTAAACTGGTCTAGCTAGGGCACCCAAATAGGCTACTGTTTACACCGTACAGTCGGGCATCTTGATCAAGAGCTTAGAGCGGTCTCCGCAAGGGTTCTCTAACACCTGTGTACACTGGAGAGGAGCTTAGAGTGCCCTAGCTAGAGCTACTCTACGCTCTAGAGCTAGGGCAAAGGCTCTCCAGTGTACAGGCACCTTAAAAATTGATTAAAACTTTTGTCTGCAAGAATTTTTGATAGGACCCACACTTACGCCAAGAGATCAGCGAAATATATTCGGATTTATAAGAACTAGCAGACCCGTGCAAGAACACTCGCATGTGTATAAACCACCCGCCTGGCTTTACTGTTATGCGGGCTTCTATAAATATGTTTATTTGTTTAAACGCACTTTTTAAACAAATTGTCGATATTTATAAAATCAGTGAGCAATAATTCATCACTGCTGCTAGTTGTACAATGGGTTGTGTGCGCCCCGTGTGTACAGACCACCCGCCCAGCTCTAGTGCTATGTGGCTGTACGTGACACAGTTCTGCCAGGGGCTATTGTCTTGTTTATTTGCTTAAAAGCACTTATAAACAATTATATTTCCGTTGACTTTTCAAGAAATGCAAGATTTTTCCTGGACTATTGAGATGATTTGGAAGATTTTGGTACAAATCACACCTTCTGTCGCCTCCGTAGCGTAGCGGTCAGCATGGTTAGCTGCCGCCCCGGAGGTCTTGGGTTCGATTCCCGGCTCTGCCACGAAATTTGAAAAGTGGTACGAGGACTGGAACGGGGTCTACTCAGCCTCGGGTGGCCCAAATGAGTCGAGGGGGTTCGATTCCCCCTCAGCCATCCTCGAAGTGGTTTTCCGTGGTTTCCCACTTCGTCTTCGGGCAAATGCCGGGATGGTACCTTCTTCAAGACCACGGCCACCTCCTTCCCTCTTCCTTGCCTATCCATCCTCACCATCCCTTACCTTCCCTCATGAGGCCCCTGTTCGCTTTGCAGGCGAGGCCGCCTGGGGAAGGTGCCAATCCCATCTCACCAGTTGTATCCCTTCCGATTCGATGTTCCCAGCTCTAGGACACTGCCCGTAGAGGCGGTAGTGGTGAGTTCCCTCGCTGAGTCCGTGGGTTCCACCAACCTGGAGGGTAAACGACTAAAAAAAAAAAAAAACACCATCTAACTCCCTCTAGTTTACGAGCTTGAGTTTTGTGAAACATACACCTTAGCGTATAATATACACTGAAGAAAATGGAAATTGCAACACCCAGAAGGAGTGGTGCTACATTGCTGCAACTGAACATGCAGGACGAGTGTTCAGTTGTGATTCGATGATTACACTTTCAGGTCCCTCTGATCGCAAGTTTGGACAACAATCAATACAGGATGTGCACACCACGAGCTGCAATACATTGAGAATTCGTCGAGGCATGGAGTCGCTTCCTGAGAAATTGTGGCCCATGGTTGCTGCATTGCACGGATCAGTTGTTCCAGAGTTGTGGGTGGCTGAGGACGGTTGGCCAGTTGTCGACCCATCATGTCCCACACATGCTCAATAGGACTAAGGTCCGGGAATCTGGCGGGCCATTCTAAGGTTGTGATGTCGTGGAGAGCTTCTCTGGAGATGCGTGCAGTGTGACCCCGGCCATTGTCCTGCTGAAACATCCCATTAGCAATCGTCGCCATCATAGGGACAACCACTGGATTGAGTACCCTATCAACGTACTGTCGAGCAGTCATAGTGCCCTCAACATGCACTAATTGTGATTTCACATTAAAGCCAATAGCTCCCCAGACCATAATGCTTGGTTTTGGCCCTGTGTGCCTCTCGACAATAAAGTCTGGGCGGCCCCTCTCCCCGTTACGTCGGCACACACGATTCTGGCGATCACTGCGGGCAAGACAGAAGTGCGATTCAGCACTAAAGACGACCCTATGCCATTCGTCGACCCACGTCGATCGTTCTCGACACCAGGCCAGCCTTACACGTCGCTGTTGTGGGGTCAATGGAACACCTTTTGCAGGGACACGGGATCGTAAGCCAGCTGCACGCAGGCGATTACCAACTGTTTGTTGTGTAACGTGGGGTGCCATAGCTGCTCGAATTTGCGCTGCTGTTGCATGGGGCTCCATCCGGGCCATCCGAATGATGCGGCGATTCTCTCTCACAATTGTCTGTCGCGCTGGCCATGTGCCAGGTCTGCGAGTGTGGGTACCTTCATTTGACCACTGCTGCCATACACGTTGTACCGTAGATGCCTGTCGTCCAACACATGCAGCGACAGTACTTAGCGATAATCCAGCCTCACACAGCCCAATTATCCGAGCCCTCTCTAACGGCGACAGTTGTTGAGAGCGTGCTCTTCTCTGTCGTCGAGGCATGTTTGACGGGGAACACTTGACTGCACAGGCTGCAAGTCAACTACGCTACACCCGAGTCCGTATACTGGAGTTGATTCCTCCGCGACCAATCACGTGGGGAGACCTGTAGCAACAATCCAATGGGTCTGAAACTTTGATCGTTTACATACCTACATGGCATCGTTCCATATCTTGAAAATCAACACAAACGACCAATGCCTTCATGGTGTTGCAATTTCCATTTTCTTCAGTGTAGTAAGATAGACTAGCACTACCCGTCGCGGCTTCGCCCGCGAATATTCTAGTTGTAAAGAGTACACTCAGCAAAATCTTAATCATGAATGCTATGACTGATTTATCCTTGGTGTGAATAATCAGACTTTATCAATTCAGCTACTGGTGCAGTGGTTAGGGGTTTGTCATTCCTTCATAGGTATATCAGAGCCAAGTTAGTTTTCTGGGAATATCACAGACACTGTTAATTTAAGGGCCTTTAAATGTGGTTTTCGGAGACCCTTTATAGTCGGGTGAAAAAGACCTTTCGTACGACACTCACACGTGAAAATTGCGTGAAAAAATTTTAGAGTGCCCCTTGACCCCCTTAAGCGCATTTTACTGTATGCATTGATGAATTTTACAGCTTAATTTGGTTCAGTGATAACCTTATTACCGTCTGGAAACTTTCACAGTAATGTAATAATTGGAATTGCATTGCGTCTTACAGAAATAGATGGACCTGTGAGATTCTGTTACCATGGTTACCGTGTTGCATTCTTTCATTATTTCATTGTAAATATACATGTTTTAAGGTATTTATTTAATTGCGAGGCATTTAAAGAGTAAGTGAGTGCGTTTCGCTTACGCATTGGATTATGCTGAACCTGTAGGTAGCCCATATGTGTAGGTTGGTGTTAATGGGACCTTATTTTCGGTACAAAACTGGAATGGGACCTTAGCAGAATAATATAGGGAGGGATTCTAAGCATGTGGAACTTTCGGAGGTATACAACAATATTGGCAAATTTATTGAAATCGAAACATTTTTCTTTGCCCGGCTTCCGGCGTGCCAGGATTTTTTTAAATATATATTTCAAAGAAGTTAAACAATTTGAACTTAAGACCTGTTAAAATCGTATATTAAAAATTAATGAAAACGCGGTTTTGGCGGTATATTTGGGCTACAAGAATACTCGTTGAGAATGCTTGGGTGTTTGGCTTCGGCAAATGGTGACTTATGACGTCCTTGTCAGTATAAACTGTGGGCATATTGATTTTAATGGACTGATAAAGAGATTTAACCCATGAATTGACCTCATCGTCGGTCTTAAAATAGCTTTCAATTTAATCTTGCTGGAGACGACAGTACCTCAACTTGATACATCAAAGAAAATTGTGAGAATCTTTCCTTGTTAAGGGGAGTTGTAATGAATGTTGTGTCAAAAATCGATTAATTGGAAACGTGCTATTTGTAATCTACATAGTGTAATTTACATTGTGTATAAATTTTATAGTTATCGGAGGCATAGAATTTCATTATAACACATTAAATGTCAATCTCTGCACCTATACTTGGTGTGAATCCAGGAGTGTTCACCATCAAGGCGTTCAACACCATTGACAAGAATAGACTCATGAAAGCTGAGAAAGGGATATCTGATCTTGAGCTGGAAGCCAGACAGAAAAGAAGAGGGCAGAAAAGAATTTCGGAGGTTGAAGAGTATGAATATAGAGGATTTTTAAAATCAAATAAGCATTTTTCATACTTCAATATGGTAACCAAATGTTTAAATGCATGTTTCTCTAATATACTTTTTTTTGTAGAATCTGAAGCCTTTTTTCAAAAACTATAAATCGCAGAGTTATGATTTTTTCAGGAGTTGTTCATTACACATTGTGGAATAAACGGAACTATAATATTGTAATTATTACTTATTTAAATTTTTATTTATAGGGTTTTATATGATGAAAAAATACCTAATTTCCGCAACAATAAGTTCAAGATTTTTAAAGTAAAAACTAATATGCATATTTAATTTATTTTAGTTCAGTATTCATATTGTAGTGATAGCTTCATACAGTAAAATTTACAAAGTGATTGTATCAATAGAATTCCTGTAATGGTTTTCATGCAAAAAGGGCATAACTGTTAAATGTCTTTTAATAGTTATATGTATGCCTTACATCTAGGTCTCGAATTATATATTTTTCATTTATTACAGTTAGTTATCTATCTACACACTACATTTCATGCCTTTAACTCAAAAACTAAGGTTGTAATGATTTGTTAAGAAAAAGCTTGCATTTCCGATTACATCCCCTCTTAAACCTTACAGTGCCAAGATGCCGATGCATCGGCACTTAGGTTCCGTACGAAAAATGCCAAGATGCTGATTCGATCGGCACGCTCTTAAATGTGTTATAGTTATGCGATGTGGTGCTAGATTGCTCTACAAATCACGTAGTAAGAAGGTAGAATGTTTGTAATTCCTTCGTATGTCATCAGATGGCACTGACATAGCTTATTTTTTGCTTGTTTACTCGTACATTATGAGTGTATAGTCTGCACGCGCTTGACGTCTATGATCCAATATGGCAGCCACCTTGTTTGTTTATGTCCGCGTGTTGTGATTTATTTTTGATCATTTTACTCTCTAACTGACATATTTGAGTTATTTATCGTGATATATTGTCTATTATTATTTCTACTGTAGTAATAGTTCAGTAGCAATTTATCTAGGAGTTAGTAAAGTTGTAAATAGTAAGAAGTAAATTGTAAATAGTAAATAGCAAGAAGGCATGCCATCACGTAGGACTATTTCGGGTGAAGAAATTGCAAAGTAGGCCTACTATAACAGTATAAATTGGTATATATGATCCTAAATATGAGGTAACATTAATTATCTTCACTTATACACTTTTGATTCAGTGTACAATGTGCTAATTCATTCAAATCATAACTTTTTTTATTTTTTATAAAAAAAAATATTATAATTTTGTGCACAGTATTCCATGAAATATTTTTTGTCAAATGTAAGTCACATGTTTATAGTCCTTGGAGTATATCAAGCTAACATACCAAATTGTATTTCCATATCTTTTAAACTGAGGCTTTTTTTTTATGCAGTGATGCAAAATTTATTGAAACATGCCTGGCATTCTATGCATATTCGGGGTCGGCATCCAAAGGGTTAAACAACATAATTATACTTTGCGGAAAAAATTAGTGATATTTGTCTTCCTGTGATCGAAACATTTCTGGCTGTTTGCCATCACCACAGCAGAGACGAAATCGTTTCCTGTGATTACTAATGCTCGTTCAGAAGACGAACCTACCGTAGTCCGTAGTATCAACCAAATTCCGCGCATGCGCAGACGTTGCAAGGCCATGATACCATGTTTTTATTTAGCTTTTAGTGTTCTGCGAAAGAATGGGGAGTTTTATCTTTATAGCGAAGCAGAAGTAGGAGAAGCCGGTGTGGAAAATGAACGAGAGAGAAGGAGGGGAGGTAGATGACGTTGAGGTGCGGAGCGGGGACGGGGAGTTGTGTTTGTTGGAGGGGACGGGTGGGGTAGAGGGGAAGCAGCAGAGAATACAATATACTCTCCAAGGGCCAGCGGCTTGTATGTTAGTAGCTCTCGTTCACTGAGGTAGTGTACAAGTGTTCCAAAAAGCTTTTATAAATTTTACGTACGTCTGAACAACTCTATTATTCCGTTGTGCGTCTTGTGACAAGAATAGTGATCCAGTGTTAGTGTATCGTTTCTTGTTGGATTAAAACAGTGCTTCCTATATGTGTGAAGGACCAGGAGACTTTGTCTTCTTCTCCCAGTGTTGAGATACAACATAAAAATAGTGAGTATTTGTTCTCTAGTAGTAGAATAATACGGTTTTACGCTACGTTATTCTATCCCTTTTGTTTTTGCTTTCTCTTTTTTGTACCCCAACATAATAGTGAAATGTTGAATGGGGATCGGAACATCAGATACTGTATTTGAAAGTTTAGTGTAACACTCTTTGTACCCTAACAGAATAGTGAAATGTTGAATGGGGATCGGAACATTAGATATTTGAAACTTTAGTGTACGGTAACACACAATACAGTGTGTCTGTTTTTAAAGGGAGTAGCCTATATTGAATTCGGCACGAGGACGTTCCATTTTAATCGGATGCTCTTGGCGACGTCGAAGCGCGTGCTACCACATGTGTCTTGTGCTATTAAAACTGCTATAAATAAGACTGAAAGACTTCCAGCTGAACACACGCACGCACAAAGTCAGTAGCGGGGAAAGCCATTCATTGCCGATATGTTCGCTATTTCCAATTAATTACGTAGGTAGAACATCACAGGTAGTGTAAAGGCGTTATTAGAAAAATAAAAGATCACCAGCCTCCTAGTTTTATCTCTATGCAAACGTTAATTGCATTCCATGAAGGTTTCTAAATATCCTTATGACCTAAATGTGTCGAGATAACATCTGGACGCGGTTTAGTAGCGTAATTAAATGAATTGGCGCAGCCCATGAAGTAAAATAGCCATCATGTTAATTTTAGTTTTCGTAGTAATTTTAAAATAGTTCAGGCAAGGTTTCATTCTGTCAGGTATTGGTGTTAGTAGTATGCTGTAGTGAAGCACACTAAAAAAAAAGAGCTTTATTATAGAGTTGGTGGAGTTAGCAACTTTTGTACTAGCATAGCTTTAAGCGAGGACGAACTTTTGAGGCGCCCTGTGCCAAGCACAGCTGTTAGGCGATTAGGCCTTTCGCTGCGCCGGTGTTTGCACTGAGGTTATTAACTGTCGCGGTATAATAACTAACATGAAACAGTGCTAGAAAATACGTTATACCTCTTTATCATATAAAACGCTTGATCGCATGAGTCTGAAATAGCTGCACAGACTGTATTTCAAAGCCGTACGTACAATGTGTTTCTGAGAAGCGAATTACGGCATGAAATTCAACAGAAAGCAGCGGTTCGTGGTAAAAGAAAGGAAGGAAAAAAAAGTGCTTATAGCACACCAGTTCCAGGATTTGTGGTTGCAAATTCAGCAAGTGTCCGTTCCTGGCGGACCGTGAGAAGTTGACGTCTAATTGCTGTTGGAACAATAGCGATGATGACCTGGATATGATATAGGCTCGTGCACGTTCTTTACGACCAGAGAGTATTTTAACGAGATAACCAATTAAAGGAGAGAGAAAGTTTAGTTCTGCTCCGTTAGCCCGGATGTGCTATAAACAGCGTATTCAGCATATATTATAGCCTACTAATATTTACCTGGTGGGGTTGCCAGACGTTCCGGAACAATTCCGTTTTTTCTTGTTCTGTTCCGCGTTCCGTTTTTATCTTTAAAGTTTTCTTTGGTTAATTTGAAAATATATTCAGTTTCGCACCAATCTTCAAATGTCCCGCTTCAGAATTGATTGTAATATCTAGCTTGATTTCTGGCGATACATGCGCAAGTTTGAAAGAGAAAATGATTTCTATGTCTGTCAGATAGATGGGGCAACAAAATTAAGGAATATCTTAGTCCTTGTGAAGTTAATACTAAGAATTTTCCCCTCCAATGCGTGGTACGAAGAGTCATGAAATTCAAATGGAGAGATAATAGAAACAGAATCTCCAATAGTTTGATAAAACAAGAAAGTAGATATTGCTGACATCTGATATAGGCCTATGACACCAGCAACATACAAATTCTTTTAATTTGAACGGCCCTTTGCAAGATTTATTTTTATTCGTAAGTACCTTCCGATAACTTAAAATTCACTACAATTTTCGTCACAATTGTAATATGATGAGAGTTTTAATTTTGCGTAATTTGATTATGTAATGCTTATTTAATGCATGAATGTAATACAAAACCTTTAACAACCTTGATTAAAAAGAAACATTGTTCTGGGACGTGTGTTCCATTTTTCCATTGTTGAAATCTGGCAGCCCCTGGAGGAAGGAATGTTCATTTCCAACTCGAACTGAGAGAAAGAGGGTATTCAATGAGGGGACTCGTAGTGAATTATAAATCAAATAAAATTCATTAATTAATAAATTTTCCATCATATAAAATACATGTAATAGGCTATATGAATTATAGTAACTGGTTATTTACGCGTTGACTGGCTTCGTGGCTCAGCGATAACGTTCTCGCCTGCTGTTTCCAATATTGCAGGATCAAATCCTGGCGCAATCAGTTGCCATTCGAAGGTGCGTGAATGTGAGGAGCCGTGTCGGTAGATTTTCTGGCACGTCAAAAGATCCCCTTCAGGACAAAATGCTGACACCCCGGCGTCTCTAAGGCCACATTAGACTTAAAACCAATAGCAGTATTATTCATTTACGCGTGACCACCTCATGGTGTAGTGGCTAGTATTCTTAGCTCTCGCCCCCAGAAGTCAAAGAGTTCAATTCTCGGCTCGGCCAAGAGATTTATTCTTCGCATGGGGAATTGAGAGAATGGGGTATGCTCGCATAGTGAGGCAAATTTAAGCTCGGCCATCCTGGGAGTGGTATTCCGTTGTACAACGCCAGAATGGTTCATAACCTACGGCCAAGACAGCTTCTTTTCCAATCCTTAAAAACACACCGATACAGTCTCTACAGTGACACAGGTTATGTTACAAAGCCACACACACCCAAGTACACGGGGCTAAAAGACCACGATGTTCCAAGACCCTGTAGTCGTTGTGTTTTTAATCCTAATTACCCTATTATACGTAAAAATCACAAATATTGAGCTACGAATATGCCTTCTGAGGTAATACTTTAATACTGTATAGGCATTTTCTGAAAGTAGTCGTGTATAGCAATTTTAAAAGCTGTTAATCAGTCTCTCCTTCGTATTAGAGTAAATGGGGTTGCTTTTTAGTCAGTCAACACGTTAACCTTAGGCTTATCTATTCTCACCTGTTAAACTGAAAGAAAAAAAAACTTTCGGAATGTGTATTAAATAGGTTCATATTTAGTCCATGTATTTTTCAGCTTACAAAGTAGGAGTAGATACCAATTTTAATCCCAGCCCAATTCAATTGAGTACGTTTAACATGTCGACAGACTGAAAAACAATTCTCTCATTATATAAATTGAAATGTTTTGTGTCGGCATTCTTTCTACCGTATCAATTCATTGAAAACCTTTCTCTTAAATTCGCTTTATGGCCCAGTTATTTTCTTCCCTTTTAGCTTATGAATATCTTGCGTCAGTTTTTCTCTTTGAATTGGGGTGGGGGACGTTTTGAAATACCTAACTACCTTTAGAGAATATTTTAAAAAATAAGTCTCAAGAGAGCTAAAATTTTACATCAGATTCAGATCGAATTTAAGTTATATATTTTGTCATCATTAATCTCTGTAAATTTTCGGTAGTTTCCTGCTTTGTAACACTAAGACACTGAAGTCTTGTCTAGTTTAGGCTATTTTTGACACATGTACAGTAGTTAACGAAATAAACTCCAGTGCAGTGCAACATAATTATAATCATAAATGTATAATTTTACCATAGGGCAATACGTGTTATTTCATTGCGAACATTACCTGGTATCGACAGTTTGAAAATTACGGTGAAGGCATGATAATACAAATCGAGATTTTATTTCGATATTAGCAGTTAGCTTAATCTACGAGTCTTCAGTTTGCTAAAACAAAATATAGATCTTCATTTTAACGGTATGGAATGTTATAATTTGGTTACTTTAAAGTTTATGATCGCAATGACTGTAGTTAAGCACAAACGGTCTGCTCGCCCCGCCCTCGTGCGGTGGCGGACGAAGAGGGATGATGTGCTCGCCCAATTCATTCGAGTACGTAAACTTGTTGACAGACTAACCCTTAAAAAAAAGTTTAACAGTGTTTGATATGAAAACTGAACTAGGACGATCCAACTTGCTTAACGCTGCTGTAGATTTTTAATTGTCTAAAAGAGTCTTAATTTGTGAGCCTCATGTTCGTTACCAATTATTTAATTTGTGGTATAAGGGAACTGTTGGTTTTATCCTCATTTACTAGTCTCAATTTCACGTGTTGCGTCGGACGAAATCTCTTACAAAGACTGCAGTGTTCGCTGTCAAATGTTGGCGGTTAATACAGACACTTCAGCAGATCAAAATGGTTAGACGTACATGAGCTGAGAAACGCATCATATTTCTCCAGTGTTCCAGTCCTTTAGTTTAGTGACTTGAATGACTACAGAATTCAAGAGGAAAGCAATGGCAAACTACCTCACTCCTCTTCTTGCCTAGAACGCCTCGAAATAGCGCTGCCTTGGGTTTTTGTGGGTATCCACTCACATAACGTAACGGCGGTACTTTTTGAGGATCCAACCAGCCTTCGGGCTGACTACCTAACAGACAGTTTGCTACAAAGTTAGGGTGAATAGCCTAGGATGTGTTTAATGTTTTAGACTCCTATTTCATCCAGGTCCACGTTAGGCCACATAGGCAAAGTGGTCTTGGATTGCTCTTCATATTTAGTGCGCATGTTAATCGAAAGTTTGAGGCTTGAAAATGGTGCTCTTGTCTCAGTGACTACGTACGATAAGGCCTATCGTGGCTACGGTACATATTGAGTAAGATAGACTTCACATTATTGTCTTGCAGCAGGAGATATTGTCGTTACGAAATTTACGGAGAAAACTAACAAGTAAGGAATTTCTCGGAAGTGATTGCGATACGGCAATTTCTCTCTCTCTCGCTGCTGCAGCTGACAAGGTCTACGACGAATAAAACAAAAAGAACCTGGCATACATTTCCACAATAGGGAAGTGGAACTTGTGTGAGAGGTTTCTGGGGATTGTGTCGCTTACTTGGATCGAGGAAGACTCGGTTCAGTGGAAACAGCTTTCAGTCCATTCATATGCTGCTACTCTGTCTCTGTCCAGCAATGCTATCAATTATACAGCGCCAGATCCTCTTCGCAGAAATAGCACTTGTTACGGGAAACTGTCCTGTTTGATTTTATTAACATGAATCGATTGAAATTATTTATCCAGCAAACTTGTGCGACAATCTAATTGATTAATACATTGAAGAATGGGTGTGGCTGAATCCCAATGACTCAATTTCTCTCTCATGATTTATCGATCTATTTCCTAACTTGCGGGTATGGTACGATAATTTATTTTAATCAGCAAACAGGAAGTTATCGAAAAGAGTTTCATAATGTTCAGTGCAATGGTTTTCTTTTAAATCTCGAGCAAAGAATCATGTTTTGTAAATTTGGGAACTAGAAAACGAAAATGTACGGAGGGATTCTGTTGCCCAGTCGGTTTGACTGCGGGTTCCATTCCGCCTCATTCCAGTAACATTTAAAGTGTTTAAAATGTTTAAATGTTGGCCTGTTTGCAATCTCTTGATGAATGCAGTACATGTGCATTTGTCTGTTGGCACAGGCTAAAGTAAGATGTGGCTTTTTACCGATGTCTTGTCTCACTCATGGCTGTGATAATATGGAAGCTGCTGAGGTATGGGTGGTGCTTAGTAATGATATTCAGGGCACAGTCAGTGCCTGTGGATGCTGTGAAAGGTTCTACTCATAGGGTTAGTACTGCTGTTCGGACTCAGTTAGGAAAGCAATGGCAAACTACCTCACTCTTCATCTTGCCTAGTATGCCTCAATATAGCGCTGCCTTGGGTTTTTGTGGATATGTACCCACATAACCTAACGGTGGTACTTTTTGAGGATCCGACCAGCCTTCGGGCTGATAACCCAACAGATAGACTGTTACGACTGTGTCCGTAGATTGACTGCCACTTTGTGTATTTTTAAACCTCAGTAAATTGAATTAAATATACATTTGGACAATTCAACGTTTAACAATTTACTCATGAAATTTTGTTATGATATTGTATTTGAGAATAATGCGTATGACTATGACTAATCTGCAGAGCATTGTATTGAACACTTCACTGGTGGTTGGGTCCCCGCAATTCTTTCGAGTGGAGGTTCCCTGACACGAGTCGGAAATCACTAGGATCTCTTGAGCAAAGTAACTCACCTTCTGGCCATTGATAAGTATATTGTCAATTTAAAGTAGCCTATTTCCTCTTAAGAATTGTTGTTTATATCATTTAGGTTATACAGCGTGGTATGAAATATAGCCTACTGCAACCCACCTGCTGACAGCCTATCGTGACACTGCTGAAATGTTCCATTTTGAAATGCTGCTGTTATTCAACGCTTTGCGTTATCTATAGGTTTTATTTTTTATCAGGCTGATACACCGGGACTAACGAAGGGAGAAAAAACTAAATGTCGGCGAAAAGAGGGGTCGGTTGGCTGCCCGGTTGAATTTTTCAGTGGGCAGATTTATGTTCCCAATCAGGTGCTGACTCTTATGTACCGTGGACTGAGATTGAAATCTTTTGAAATTGAAAGTAGGAATGATAAAGGACAATGCCCAGCGCACCTTCGATGTTATACAGGGTCCTTTCTATCGGTCTAGCAAGCAAAACGCATGCGTAGCCGGGTGACTCATAGAGAAATACAGATGTGTATATTATTATGTAGGCCCTATATTGCTGCGCTGCTAGACCGATAAGGAAGTGCAGTAGTATCTTTATTGGGAGGTTAGTCAGCTTGGTCATCAACCCAGTGTCCAAACAGCGTGTGTGGGGGAGGTATTATTTTTCATTGGATGCTGGTGATGGCTATTGTATTAAGGGAGCGGGACTTGAGGTCATGTGCCCCAAATACTGCATTGCATATTATTGCCCTGTCTGTCTGAGTAGTAAAATGCCATCAGTTGTACCTAGAATTCGGGAAGGTATACTCTGGGAAAGGAAACTTAATCAAAGCTGCAACATAAATATTGTATTTAAAAGATATGCCTTACAAATTAAAATTGAAACCTCTCAATTGCGGACACTTGATAGGTCGAAATGATTATTTGTCCGTATCTGGGAGGAGTCCTTAAATGGATGGGGCCACATTTTCAATACAGAACTGTACTATAGTTAGGTTATACACATCTCAAATTGCTGTAAATAAAAGCAGTAATGCAGTACGGTACATTCAATTTTATGATGTACCCCCATCGCCCGTTTAATTTAATATCGCATGGCCTCAGTGCCGGGTGTAAGCTTTGTAATTTGACATCCAGAGGGTAGCTTGCATGTCAAATTTCGTTGTTCCTTGAATCACGATAAAAGTCAAGGAGGTTAGATATCTAAGCTCCTTAAACACTATAGCACGTTCTAGTAGAGAAATGAGGAACTTAGTGTTGGCGGAAACTCCCGAGATTAATGTTGCCATTATGAACACGGCCTACTGAATTCAAATGGGTTCTTTGACATGCCAATATCGTATGACATGCATGTCGTATTTTCGCCGCCTTTCAAAAATCACTTACCACGGCCAGGAGCGAACCTGCAATATTGGGGTTAGTAGACACACGCTATCCACCCAGCCACCCACCATGGCAAGCTCATACCCCTGTAGTGCAGTACCACAAAAGTGTAGGCAATGGTTTAAACTAGCACTAGCTACAGAAGCGGATTTGTCGAAAATACACAGCTCATTTGTCAGGAATTCTTTTGTCAAGAGTGATTATGTCTTCTTGGAGATTCCAACTAACGGTACTGTAAGGGGTAGGCCTAGAAGGTGTAAACAGTAACAGCCAGCCAACCGTTATCAATTATTGTTCTTGCGGCTTGCTGAACTGCCAACAGTACAGTTTTCAAAGGAGAGCTTTCACATTTGAAACCCGAATGATTTTTTATGAATAACTGAGGTTAAGGAGACTTTCTGGCCCTAAAGAGTTGTCCGTGAACGTAAAAGAGAGTTCATTTTATTAGAATTTAGATATAATTTAACTCGGGACATCAAATTCTGTCCCTATCTAGGGAGTGTCCGTAAAGATGATTCACTGTATATTACCGTGGGATTTTCTTACTAAGGCTAACCTATTCTTTCAAATGCTGTGGTTGCAGTTATCTAAGATTCCCCGGCCAGCCTCGAATGCGCGATCTGGTAATTTTAAGGGGAAAACTTTGGTTTTAAAGATAAAAATACTAATTTCGAAATGTCTGCGGCAATACTAACCTTCGCCGGCCTCTCACCCGGAGGTCTCGGGTTCGATTCCCGACTCCGTCAGGGATTTTAGAAACTCACGTGAGGGCTGGAACGAGGTGGGCTCAGCCTCGTGAGGACAATTGAGTAGCTGCCAGACAGTGATGCAGCGCCCCGATCACGAAAACCGAGAGTAACTGCCGAGGGGACCCGATACGCTGATCACGTGTCACCCCAATATCTGCAGGCCAAATGGCTGGGCAGCAGTCGCTTGGTAGGCTTTTAGGCCCTTTGTGGGCTGTAGTGCCAGGGGTCGACTTGTTCCAACGTTCGCCGCCAGGTGCTGACTGCGACGGCATGCAGTAGCCACGATCGCTGCTAGGTGTCGTGGACTGTGGCATTTGGTAGCAAAAGTAGGAACTACTTGAAAGAATTGATCGTCAGCAGTCCTTCTACCTTTATCACAGATAACTCACACTAATGCAGCCATATTAACACCGGTTATCAGAAAAAAATTCTACACACCCAAAGTACACGGAGCTACTTGACCGCGTTGTCGCAGCCCCTAAACTAAGGAACCACCAACCCATCCTGAATTATATGATTCATGTTCGAACGTTTATCGATTACCCTCTGAACGGAGGCTGTGACGGATGTGTGCTTAGTGAAAGTTAAGTGGGTGTCACGGTTCATTGCAAGCCTGCACTTTGATGTCGGAGAAGGGAGGAACGAAGCTAGGAAGGGTTGAGGTAGGAGGATAATCAAGGATCAATATTGCGTGCTCTCACAATGCTGGTCACCCACTTCGCACGTTTTCCTGGAACTCGCTTTTCATGTTTAACAATTAACTTGCGCGACTGCCAGACCCGAACGTACAAGCACACACACTGTGTGTGAATGCCTCAACACGTATACAACGAGATCTTTTTGTTGAATGAATGCATAAATTTAGCACACGCCAATCATTATTGTGGGTTAGCGGGGTACTGTCTTCATCAAAGTTGCCAACCTCTCAAACTTCAAAATCCCAACTTCCCCACTCAGATTTCACTAGAAAATACCCCCATGTAAAAATGTATTTTATTCAAAACTAATGTATAATGAATAAAATATGTGCTCCACTGACTAATTGCGCTAAAATTTATTTCAACGAACCCCAAAACTGTCTTGTAGTCAAACATTATCATACACTTAAACATTCACTTAGAATACACGTCAACGCTCTTGCGTTTCTACGTTCGTTGCCATAGCAGACTGCGGTGGTGTCTAGTAGCTAAGTTCTGAACTAGGCCTAGTAGTCGTTGACGGTGGCGTTTGGCGACAAAAGTAGGAACTATTTGAAAAATTCTAAGTTGCAGTCTGTACTTGAATTTAAAAAAACAGATACATACACTAATACAGCCATCACAATTAACACCGGTTATCAGACATTCTACACACACCCGAAGTACACGGGGCTACATGACCGCGTTGTCGCAGCCCCTACACTGAGGAACCACGTATTTATTCATTTAAAGATTGAGATGTTTATTTTTCCCTGTATAAGTCTTTGAATTTGTTTAAACTTCACAGAATATTTCACAAAAACGCATGAGTTTTAATCTCCGAAAAAACACAAAACTGTCTTGTTATCGCACAAGTGGCAGTGGGAGATTCTGATGTAATACTACACTTCCGTGACAGGTATATTTTTATGTTCGACGATGTCGAAATGTAATTATATATATCAGAAAACTGTATCATACTGAGGGTTATAATAACACTTATTTTTCATTATGAAATCGTTTCTCCCACCAATCAGAAATCAAACAGTTTGACCAATTAGATAAGGATAGCATCGCATCTGCGCTGTCTTCCACGGCCTTCTATTTTCAATTTTACTGCGTGGCTTCTAGTGTCATAGTGGGGTACGTATTCCAGGAGGCCATGGTCTCTTGCGTCCCATGCGCTCTGTTCAGTACATAAACCTGGCGAAATCTCGACAGTTATGAATATTTATGTTCGAATATAAAGTAGTTATAATTATCGTTGAACATAAACAGTCTTATGCAACACGCCTATAATGGTAATTAAGACACTCGTATGGAAACCCTTGCTTCGCTCGTTTTATAAACATACTCGTGTCTTAAGTATTGCCATTATAGGCTCGTTGCATAATGTACTAATTCCATCGGCATAGCCTGTTAATGGCAGCTCAGCTGGTGATATATGGGCTAAATATCCCTAATTCTCCTCACTTTTTTTTGCAAAGAATTCCTATATTCCTTTCCTAAAAATATTTATCAAATTGTCCCTCAACTTGGGACAAATCCCACGGGTTGGCATCACTGGACTCTGCATTTATATTGCACGCAGAGTCTGTGTGGGGACAAGTGAGGTGCTGGCCGCGGCCACACGATTCAACGGGGCGTATGAAAACAGTTCCGAATGTTACAGCTAGATGGCAGGAGCTATCGGAAATGTGGATACTGACGGAATACCAGGAACACTGTATACTGAGAAAGGAAAAGATTGTTCTACTTCCGTTATTTCTTAGAATTCTATGTACTTGCATGTGTGTATAAAAATTACCAACATACCTCATAAAATAAAGGTTTTGGTTGGTTTCACGTCATAAACCTGTTCACTATAGCCTAATACAATGTGTACATCAAAAGAATCAATATTAAAACATGTTGGCCAGGGTACATTAAATGTCCTGCTTAAGTACTAATGATACTGATATTGCGACCTTTAATGGCAGTCAACGCGATAAAAATGTTTGTCAGAATAACAATCTGTTCTGGTGTAGTGGCTGGTATTCTTCGCTGTCGCCCCGGGTTCGATTGTGCCTGCCAAGAAATTGTATTCTGCTCTCAGGGCTGGAACTGAGGCCTCGTGTGGTAAAACTAAGACGAGGTGCGCTTGATTCTCACCTCGGCTATCCTGGAATTACAAAAACTCGCTAATACATCTGTTCCAACGAATAGAAAACCGGAAAGTTAACTCATTAATGTGCTATGAAATCTTCAGAATCAGAGGAGTGCAATGCTGAAATATAAATTGATTTTTTTACGATTTGGCCCAGTTGCTTCCGTTGCGTAGCGGTCAGCGCGATTAGCAGCCGCCCGGAGGTCCTGGGTTCGATTCCCGGCTCTGCCACGAAATTTGAAAAGTGGTATGAGGACTGGAACGGGGTTTACTCAGCCTCGACGTGATTTTCCGTGGTTTCAAACTTCTTCTTCGGGCAAATGCCAGGTTTGTACCTAGCCACGGCCGCCTCCTTCCCTCTTCTTTGCCTATCGCTCCCAATCTTCCCCTCCATTCCCATCCCTCATGAGGCCCCCTGTTCGCTTTGCAGGTTAGGCCGCCCGGGCGAGGTGCTGATCCCACCTCCCCAGTTGTATCCCTCATTTCCAGATGTTCCAAGCTCCAGGACACTGTCCTTAGAGGCGGTAATAGTGGGATCCCTCGCTGAGTCCGTGGGAAATCCAACCTGGAGGGTAAAATCGACTAAAAAAATGATTTGACCCACAGCGAATGAAAGGAACTTACCCTTTACCTTAAGACAGTAATGAGGAGAGGAAGGGATTGAAAGAAACTTAACCTTACAACAGCCTCCTCGATCCTCGAAACACTTTGAAACCCCTTTTGTGTGCGGAAGTTTGCTTGCGACAGGGCTGTCAGTTAGATTTAGCGGCGTGGAATATTGGGTGGCTTGGTAATACAACGGTGATCAAAGTGGGCGTTTTGTCTGAACCCTGAAGACTCGTTTCTGTGCGGAAGTTTGCTTGCGACAGGACTGTCAGTTGTTTTTCGCTTTGTCGTATAGTTCCCCAGAGGATATTTCGTGTAGAACGGCAAATAAGAAGGGACGGGGAACATTGTATTTGAAGAAATAACTTACCGTCTGTTACCCGGTTGGTGACAACGCGGTTATGTAGCTCCACGTACTTTTAAGTGTGTGTAGAATCTGTCTGATAACCGGTCTTCATTGTGATGGTTGTATTAGTGTGTTATATCTGTTTTCTTTTAAATTCGAGTAAGGACTGCAGACGAGAATTTCAAGTAGTTCCTACTTTTGCTACCAAATGCTACCGTCCACGACACCTAGCTTGGGGACTAGGCTATTAGATGACAACGCAGTCGGCACCTGGCGGCGAACGTTGGAACTAATAGAGCGTTATCAATTCTAACCTACAAATTTTGGCTTCACACAAGTGCAGTTAGTGGAAGTTTCTTTTTCATGCCACCGGCTTTACTTCCCCTCCGAAGGATGGCATACTGAGGGGATTTTAACGCTCTTAAAAATCAAACGACTTCAGCCGGGTTTGAACCCGCGACCTTGGGCATATAAGCTCAATCTGTTACCCGGGATAAGACAACATATGCGTGCAATATGTTATTCCTAGTGGGATGCTACAGAGTTCACTTCAGCCGGTGCAGTTGCGAGGCTCAACAGACAATGTCGAGAGGCTGTGTCGCATGTCATGAAGGGCACGTGCGACCATGATACCACCTGCATGGTCTACATCTGAGATCAGTTCCCTTACCTCGCGGTTATCATTGTAGGTTGCCGAATTCCTCGAGAGTTGCATTATGGGTGACTTTCATTTTACAATATGCATGATTTGTGAGGATGAAAGCTCCAGTGACTTAGCAATGTTTCCTATAGGCCTAGCTTTCCTTGCTCGGCAGATCGATATTGGTCTTCTCCTATTTGTTACCGTACCATTCAAAGTGTCTTCATCGCTTTGCAGATTTCATTCCCTCTCTACCCTTGTATCAGACTGTTTTTCACCTGTGAGCCAACGATAGAGGTTGCGTCTTTTAGTGATTAGGGCCATATAACTTACGTTGTAGTACATAAGCCCCATGTCTTACGGTGTGGATAATCTTAACCTAGGTGAAGGGAGTATCGTTCGTAATGTGCTCTAAGCGGCTTCGGTGGCGTAGTTGGTAGCATGCGGAGCTTTTATGCCCATGATCCGGGTTCACACCCGGCTGGAGTCGTCTGATTTGTTAAGAGCGTTAAAAATCCCTCAATACGCCTTCCTTCGGAGGGGAAGTAAAGCCGCCTGGCCCATGTCGTAGATTTATGGCATGTAAAGGAATCGCCAGGAGCAGACTGTGGTGGCATCGCAACCAAGTTCATAACTAGTTGTCTTTGACGGTTAACATTTGGTAGCAAAAGTAGAAACTACTTGAAAATTGAATGTGCAGTCCTCACCTGAATTGCAGAAGACACACACTAATACAGCCATCACAATTAACACCGGTTATCAGACAGATCCTACACACACAAAGTACACGGGGCTTCATAACCGCCTTGACGCAGCCCCTAGATTGATGAACCAACCAATGTGTTCTAATTTACATTTATGATTTTACAGTTGATGATTTACACATCCTGGGGTGATATTGATCGTAAAAACAGGCAGCAGTAATTTTCTCTGCATCTTTCAAACGATCTAGACTCCGCATTTTTAGAATAATATGGTTGTTTTATAGTAGCTATAAAGAAATAACATACGTGCCTCATGTCTCGCCCGACCCGCGCCGAGATTGCTATATTTTTATAAATCCTTGGCCATCTGTCACTTCTATTTCTGGCCAAACCCTGCATGTACCATAAATTTGCACAAAAGCTGTAATGAGTAGGCGCTGTCCCCTTCTAAGATGTACACTGTAACTTAATGTAAGGTACCGTCCAAGCATTGCCCTGGAATGAGCGAACAAGAACCTCTCTTCGCATGGCCGCTCATACCTCGGAAGTTTTATTTGCACGAATTATTTTTATAGTATATTTGTCGTGAAATGACAACGTGTTTTAAGATTTTTAAGTTATGAATGATGTCAGTGATATGCCATCTATGCACTGAATAGAGCTTTAATTTGGGCTTGTGTAATGAGTTGCTGTATATTCTATAATTACGTCTCACGGTTGTCTTATCCACTCAATGCTGTGGACAGCTAAGCCCATGCTCGTCGATTCTTGTTAGTGCAGTCTGGACAGCGAATTAAAGCCAATTTAAGAATGCGGACCAGATTTAACGGTTCTGTGCGGGCGGGAAGAGACTGTTAGCCGGTTTCTATGGACCCTAAAAAATGACTAGACAGACAAGACGGCAGGCTTGTTCCCTGAAGTCGGCCAAGGTAAGGAACAGTTTTATATTTAATCCATGACGGGGTTGGCCAGCTAGAGAAGGGATTTCGCAGAACCGCTTGCTTGTTGTATTGTGAAAAGATTCCAACGAGCCACAGCCGGCTGTGACGTTACCAAGAAGACGCTTGCATAAGCAACAATGGTGTCTCGC
The DNA here is from genome assembly GCA_946902985.2 of Meconema thalassinum. Taxonomy (NCBI): domain Eukaryota; kingdom Metazoa; phylum Arthropoda; class Insecta; order Orthoptera; family Tettigoniidae; genus Meconema; species Meconema thalassinum. Next base: position 58,721,261 of record OX336394.1, read on the forward strand.
CTTAACACGTTGGTACTTGGTAGTCTTGACTCGAGTGCTTCACGGTACAGCTGTGTCGTTCTGTAAACGAGTATGGCAACTAAAACTTATTGATTGTAGTTGATTCGGTTTGGCGTGTGGTTTGTGTTTAAAAAAATCAACGCTGGACCGTTCAGATCCTTGGCGAACAGATACAAAGTATAACTTACTTTCTCTTTTTCTCCTGTAATCAGTTTCACGCTTTGATACTATATATATATATTTGTTCTCCCGCCTAATGTAATTGAATCGCTCGGAGCTGAAAGGCATTAAGTCAAAATTGGTCATTTTTTTAAGAATGTCTATTCTGAAGTATTGACCCAAGGGCCTTGGAACGGCATAGGAAAGAATTAGCCTTCTGTTTAAGCTACACACATCAGGAGAAAAAGCACGGAAGCTCACTCGCAAGGCAAAATCCATCACAAAGCAATTGTTTTTGTGGGTTTGAAGCCAGAAACCACTGCTACATGTAGTGCGATCAGAGGAGAAAAGCATTTGTCAATGTGAAATATTCATTCTGGATGGCTTTATGCCACACTAACTGACCACGGAGCTGAAGGGCATTAGGTCACAGTTTCCAAAATTGATTAGAAAAATGTTTCATAAATTAAAATTGATATTCCGCTAACACAGATATAGGCCTAACCTGAATGGTTGCTTCACAACATGGATGACTAATATAGTCTGTTAAGTTCTGTCAAAGACTTTTTATCTCTCTCCTGAAAAGTAGTGAAAACTGACTAGTTACTTTTCAGCTCCAGCCGATTCAATTGGGCACAATTTGTGTTGACCGACTGAAAAGCGTTCTTTGTTAGAACCAGGCAACACTGAAAAATTGCTATCACTTCAATCATTTATTGCCATTTCATAATTTGCATTATTTTAGGCGCCTAACACATTAAATTACGTACAGTTAAGCTTATGATGTATTTGAAGCAGAGTCGGCATAACCATGAATTTGGTATTCCTAATTTTCCGAGGGCAGTTTATTGTGCTGCTGGATGTTTTCTAGGCTCTTCCAAGAGTCGTTGCACTAAATTGCCTTACTATAATGTGCCAGGTATATGAATGGTATAACTAGTTTCCTTATGAAATTTGCTATTCAACAAACACGCTTCTTGTTAGCCGTCTTGTCTGGAAAGTCCTTCAATTTTCGGTCTCCCTGTGGTTTGCCTTCAAGACTTTATGAATCGTAATTCGCTAGTTTTGAGATGGAAATAAATTCGCACAATAACATTGAACTTTTCTCTCGTCGTATCTGATGGATATCTTCACCTACGAGTAGGTGTTATACAGACACAAACCCTGAGGCCAATGGCGTTAGGGTTGAATTGTGTATAAGCGTATGGTTCATCCTGAAGCCAAAAACTTTCGAGTGAACTTGTATCTTCCTAGGCTGTGGGTGGCGCACGCGAGTGGATTTATTTTGGAAGGATGACGTGTGGGAGGAGGCTTGCATCAGCATCACTGCACCTGCCCATAGGAACCTGTCCTTTAAATGGTAGTTGCTTCATCAGTTGTTTTATTTTAAAAGTTTGTGAAGAAGAGTCCTGCGCGGATGAACAAGAAGTTTTACCGCATTCGCAAGTATGTTATCCGATTCTACTGGCATTACAAGAATGTTTTTAATTAGATCAAGCATAAATTACTGAAGCAACATATTTCAACATTTTGAGGAACAAGTAGTTTCCCTAGGCTTTGTATGTCAAGTGCTATGATTAAAATGAATGTTATACAGCCAGGAATTGCAACCATTTCCTCTTCGGAGTGTTGTTAATTGTACTTAATGACATAATTTCACTGAGATTAGCTTAAATCATCTTACATTAATTTGTCATAAAAAATTAACAAACATATGATATGTACTCATCAGTTTTCATAATATGGATCGTTCTGTCATGTTGCTAATTACTCGCATTTTTTCATAGTCAGGTTGAGGATATATGAGTTTGTGTTATTCCAATATATTACTGATGTTACAAATATACCGGATGGATTCCAGACTGAGGGACAGTCTGGATAGTACTCGAGAAAAAAAAAACCTCAACGTTTGCTAGTGATTTCGAGAGAAGATAACTCGGGTCAGATTGTGTTCGTTTTGTTTAGAAGCTTGTAAGATCGTGGTCATCAGTCCCGTGTATTTGGATGTGTGTGCTATGGTGTGACTGGAGCCACTACTTACACATAATAAGTAATGGCCTGGGTGGATGCGGATATCCAAAATATTTTTCGCCATGCGAATATAGTTTGCATGCCTATGCGGATAATGAGAAAATTTGCGGATAGTTTTTAGAATACAATGCTGAACTGTATATTTTTTAAAATAGCATAATTTTACTTTTTTGGTAAGATCCGCGTCTTTCACGTTTCTTGTTATTTCCGTATTTGCTTTCACGTGGATTGTATGAGAATGATAGTTAGAGAAGCCAGTCATGGAAATACCCTTCAATTAGTGTTGACTTGTGCACAAAATAAGTACTTTGTACCTGCGCTTACCTGCGTGGGTATATCCGACCACTAAGTGCTAATTAGCCACCCGCTGCTTTACATGCCCTTATCCAGAGGGACAGAGCGTGTCTACATTGTACTGTATTGCAATTCACACATAGCCTAGCGGAACGAATGTCTCCCTAAATGTCTAAATGTGCTGCTTTAACTACTTTATCCCCCAGGGGCTCACATCTAGTGGGACGTGGGTTGGCGACCACGGGACCCAAGCTGAGTCCGGCATTACTTCTACTTACTTGTGCTGGGCTCCTCTCCCGTCTTCTTTCCTGTCGACCCCCCGTTGGTCAACTCTTGTTCTCTACCGACCCTGACGGTATTAGGGTATCCGAGGCCTAGGGAGTCTTTCACTTTCCCACCTTACTTGACCCTTCTCTCATCTTTCCTGATCCCTCATTCTTCTAGTGGTCATCCTTCATTTTCTTTTCATTATATTTCCTTTTCTCTTCAAGTTTCCCGCACTGTTTATCTAAATTACATTTTGTGAGTATTTTGATTCTCAACCACATTTTTAGCCTACTTTTCACATTTTGCAAAAATGAGGAAAAAGTAGACATGAGATCGGGGAAATGTCTGTCTGTCTGTCTGTCCTTCTGTCTGTCTGGCTGTGTGTGTGTGTGTGTCCCCCCCCCCCCTATCAACTCCTAAACGGCTGGAGCAATCGAAACAAAATTTGGTAAGAGTAAAGATCTATACCCGAATATCTCACGGCCATATTTGAAAATGATGTCAGTGCTACAAACTGCTAAAAAATCGCAATTGAAATTTGAGCTCCATGTCGGATATCTTGGGAGGTATGAATGGGAGTTTTTTCAAAATTGGCACACGTATAGATAATAATATTGCAGTTTAATTTCCAGGAGGCCATAGATGGCAGTGTTGCCAAAATGATTATAAGCCTGCTGATAGGTCCAATTTTAAATGCATATAACTTCTACACTATCAATTGGAATTCAACCAAACTTCGTATGATGTATGTGTACATAACCAGATATGACTAAGCGTATTCTTGAGACCCACCAGAGCTGCCAACTGTTAATAAATGCTCCTAATTTATTTTATCTAAATACCAATATATCAGAAATTATGCAAGCCGACAGCTTTAAACTATGCAAACGTATAGTACCTGACATTCTATATTAATTTGGAGTAACTTATATACGTCAGTGCTACCAACGTGATTCTAAGCCTGCTGATAGGTCCAATTTTAAAATGCATGTAACTTCTATACTAACTAATGGATTTCATTCAAAATTGGCACAACAATAGATCATATTATTTCAGACTATTTCTGACGAATACATGTATGTCATTGTTGCCAACATGATTTTACGCGCGCTGTAACTGCATGTAACATCCATGCTATCCATTGGACTTCAACCAAATTTTGTATTCTGTACCTTAAGGGATGGAGCTAAGAATATTTTCAGTCACCAGGGCTGCCAACTGTAGTTCTCCATTAGGCTACATTATGCCAGGTATACAGTATTTCGAACTAATTAGAAATTTCAATATTACCAACTTAATTTCGTCATTATTCTAGATCCATCCATATAGATTTATCATTGCATGAATCTTAAATTTTAAGAAAAGTAGGCTGTTTAGTTCGTCACGGAACTTCTTGCTATGTGTATTTTCAATCTTCCAACTCCATTTTGTAAGTATTTTCACTCTTAAATTGCATTTTGTGAGTATTTCGAACCTAAACTATATATTTGCGTGTTTTCCCTCTAAATTACTTTTCCGAGTAGTTTCAATCAACGTTCCATTTTGTAAGTATTTTCAGTCTAAAATAGTTTCCATTTCATTGTCATTGTCGCCATTAGGGGCCGATAACCTAGATGTTAGGCCCCTCAAAACAATTATAAGCATATTTTAATACTTAATGCATTATCTAATACACTAAAAATGTATTATTGTTAATCAGAGGATTCGGATAACATACGTGAGGATGCGGATATCTACACCTATATCCCGCTAGGTCAGACGTACTCAAGGTCGATGACATGATAGTGCAAACATCCGGACGTACTGGAGGATCTGCTGTTGCTCGAAGGTTGTTTGGGAGTGTCATTGATCGATATCCTCCTCTTTAAGTTTCCGTCGTTACCGGAAAGCTTTCCATTGTGTCAAGTCTTGTGACGAACTGTAAATCCCACAACAAATGGGGCTCTGTGCAGTGAAAGGCTTCCCCACACTACTGCTAGGTCCCGTGAGATTCAGGAAAAGATGGGTTCGATTCCCATCGTCAGCCATCCTTGAAGTACATCTTCCAAACTTCTCTAATCTTGAAGCCATTTTACAGAGTTGCCTTATTGAGTCAGGCCTCGGCAGTCGGCACAGTTCATATCCTCGCCGCTAGATGGAGGCTTCATTCATTCCATTCCTGACCCGGTCTGAGACTGGAAGCAGGCTGTGGATTTTTTTTTCCTTATTGCCAATTGATATTGTAACGTTTTAGTCGGTCAACATATTAGGCCTATATTCCTAATTACTGGGATATGCGAAAAAAAAAAAGACTGGAAAAATATGTAGTTATAGATTACAACGTTTCGCTCGTCAAGCAAATATCAGATCCAAATTTGAAAGACAAAATAGCTCTACAAAAAAACACTGCCAAACCCACAATACCACCCACAAACGGTCACTGCCCTCCAAAGGCACAGCAAAATAGTTACCACACTTTCTAAGTATTTGTGTTAGGTAGTGTTTTGTGGAGCTATTTTGTCTTGTATAATTGGTTCTCATGATGCTCGCTTGACAGCGAAAATGTCATCCTTATTAGCTAGCTCTTCTGTAGTCCGTAATAAATACAGTATAACATATTTTAATCACATGCTATTTTTAGGTACCGATAGTTTATTCGAATACTTTGGTGAGTTGTTGTGCACGCTCCCACGAATGTTTCTGAATTAGTAAATCCATTTTACAATAGTTCAGAGGCAGTCAACGGAAAACGAAAACAATATATTGTGTATCCAAAAGCCCTTCAACGAACAAAATTATAACGGCAACACTTTCTTTGATTGGCATTGCAACGCAATTGTTCTTAATATAATTAAGTTAAGCTTCCTAAATAGATAGGTATTTACATAGAAATACGTTCCCGCCTAAAAGCTGCAAATTTGCATTCTGCTTTCTATTCTTCAAAAGTACATTTCCACCAGGAGCTCACATCTAGTGGGACGTAGGTTGGCAACCAAAGGACCCCAGCTGAGTCCGGCATTGCTTCCACTTACTTGTGCCGGGCTCCTCTGACTTCTTTCATGTCGACTTACCTTGGTCAACTCTTGTTCTTTTCCGACCTCGACGGTAGTAAGAGTATCCAAGGCCTAGGAAGTCTCTCACTTTCCCGCCTTAATTGGCCCTTGTCTCATCTTTCCTTATCCCTCCTTCTTCGAGGGATCAGACCTCTTTGTTTTCTTCATTATATTTCCTTTTCTCTTTAAGATTCCCGCACTGTTTTTGTTAATAGGCTCCCCGTATATCTCCATTCCCTTTAGCGTTTTTTTTTTCATCTATACTAAATTTTTGGTAGGCCTACCGTATTTTTAACCTACGTTGCATTCTATAAGTTTTTTCGATCTAAATTGCATTTCGCGAGTGTTTTCAACCTCAATTGCATTTTGTAAAGATAGTCAATCTAAATTGTTTTTTTAGTAAGTCTTTCAATGTAGGAGCAGGACATATTAGTGAGCATCTTGAATTTCAATTGCATTTTGTAAGTATTTTCAACCTAAGCCGCATTTCACAAGAATTTTAAATTTAATTTGCAATTTTTATGTTGGGCATTTTGCAAGTATTTTGATTCTCAATTGCATTTTTTGCGTATTTTGAATCTAAATTATATTTTCTAAGTATTTTCAATCTAAATTATATTTTCTAAGTATTTTCAATCTAAATTATATTTTCTAAGTATTTTCAATCTAAATTATATTTTCTAAGTATTTTCAATCTAAATTATATTTTCTAAGTATTTTCAATCTAAATTATATTTTCTAAGTATTTTCAATCTAAATTATATTTTCTAAGTATTTTCAATCTAAATTATATTTTCTAAGTATTTTCAATCTAAATTATATTTTCTAAGTATTTTAAATCTAAATTATATTTTCTAAGTATTTTAAATCTAAATTATATTTTCTAAGTATTTTAAATCTAAATTATATTTTCTAAGTATTTTAAATCTAAATTGCATTTTGTAAGTATTTTAAATCTAAATTGCATTTTGTAAGTATTGTCAATCCAAATGAGTAGTTTGAATCTACCGTACATTTTGTAAGCATTTTCAATTTCAATAGCATTTTGTAACTATTTTGAATTTAAATTGCACTTTGTGAGTATTTTAAATCTGAACCGTCCTTTTTCAATCTAAATTGCATTGTGTATTTTCAATTGCATTTTGTACGTATTTTGAACCTCAATTGCATTCTGTACATTATTTCGATCTAATTTGCATTTTGTAAGTATTTTGAATTGAGATTGCATTTTGTAAGTATTTCGACTCTACATTGCATTGTGTACGTATTTGGAACCTAACCTACATTTTGTGCGTATTTTTTAATCTATTCCTTTTGCGAGTATTTTCGTTCTCAATTCCCTTTTGTAAGTATTACCGCTCTCCATTTTGTGAGTAGTTTCAATCTGAGTTCCTTTTTGTAAGTATTTTCCGTCTCACTTAATTTTCGTTTTGGTTTCAATTTCATTGTTATTTTCGCTATCACCCAGACCATTAGGGGCCGATAACCTTAAAACCTTAAAACAACTATCATCATCATCAAAAGTACATTTATCTGGTTTTCAAAAGAAAAGGATCTCCTGATTGCTCTTACTGAAACATGCTGTGACCTCGCTTGGCAGCGCGCTCGAGTTTGGGCACCCTTGGCTTATCTGTTACACAGTCCGTTCCCAGAATTACACTAAGCAAGCAGAAAGGTTTTCTGTTGTGTTAATTGTGGAACTTGGCAGCGAGCGCGCACAACAGAATATCACAAACATGAATCTGTTTATATTCTCCTGAACAACTACAGTACATCTAAAATTATACTGTACTTGTAATTTAGGACTACTAAGAAGTGGCGTGTTGCTTTTAATGCCAAGTGTTGGGTGCGCAAGTTAGACAAGCACTGCTTGACGAGGATTCTCAACACGGCGGTATTATTATAGTTCGCGCCACCTTACATATCTTTAAATCCAGAAATACGCACTCTAAACTTCGCCTCTGAGAAAACCATAAAATCACAGCATCTTCTAGTGAACTGTCATTTGCGGTTCTTGTTGTTTTTCTGACTTTAGACCCATCATCTGAAACTAACTAAGAAAGTCAAATACGTCTTGTGTTACAGACAAGAATTATAACACGGACATTATTATTACACTATTATTTCAGTAATTATAATAACACATGGGTGACTGCGTGGCGTGAGACTAGGATAGAGGAATTGGTCCGGAAATTCACCGTAGGAGATTAAAATCGGCAAAGTCTAGAATGCTAGTTATTTAGAAATGAAGTTAGAAATGAAGTTGGAATATTTGCTATTCAGTAGCAATCAACAACATAATGCATGCGGTAATTAGCAAATTATCTTGTAGTAGATATTATAAAGAGGTTATTATTTTCGTTGTAATTACAGATATAACATAACTTCGGATACGTATTCCGAACCTCGCCTGCCTTTGCCGGCATGAAACTTGAACATTACGTCATAGATCTGATCATATGAGAGATTACGTCAAACAAGATGCATGCCGGCACTCGTGTATTGCGTGAGGTCTTCAGTGATGTCACTGATACGTCATCATTCTCGGCCAGATAGCCTGGTTACGTCATATCGTTATTTGGCTCGGAGTTGCTGATCGAATACAGCTCCCGCCCGCTGTGAATAGGAAAACAAGAAGGCCATGCCATTAGTGAGGTTATGTACGTCCAACCAACAGCCAGTCAGTCGATACGTATTCCTGCGAATGCTCTGTTCTCTGCGGGGCTTGAAATGTTACCGTTTCTGGGAACAGGTGCTGTATTTTATCCAGAACTGGAATTTTTAAAATGACCTAGTAATTATATCCTGGAAACTCAAGACTAATGACATTCGTGCGAAACGTCTATACACTCGGCTTTGCTTGCCTTAGGCGAACAAGGCCAGAAGTTAGAATTTAATCGTACGGTAGCGTTCAACTTAAATAGTTTCGTTGTGATACTATTATATAATGCAAATATGTACCCCTCGCCTCATGGTGTAGTGGTACGGTAGTGTTCTTGTCTGGAGGCCTGGGTTAATTCTGGCTTGGGGCATTTGAATGGCATTCCCCCAAGTAGTCAATTTCAAAGACTTGCAACAGATCAGAGGGCTGCTCGAGTTCACTTTATCATTTTAAATGATATAGTCCACTTTGTAGTTACGTTACGGCAACGTCATGAAATTTACCGAGAATGCACTGAGGTGTGTGACGTCATAGTACGATGTAGCAGCAGAGTACCAAGAAGGCAGTGCGAGAACAATCAAGTAGGCAGTGAAGAAACAAAATAGAATCTTGAAACTGTTCTCGCACTGCCTTCTTGGTACTCGGCTGCTAGCATTTAAAATTATATAAAGTCAAGTTTTTCAGTCTTTCTTTATTACGGTATATTTATTTTTATTTTTTTACGATATTACATCCAACTTAAGGAGCGCGATTTAATCTATGTAACAGATTAATTAGGTATATGAGAGATTACGTATCAAATTTCATGTGGGAGGGGGGGGGTCATTAGTTTCATTAGCGTTAAAATCCTTTGGTATGCCTTCCTTTGGAGCGGAGGTGAAGCCGGCGGGCCCATGTCATAGATTTATGGTATGTAGAAGAACCTACCACTACAATTAGTAGTGTGTAGCTAAATTTGTAGGTTATTTGTTTAGAAACGCTCTATAAAGTTCCAACGTTCGCCGCTAGGTTGCATCACCGGTAGACATAATTGGAACTACTTGAAATTGAACTTGATGGGAAGCTATTGGCTGCAATTCTAATATAATACCGTAATGAATATATTTTGGGAAAGAAGCAAATTCATACTAATCTGTTAGATATGTTCAATCGCGCTGCTTAGTTCGGCGTAACGCTCTTAAAAATAATAATAATAATAATAATAATCATTAAAACACCGTAGAAATAAAACAATAAAACTGTTGACATCACGTAGAAATCGGCCATTATGGAATACATTGTCGTACCCCCGGCCCAGGGGGTTCGCGAACTGCTGTACACGATGTTTATAAGCGTGGAGCCTTGATGGCGTAGTGGTCTAGCCGCTTGCCTCTCGCCAAGGTGGCGGATCGGTCTCGATTCCAGGTTAATGTATGTGAGATTTTTGAAGTGAAATGTGGGTCCAATTCCACACAAGATGGTTACGTGGCTAATGTTTGAAACATTAACGGTCACAGCCTCCCCGTTTTACAATGTTGATATTAATGTTCCCCTGAGTTCAATTATTCATGATTCTTATTGTTGATATTAAAATCTGAGAATGTTTCGCTAATGTGTTTGTTTTTATTGTTCTTGCAGAACGGAACTACTGGAGCGGAGGCGGCGCTGGTATGGCGCTATGTTGACGACCTGCCCAAACTGCCTTCACGTGTTCGATCACGGTGTTGCCACCACGTACAACAACCCTTCGTCGTCATGCTGCGCCAGCCGACCCATGCTGCTGTCCGCAACCCTACAGCTGCCTGCAACAAATGTGCCCACCACATGCACGGTGGCAGTGTCGACTGTGTCCCATCCTCGCGTGATTGCCGGCATGGCTGGCGGAGGCATCGTGGACACCACCACCTTCTTCGTGGATCAACAACCCAAGGCTCCGGAACAACAGTCAACTGCAACAGGAGCCCCTCAGCCTTCACCATCAGTTCCGGTCTCTTTTGTCCTTCCTACTCAGACAACCAATGCTTCCCTTCCTCAGTTACCCAATCTGATGATGCCCTTCCAATGGACGGCAACGCCCCTTCAACCGATGATGCCAATTGCACCATGGATGATGATGCAGCCTACTCCTACTCCTCCTCCTCCTGTTCCTCCTTCCATGCGGGTAGTGATTCCTCAAGTACCTCAGTCGGAGACGGATCTGATACGCCTAGCAGCGACATTGAATGCACTCAGAAACTCAGGCTGGTACTACGAAGGCCTGTCCTGGCAGGAGTCTCAGGAAGCCTTGCAGTCTACGCCGCCGGGCACATTCCTGGTGCGGGATTCGTCCGATCCTCGCTTCCTCTTCTCGCTAAGCGTACAGACGGAGCGGGGTCCGACCAGTATTCGTCTGCATTATATAATGGGGCAGTTCCGTCTGGATGCAGAACCCCGCCTGGCACCGATGATGCCACTCTTCGAATGTGTTGTGAAACTAGTGGAACATTATATTGCACTAACCAAAGAAAGTCGCAACAATGCGAACAAGTGCAACAATCGGAAGTTATCGCGCGACAAGGAACAGGTATGGGTGGATGCTCGTGGACAGTTGTATTCTCACATCCTGCTTACCAATCCTCTATACAAGAAGCAGCAACGACCCAGCCTTCAGCATCTCGTGAGGCTAGCCATCAACAAGCAAATGTTGACGACCCCCGATGGCGTTCAGGGGGTCGCTCGGTTACCTTTGCCACCTCCCTTGGTGGAATATCTGAAGGAGTATCCTTACACCCACTAGGCACAAAGTTCCATACTTCAAGCTGCAGTCAAGATTCCTCGACAATGTGCCACATACAAGCCTCGGAGAGGTTTATCAGTGGACAAAGCAATTATAATTGTTACTGTGAACATACCGTTAAAAGTAAACTTTATCAATCTTCCATGCAACTGAATACTCATAAGCATTATTGTCAACATAGGACAGAACGTTCCAATTTTGAAGAATTCTATTATTTGAATGGACAGTATTATTATTTTGTAGTGGTTCATGCAATTTGTTTCCTCTTATGGTATCAAACTTTCTGTGAAAGTTATTTAAAGTCAATTTTCTTCATTATTGCAGAAGGTGGAAAGAGTGAACATCACATTTCAGTATATTAGTTGAATAATCTTGCATCATTAATTATTCAAAAATATATTTGCAAACTTTTTCCATTCGATTGTTCTTCTTTACAACTTGAAGGAAAAGTCTTATAAACAAATTGACTACAGATGTATGTTTCTGCAGGTTAGAAGTAAACAAAAAACAAAACAAAAAAAAGTATTTTTCAAGTAGTCTCAATGTTTGATGTTACTGAATAGGCTTATACCAACTATTGCATACTGCAGATAACTCATCTATGACTGAAAATTTGCTATATTTCTTTTCAGTTCCCTTCTGCCTGAAACAGAGTACAGTAGGACGTCGTTTATCCGGACTAGTTGGGTCCGAAAGTGTTCCGGATAATCAAACATGAGTTTATTTCATTAGAAAAAACTTGCACAGAACATTATGGTGATACATTTAAATTTTAAATTCTTATTTATTGATTGAATAACTATAAAAAAACGTTTATGCTACATACAGTACTGGAAAAATAATTCAAATATTTTTCTGTGCAACATTCCTAGTCTTTTCTTAGCAGCTAAATCTTGCATTCTCTTCAATAAAATAAGTTTAAACTGAGCCATGGTGTAACTATAATTATACCATACCAAAATAGCGTAGTTTCTAATGCAGTAAATGGTTTTCCATGACTTGGTACACCTTTTTTTTCCTCGTCCGGATAATTGAGGTTTCGGTTGTTTGACGTCCGGATAAATGACATTCTACTGTATATAGATAATATTTCTCTACTTGTGTATATGTTAAATGTTAAGAATGCACCAAAAATATTGGCCAGAATTTTAACTAAGCACTCATCTGATTTGTTTTACTTTGTTTAAATAAGGCATATGTAAATTGTATAGTGAAATTCAGGGAGTACCTGCACAAGTATTCAACCTCAAGCATTTGTGTGTGTAGGTTATTTAATTTATTTTGTATCGTAAGGACCATAATGATTACCGGTACCTCGTGACATTGGCATGATCACAAACAGTTTGCGAGTACTGAAAGTTAAACAAAAGTTTTGGTCCAGTACTTACATAAATGTTGAACCACGATGCCTTATCAAATCTCTACATTCTGATTTAGGTACATACTTGATGGTCCCAGAGAAACTTCAGACCAAAGTGACGTGATTACTACGGTATGTGTATTGCACACAGATTTTCAGAATCTTTTTGACTGGTCATAATAGGTATTGAACCAAATACTCAGTATCTTTAGTTGTGTTTATGACATGGTTCTGTTTGTTGTGTTTTTAATATGAAGAGTTCTTATTTGGATCGGTGCAATTTTATTGGACCCAAATGAGCTTAAGTTCCTAATGGTGGAACCACAAGGGCTTCCAACGTAAAAGAAAGATTACCTTCAGCAGTTGTTATGTTTTTTCCTACAAACTTGATTGATTGATGACGCTAGTTCTACCAGTTGTGAGTGCTTTCTGAATAAGTTACTACTGATTCTGAGCTAATTTATTGTTACATCCATAGTTAAATGTCATGAATGTATTTTATATGTTGAGACTAGCATCTTTTATGTATCAAAGTACGGTAACATTCCTTATTGTGTTAAATGTTAGTTACCAGGGTGTGATATTGTTTCAAACATTTTACATTTTGGTTAGGTTAACCATGTTTCGCAATATTAGAAAGTGAGGTGTATTGAGAACGTTACTCATTTTGCTTTGTTAGTAAGAAGAATCATTTTCATCTTATTGAGAGGAAGGAAGAAAGAAAGAATCCCCCTCACTAGTTGAAAAGTTCAATGTTTCGTTGACAAATATTAGTCTTTTGTGTTATCAATGTTGTAGTATGAACAGGGACTTTTATCTGCTAAGAATGGCAGTGATATACAGGACCATAGAAAAGCCACACCATTAGCTGTGGTGTATGCCAAAGCATGATACTATGACAATACAGTGTCTCTGTAATCAAAAATGCCTACGGCATATTATAATACATATATTTCTGTGGCTCGATATGCCAAAATCAACTTCTGAATACCATGTTAAACTCGGGCGTTGTTTGTTTGTTCGTTAGTATGCATGTGTGTCTGTTGTACATCGATGTGAAGAATGTGTATCTCTGTGTATTATACAACAATATCATTTCCTACCCGTTTCATCGTAGTGTGAGACATGTCTTTCAATTTGTATTTGAAAGATTATAAATTATTAAAAAGTATTTATTAATTATATCTGTTAGTCTTTCTTCTTCGATTTCATTGTTCCATACCAGTTAGGATTCCCATCATGCTCCTCCATCCCATCATACAAATGTCAATAACATTAGTATTTTCAGTTTAAAATTAGTACATAGGGCCTAAACAGCAAAACCACCTATTCCAACATTTTAAAATTCTTAAAACAAAAATTTACAATTGTTTTGAGTCATATTTTTGAACTAGTCTTCAACACTTGTGGTATAATAGTGTAAACATTACTAAGATATGCTTATTTCTTCTTCTCTCTTCGCCTTTTGTGACCTCACAGGATCATTTTTACCAACCATTAGTTCGTCTACTTCTAGGAACTGTACGAGCCTTGCGATCCTCCCAGTACTTTTTCATTTGTATTGATCTTCTTGCCCTTTCTTGGGCGAAAGATATTCTTGTTGGAATTATCTTTTTTATGAGTGATAAAATGGTCATATTTATATTTTTAATTATAGAAACATTTTTTAAATGCATTACCGTAAGGTTAAACACTTTTACCTTTTGCCCAGATAGTCAATTATCTTCGTTGAGAAATAAGTGGTCATGCTTAAGGTAAAAAGTAAAGTTTCTTCTTTCTTGTATAGTATATGGTGTAGGGAACTTCAATTAAACAGTTCTTTTTTTTACCTTCTGCACGACCGCATAATTCTCAACAAGGATAATGGACTATCTGAACAAGAGAAAAAAATGTTTAACCATGATGCATTTAAAAAATGTATATGTAAATAAGCATATCTTTGCAATGTTTACACTATTATGCCACAAGTGCTGAAGAAGAGTTGAAAAATATGACTCGAAACAATTGTACACTGTTAAAAAAAAGAATTTTATATACATTGTCGAGGAGGAATTATATGTACTAATTTTTAACTCGTTGCAAGTCAATACGGAACAATAAACAAAAAAAAGTAAATTATGGTATCTTTAAAAAAATATATGAAACAAACGGGACAGAGGCTGGCATAGATCAGTGCTACAAAAAATTTGCAGAAGCAATGATAAGGATGGTATGGGTATCTTCAAAGAATGGGAGATGAGAGGACACCAAAAGCTTATTTCATCAAGATTATCCCAGTAGGAAGACCAAACAAGAAATGGTAGGACTAAATAAAGGATGATCTTGATAAGGATAAGGACACTTGAAGACCAACTATTCATGGACAGGTAAAGTTGGCGAGGGCTCCTTAACAGCACTCAGGCAACTGGAGCTGGAATTTGATGATCAGTATAATCTATAATAGTTAGGACTATTTTGGGCACCTTTATTTGAGAAGTGATGCAACCAGTGGTGGCGGAGGAGAGGCCAGGCCTCCCTGGCCTTAACTTGATGCTTGCTCCTTCCCTTCCAGGTATTGTACTTGCACCTCATTTCAGGGCATACGTACATGTGTGTACTGGGTATAACCCATATGTAACACAAGCATCAAGTTGAGCAAGGAAGGCCTGGCCTCCTCTCATTGGCCACCGCTGGCTGCAACTCTTGTCACCCTTTTAGGACCAGGTTTAGATGCCTGGCTCTGCCAAGAAATGTAATCTGAGGATAAGGTTAGATTCCTGGTTCTGCCAAGAATTGTAATCTTGGTCTGAGGATGAGGTTAAGATTCCTGGCTCAGCAAAGAAATGTAGTCTTGGTCTGAGGATGTTATTCCTGGCTGTGCCAAGAAAAGTACTCCTGGTCTGAGGATGAGGCAAGATTCCTGGCTCTGCCAAGAAATGTAGGCTAATCCTGGTCTGAGGATTAGGTTAGATCCCTGGCTGTGCCAAGAAATGTAATCTTGGTGTGAGGATGAGGTTAAGATTCCTGGCTCAGCAAAGAAATGTAGTCCTGGTCTGAGGATGAGGTTAGATTCCTGGCTGTGCCAAGAATTGTAATCTTGGTCTGAGGATGAGGTTAAGATTCCTGGCTCAGCAAAGAAATGTAATCTTGGTCTGAGGATGAGGTTAGATTCCTGGCTATGCCAAGAAATGTAGGCTAATCCTGGTCTGAGGATTAGGTTAGATCCCTGGCTGTGCCAAGAAATGTAGGCTAATCCTGGTCTGAGAATTAGGTTAGATTCCTGGCTTCGCCAAGAAAAGTAATCCTGGTCTGAGGATGAGGCAAGATTCCTGGCTCTGCCAAGAAATGTAGGCTAATCCTGGTCTGAGGATTAGGTTAGATCCCTGGCTGTGCCAAGAAATGTAATCCCGGCTTGAGGATGAGGTTAGATTCCTGGCTGTGCCAAGAAATGTAATGCTGGCTTGAGGATGAGGTTAGATTCCTGTCTGTGCCAAGAAATGTAATCTTGGTCTGAGGATGAGGTTAGATTCCTGGCTCTGCCAAGAAATGTAATCCTGGTCTGAGGAATGATGGTAGGTTCCTTGCTCTGCCGAGATATGTAATCTTGATCTGAGGATGGGAATTGGGTACTGAAAAGAGGAGAGTTCAATCCTACCCACCTCACAACATCCAAGTGGTTTTCTTAGGTTTCCCCAAATCTCCAGCAAATGGTTCCGAATCAGAGGCAGTGGTCTCCTCCTTTCCAATACTAACCTCAGTTACAAATACACACACTACCACAACGACACGGGTTATTAAGACAATTTTAGACACACAAGTACACGAGGCTAATGCCCACAGAACACTCGTGACCGAATGGTAAGCGACAGCAGATTGACTAGTAAGGTTACAGTATGAAATTAACAGCAACTTGGTTCTCGTAATTATAGCCGCGTTTACACCGGAGTTGACAAGTGTTGCCAACAAATGTTGACAACATTTACAAAAATCGTACTAAAATTGTTGTCTACATTGCTGCCAACGATGCTGTCAACGCCGAAAATGTGTTGGCAACATTACCCACCAGCAGTCGGTAAAGAATAAAGAGAGTTGTTAACATTTGTTGGCAGCAATGTTGACTGGTCTTAAAGTGACCCGCAACAATGTTGGCAACAATTCCCCATCCACTGTCCAGCGCACGTGGTTGGCCGACGCGGCTTCACTCTAGTCATGGCTGTTGCTGGTAGTACTGGACTACTGTTTGTGGTGTCGAACTGTCGAAGTGCAAGTCAATATGGACAATCTTTTAAGTGATTTTAATTTGTCGCGGGACAATGACCTAAATTTGATCGAGCTCTATCGTGAGCAACCAGTTCTCTGGAACCCGATGGACCCAGACTTAAAAAACCAAAACCTGAAGAACTATGCCTGGAATGACATTTCGCGGGAAATGAAAACCACCAATTCTGAAGTTCAAGCAAAAGTTAGATCTTAAGTCGCACAGTTCCACATCTCGGAATGCAGAATGCAACTGGCGAAACGCGCCAAAAGTGAGCTAAATTGTTGTCAACAAATCTTACCATTCTCGATATTCCCAACATTGTTGGCAACTTTTGTTGTCAACAAAACAAACATTGAATTAAATGTCAAACTACGCTTCCCACCTCACCCACTCAGGCGCGGATCTAGAGTTCGGCTTTGGGGGTGGGGGATGGGTCAGAGAATCGAAATTGTTAAGAAAAATGGTATCACTAAAAACGCAATTACAAAATAACCAAACGTACAAAACCAGACCAATTTTTTTGCAAGCTACATGGATAGGAAATTGGTTGGTTCTTAAGTTTAGGGGCTGCGACAACGCGGTCATGTAGCCCCGTGTACTTTGGGTGTGTGTAGAATCTCTCTGATAGCCGGTGTTAATTGTGATAACTGTATTAGTGTGTGTTATCTGCTTTTTTAATTTAAGTACTGCAACTTAGAATTTTTCAAATAGTTCCTACTTTGGCCGCCAAGCGCCACCGTCAACAACTACTAGGCGAAGTTCAGAGCTTAGCTACTAGACGCCACCGCAGTCAGCTATTGGCAACGAACTTAGAAATCTAAGAGCGTTGTTTACATTCTTAACCTATCCAATTTAGCTTCACACAGGTGCAATTAGTGGAAGGTTCTTTAACATGCCATAAATCTATGACATGAAACCGCCGGCTTTACTTCCCCTCCGAAGGAAGGCATACTGAGGGATTTTTAACGCTCTTTAAAAGATCCGACGGCTTCGGCCGGGTTTGAACCCGCTATCTTGGGAATAGAAGCTCAGCATGCTACCGATTACGCCACCGAAGCCACCTGGATAGAAATTTGATGCGTTCAGAGCTCCAAAAATATTCGAACACCTAGAAAGGTATGTTTTGCGACTTACATCGAGCTTTCAGAAAAGTATCAAGGTACGTTACAGTTTCGGCAAGTCGAGTTGGTACCGACAAAGGGAGAAAGTCACAGCTGAAATTGCCAACCAAGCTTGCAGTTTGGAGGTCGGCTCAATTTTTTGGTGCGAAGAAAGCCCCAAATTCCTATCCGTGCATTGCTGCACATTCATCTTGTCATCTCTATAAGCATCGATTCGGTAATCATAAGGTTTGCTAAACAAAGTAGACGAGTTGATTTTGTTATATAAATAATCTTAACAGATATGAATTTGTAAATATGTACAGCACAGTTGTAACAGAACATAATAATTGCAATAATGATATTTTTCAGTAATGAATAAAATGAAAGAAAAAAAAACTTTTTCAGTTAAAATTCGTAACCGTAAGTTTTATTTGTCTGGTTATTGTGTTTACGTTTTTTGAGTTTGCAAAAAATTTTGGTCTCCTTGGGGGGAGGGGGGTCATGACCCTCCCTTGAATCCGCGCCTGGTTCCACATCTCTGAATGCAGAATGCAACTGGCGAAACGCGCCAAAAGTGAGCTAAATTGTTGTCAACAAATCTTACCATTCTCGATATTCGCCAACATTGTTGCCAACTTTTGGTGTAAACGCAGCTTAAAACAAACATTGAATGAAATGTCAACCACGCTTCCCACCTCACCCACTTTCGGACAGCCTTTTGCGATGCTGATAATCTACGGAGAATTTTGAGGGAATGGTGGTGGGTATAGTAGCCTACAGTACAGCTGGAATGGTTTTGTTCCAAAAACTGTGCTATGGTTGGCTTTTTGTAAATCGTTAGAAAAGCACAAAAAAAGCTTAAATCTGAATTTTAGAATAATTTGCACGATCATTTTGTCGGAAAAATAAAAAACACTGAAAAGCGTTTTTCTCTGAACCGACGTATTTTAAAGAAAAGTTTTTTAAACAAAAAATGTAGAGGACATTGTCACCTACAATTCGTCTCATTGAGGTCATGTTATACGTTTTGAAATGCAGAGGCTAGGTGGCGCCAAAGTTTAAAAAAAAAAGTTTTTTCACTTTTTGTCCTAGAAAAAATAGTTTTTTCCACAAAAGAGTGAATCAGAAATTTGTTTCTCTCAAAATTGTCTGCAACATTTATTTAAACGTTTGTTTCCTCCGACTTAACGTTCCGAAGTTATAGCACAGCAAATGCAACGCTGCGTATTCAAGGCTACTATTGTTACTGCGGAGAGAGCGGTGGGCATAATTTAGACGGGGACTGGTGTCGGACAGCTGCCTAAGACTCGGTCAAACAGGACGCGGGCTGTGTTTGTTAATTAGCTCAAACAATCCTATGTATTTCAATAGCAACGTATCAATCATAACTGTACACTTATTAACCTTTGTGCCATCTGAATAGTACAATTTTCACACTTCGGCAGACTATAACATTGGAACGGTAAGGCGGAGGGAAAAAAATATTTCAATAAATGTTGTAGACAATTTTGAGAGGAACAAATTTCTGATTCGCTCTTTTGTGAACAAAACATTTTTTCTAGGACGAAAAGTGAAAAACACTTTTTTTGGAAACTTTGGCGCCACCTAGCTTCTGCATTTCAAAACGTATGACATGACCTCAATGAGACGAATTGTAGGTGACAATGTCCTCTATTTTTTTGTTTAAAAAACTTTTCTTTAAAATACGTCGATTTAGAGAAAAACGCTCTTCAATGTTTTTTTGAGTTTTCCGACAAAATGATCGTGCAAATTATTCTAAAATTCAGAGTTAAGCTTTTTTTGTGCCTTTCTAACGATTTACAAAAAGCCAACCATAGCATAGTTTTTGGAACAAAAGGTTGTTTTTTTTCTGTGCAGCTGTCCTGTACTAGTACCTTGTTTTCAGATGAGATGCAGCATTTCCATCAAGATCGGAGCTCTAGCCAAGGAGGGGCCAAAATATGGTTTGTGCAACTTAAAATGCTAGAAACTAGAGCTGTCAATCGATTTAAAATTTTGATCGGTTAACCGAATGTCTTTAGTCGGTTAATCGGCCGATTAATCAAATTTAAGACGATTTCACACAGTATCAGTTCGAGATAAAGAACTTTGAATATTATATTTTAAAATTTTTAAAATTCCATTTGCTATGAGGAAGATACCGTAATAATTTTAAAATTTAATTGTGTTGTTGGCGTGCAGGTAAAAAAAAGTGACAGTCAGTCTGAAAGACTAGACTTTGTATCATTTTAAATGCTAGAAATGCTGAAAAATGCTAGAAAGGCTGGAGGCTTCTCGCTTCACTCGAAGCCAAACACTCTTGACATGTTAGAAAATTATCTGCATAATACTTATCTTGCTTATCTTGTTTCAAATTACTCGCGAACGATAAGTGCAAAGCAAGGTCAAGCGCGCAGAGGGAGATGGCTGGATGACGTGCCCCTTCCATCCAGTCTAAAAACACTTATAGTGGGCGATGTATTGAAGATAGAGATATGCTCTCCGGACTTTTTTTGTAGAACTTTTCATGCTGACCAATTCTTACGCTCATAGTATATTGATATGTTTAACGGTTTGCCCAGCGTAAGCTTAAGAAGCGCACGGACGCCAAGTTTGTTTTCGACTTTTTCACTGAAATCGATACTGCTTGGCTTCCTTTGATCATGCATAAATTATTTTCCACAGAATCTTTCCTCGAGATATCCTTTACAGAATGGTGAAAACCGCATCAAAATCCATCCAGTGTTTCTCGAGATTACCCGTGACATCCAAGAATCGGGGATTTTTATCTTATACTAACGAAGTAGAGATTGTCGGGGAACACATGCACCAAGCGGCACTATGACGTCACGCACCTCAGTGCATCTAGGTGCATTTCGTCCCGTCACCGTAACGTAACGCCAGACCTCAGCCTAACGACGAAGTCGACAAGATCATTTAAAATGATAATCAATTCAAAAGCATTTAATTAGAAGAAAGCAATTAAGGAGATATCGCTTTTATCTTCATGAAGCAAAGGCATGACCATCAGCTAACATAATAGTACAGTACAGCTGCACAGAAGAAACCCCTTTTGTTCCAAAAACCATTCTATGGTTGGCATTTAGTAAATCGTTAGAAAAGCACAACAAAAGCTTAACTCTAATTTTCAGAATAATTTGCACGATCATTTTGTCGGAAAACTCAAAACATTTTTGAAAAGCATTTTTCTCTGAATCGACATATTTTAAAGAAAAGTTTCATAAACAAAAAATGTAGAGGACATTGTCACCTACAATTTGTCTCATTGAGGTCATGTCATACGTTATGAAATGCAGAAGCTAGGTGGCGCCAAAGTTTACAAAAAGTATTTTTTCACTTTTTGTCCTAGAAAAAATGTTTTGTTCACAAAAGAGCGAATCAGAAATTTGTTCCTCTCAAAATTGTCTACAACATTTATTGAAACATTTTTTTCCTCCGAATTACCGTTCCAAAGTTATAGTCTGCCGAAGTGTGAAAATTGTCCGACACCGGTCCCGGTCCAAACTATGCCCACCGCTCTCTCCGCAGTAACAGTAGTAGCCTTGACTACGCAGCGTTGCATTTACTGCGCTATAAATTTGGAACGGTAAGTCGGAGGAATCAAACGTTTAAGTAAATTTTGCAGACAATGTTTAGAGAAACAACTTCCTGATTCACTCTCTTGTGAAAAAAAAAACATTTTTTCTAGGACAAAAAGTGAAAAAACACTTTTTTGGAAACTTTGGCGCCACCTACCTTCTGCATTTCAAAACGTATGACATGACCTCAATGAAACAAATTGTAGGTGACAATGTCCTCTACATTTTTTGTTTCAAAAACTTTTCTTTAAAATACGTCGATTCAGAGAAAAAAGCTTTTGAATCTTTTTTTGCGTTTTCCGACAACATGATACTACAAATTATTCAGAAATGTAGAGTTAGCTTTTTTTTATCGCTTTTCTAACGATTTACAAAAAGCCAACCATAGCCCGATTTTTGGAACAAAACCATTCCAGCTGTACTGTACTGTAAATGAGCTGTCAATCTTACAATAGCTGATGCAAGCACGTCAAATGGCGGATAATAATACAATACACAGGTGTTGTGCTACGCAAAACAATTAGGCTACTTTTCCACACAACTATTTTAATCGGTTCGATTAATCGACTAAAGTACATTGATCGGTAGATTAATCGTATTTTTAGATGAATCTGTCCGATTAATCGATTAAATCGACAGCTCTACTAGAAACCTTATTCTTGCTTAAAAAAAAGAAAAAAAAAAGACCAAGAGAACTCCGCTATACCGGTCGCAAGCCAGGGGCCTCTTCTTGCAAGAGTCGAGGAAGGAGGAGCGGGAGGTGTAACAACCTCGTTAATAAACCGGGGTTCAGCTGGCCCGGCTGATAGCACCCTGTAAGGGCCCCTGCCTAGGGTACAGGTGAAAACTGGACAACGGCTTCTGAGGCGGATGAAGATGGTTGGCATCATCTCAACGGTAAGGAAGGCGGAAGAACCAATATGGGGAAGATTGGTCTCCTCAGCCTTGGAAGGCAACCAATCTACGGGAGACAACCCTAATTCAAACCTACTGGAGCTCACAACCTCAGTAGTAACTTGATCAGGGGGTTAAACCTCTGATCCCCCTAACCAATCTTCAACTAAAGCATGGAAAGTAAACGTACGGAATTAACTACCCCAGGTGGTATCAAATCCACCTCCGCTGTCGGCGGTGTTAGTGGGCCTTTGGGGTCTGGGGAGCCCACACCAACATGCTTTAAGGACGGGTCGGAGCGTCCTGGAACCACTAACAACAAGATCAGACATAAACAACAGAACTACTTCGCCACACTGAACATCAACTCGCTACTTAAGATAGGCAAACTGAAGCATTTAACAGACACTTTGACTAATCACAAGATACTGCTCACAGCAATACAGGAAACCAGATATACTGATGAACATGCCTTTAACTCCCAAGGCTACCGTATTTTCAAAGGAAAGGTAGGACGTAGGAGAATGAAGAACGTACCACACCTGGGGACTGGTTTTATTGTAAGCCATAAGATACTGGATTCAGTTATTGACTTCAGCTCTCTCAATAGTCGAGTGTCTTTAATAACCTTCCGGTGCAAAAACAAGGTCTACACTGTAGTAAATGTCCATGCACCCATCAATGAGGACAATAAGCGTAACCCTGAAAATACTGACAAGTTTTGGGAAGAACTAGAGGACATCATATGCAAGGTCCCAGAGCGTCATACAATCATCTTACTCGGTGACTTCAACGCCCAGCTAGGGAAAGAACGCAAGTACAGAGACATTGTGGGAGATTTCCCGGCCCACACAAGGACAAATAGGAATGGAGAGCGCCTAGTAGGACTTTGTAAGGCCTTCAACTTGGTAATGAAATCAACGGCTTTCAAGAGACTGCCAAGGAAGCAAAAGACCTGGACATCAGCTAACTGTCTCTTGGGAGAATTCCAAATAGACCATGTTGCCATCTCAAAGAAGTCCCATAGAGAGATCCAGAATGTTCGAGTGTTAAGAGGAGCAAATTTGGACTCCGACCACTATCTCTCCAAGGTCAAGCTAAGATTTCTACCTCGGAATACTAAAAAAACAAAGTCACACAAACTTACTAAGTTTGATTTAGAAAAACTTTCAAATTGCAACCAGTTCACGGAGAAAATGGAAACCCTGGAATGTAAAACCTGGGATGAAGTGAGGGTGAACCTAGTGAAAGTTGCCACGGAGATTGCGCCATTACTGAAGCAGAAGAAGCATGCCTGGTGGACGACTACCTGTGATGAAGCGATGACACAGAGACAAGCAGCCTGGCTTAAGTGGAACTCACAGAAGACACAAAACAACAGGGATAAGTTCATAGAGCAACGAAAGTTAACTGCCAGGATCATCCGACAAGTAAAACGGCAGTTCACAAAGGACCAACTGACTCAGTTGGATGACGATTTCAAGAAGAACAACACCAGAAATTTCTACAGAGGCTTTAAACGGAACCTCAGCCGTTATAATCCTCCCAGCCTCCACTTCAGAGGACCGGATGGACAGATAGCCTATAATGATATGGACAATTGCCACCTTCTGGCCAAGTACTTCGAGAATCTCCTTCACTGTGAATCACCTGACACATTCTTCACTTATCAAGACACCATCAGGCAACCAAACTCTCAACCACCAACCAAAGAAGAAGTGATAGACATCATCAAGTCCTTGAAAAACAACAAAGCATCAGGTGAAGACTCAATTGTCGCGGAACTATGGAAACAAGCTGGGAATAGGACTATAGGCAAGTTGACAGAAATCTTCCATGACATTTGGGAGACTGAAACATTGCCTAGTGACTGGACCTCTGCTTTGATTCATCCCTTACATAAAAAAGGAGACTTGACCGACATCAACAACTATCGAGGAATCTCGTTAGTACCTGTGACATACAAGATCTTTTCTAAGGCCTTATTAAACAGAGCTGAACCCCAGCTAGACCCTCGACTAGGAGAATACCAGGCAGGATTTAGAAAAGGACGCTCTTGTACGGAACAGATACTGAACTTGAAATCAGTGCTACGGCAAGCAAAAATGGCTAGTAAGAAATATGTCATCATTTTTGTTGATTTTAAGAAGACGTATGATTCGGTTGACAGACCTACTCTCATGAAGATCCTGCAAGAACTAGGACTAGACGAGAAGACACATAACCTTATCCAACAGACTTTAAAGAACACCATGTCACGAGTGAAGTTCAGAGGAACCCTCTCTGAAAGTTTTGAAATTAAGTCAGGAGTAAGACAGGGAGACGGTCTCTCACCTCTCCTCTTTAACTGTGCCCTGGAAAAGGTGATAAGGGAGTGGCGAAAGGAGCTAACTAGTCAGGGGGTACCAAGTGGTATCACTTTGGGACACAAGTGCAATGGGCTCAGTGTTGATTGCCTGGCATTTGCCGACGACCTGGCACTTCTATCTCATTCAATAAAAACGTCTGTGAAACAACTTAATGTTCTCATGCAACAAGCAGCTAAGGTAGGACTATATGTGTCACTTGAAAAAACACAGTACATCACAAACATCAGTGAATCTCCTTGTACACTGCATTTGGACCAGGGAGAGATCAAGAAAACTGACAGATATAAGTACCTAGGAGAATGGCTTGAACCGAATCTCTCGGAAGTAAGGGCATTATCAACTCGAGTTAACAAGTTAGAAATGGCTTATCAACTAACCAAGAACACATATAATAAGAAGTGTCTCTCCCGAAAGACTAAAATGAGACACTACCAGACAGTTATACGTCCTGAAGCCTTATATGCATCAGAATGTCTAGTATTCAACCGGAAGGGACTCACGGACAAACTCGAAGTACAGGAGAGAAAGATAATGAGGAAGATATTGGGACCTGTTAAGGAAGGTAATGAATACAGAAGGCGGCCTAATCAAGAACTCTACACGTACTGTGAAAGAATCACGGATGTTGTTAGGAAACGACTTCTAGCATTTTATGGACACGTCTACAGGATGCATCCTACCAGGTTGGCCAATCAGCTCCTCGGTTACTGGCAAAAGCGGAAGACCAAGTCACCATGGTTGTGGGAAGTGAGCAAAGATCTGCAAGAACTTGGAGGGACGGAAAGAGTCTTAAAAGACCGGACATCTCTCAGGAAGATGCTTCAGCAATTGAGGTTCCAGGACAAACCGCCAAGAAAGAAAACAGGTGCACTCTGGACCCAGGAGAGGAGGGAACAACACAGCCAGAGGATGCGTAACTACTGGGCAAACATCAAAGCCCACTCCAAATGTAACAGTTGAACGTCGTGGTCCATAGATGGCCTATTCGAAATAATAAGAAGAAAGACCAAGAGACTGTCTCAAGACATGAAGACAAAATACTTAACTTTAAACAAGATATAATAGCTGTTAATATCGGGGTAAAATACAACATTAGCATAGAATGGTTTGACCCATTTTAGTGTATTTTTAATAGTAGGCTACATTATGCAACGAGCCTATAATGGCAATAATTAAGACACGAGTATGTTTATAAAACGAGCGTATGCGAGTTTTATAATTTTCATACGAATGTCTTAATAACCATTATAGGCGAGTTGCATACGACTGTTTATGTTCGACGATAATTATTATAACTATTTTATGTTCGAACATAAATATTCATAAATATCTGTCGAGATTTCGTCAGTTTTATGTACTGAACAGAGCGCATGAAACGCAGAGAATGCCTTGTATTTGACCATGGCCTCCTCGATTACCCCACTATGACACTAGGCCACGCAGTGAAATTTAAATTAGAAGGCCTTGGAACTCAGTGCAGGTGCGATGATATCCTTATCTAATTGGTCAAACAATTGTTTCTTGAGCTGTGATTGGTGGGAGAAAATGTTTCATAATGAAAAATAGTGTTATAATGACCATCATTATGATACAGTTTTCTGACATATAATAGTCAGGGTCGAACATAAAAGAATTTTGTTGATCTCTTATGAAATTTGTTAACACAAGACAAGACGAATGAAAAAATGAAAATCCACAGCCTGCTTCCAGTCTCCGACCGGGTCAGGAATGGAATGAATGAAGCCCCCATCTAGCGGCGAGGATATGGACTGTGCCGGCTGCCGAGGCCTGACGCACAAATTTACGAAACACACTTCAAAACAACAAAATAATATATCAGCATATTTCAACGTCCAATAAATTGCAATTACCACAAAATAGCGAAAACGGCTCAGACCCCATGATACCCTGCTATTTCCACAGCCAGAATTCTGTGGGAAGAGAAGTTCGACATTCGCCTCTCCTGGCACCAAATTTGCCACACACTGCCCTGATCGATGTGGTAACATGTCCTGTATCCTGCGAAAACCACCAGGATTTGATCAACCTCGTGCTGTGTGGACAGCCCTCGATCGTATCCGCACTGGTCATGGAAGATGTGCAGATGCGCTTCATAAGTGGGGAAAAGTCTCTTCTCCAAAATGTGACTGTGGTGCTGACGAGAAAGAGACAATTACTTACTTAGTGATCGTCATTGAAAATTACACTCAAGAAATCTTAGCAGACGAAATTTTATGGGATAGGCCTGGATCCAGAACGTTGGTGAACAAATATCACTTTGCTGTGAAACCCCGGATGAGAGCCACTATTGCACGGATAGAAAAAAAGGAAGAACAAGAAGATCTGTGAAGAACTAAAGAGCCTACTTTTCTTAAAATTTAAGAATCATGCCAATGATTAATCTATATGGATCTATCTAGAATAATGACGAAATTAAGTTGGTAATATCGAAATATCTGATTAGTTCGAAATACTGTATACCCACCGACAGCGGTGGCCGAGAGCGCTAACGCGCTACCTCGTGCCTCACTGGCATCGGGAGAGCGTGGGTTCGAATCCCACCTCGCCCGTCCTGAAAATGGTTTTCGTGGTTTCCCATTTTCGTCACCAGGCGAATGCCGGGACGGTTCCTTTCAATAGGTCCACGGCCGATTTCCTTCCAATATCCCTTCCCCGACCCGTCCTGAAAAGAAAAGTACATGGCCATTGGCTGCATTAATAAAATTATTATAATACTGTATACCTGGCATAATGTAGCCTAATAGAGAACTACAGTTGGCAGCCCTGGTGACTGAATATATTCTTAGTTCCATCTCTTAAGGTACAGAATACAAAATTTGGTTGAAATCCAATGGATAGCATGGACGTTACATGCAGTTAAATATTGGATCTAACAGAGCGCGTAAAATCATGTTGGCAACAATGACATACATGTATTAGTGAGAAATAATCTGAAATAATATGATCTATTGTTGTGTCAATTTTGAATGAAATCCATTAGTTAGTATAGAAGTTACATGCATTTTTTTAAATTGGACCTATCAGCAGGCTTAGACTCATGTAGGCAGCACTGGCGTGGTGAGTTAGCCGTGGTCGTTACGGCATGACTGCTGGCAGTCGCTCACATCCGGGAGGCGAGAAGGTTCGAATCCCCCCGCCGGCAACCTTGAAGATGGTCTTCTGTGGTTTCCCATCTTCCTTCCCTAACTATAAGCCACAGCCGCTACCTTCCAACTCCTCGTCCTTACATTCCAACTTCCCTCCCCAACGGTACTTGTAGCTCACCCATTGGGTGTCCGTCTCGAAGCAGCTACAAATCTGGCGAGCCGAACATGTCCTCTGACACTCCCGGCACTAAAAGCCATACGCTAAAAAAAAAAAAAAGCACTGGCGTAGGCCTATATTAGTTACTCCAAATTAATCTAGAATGCCAGGTAATATACCTGTGCAAAGTTTAGAGCTATTGGCTTGCATACTTTCTGATATACTGTAATAGCCCTGTATTGATATTAGGGTAACAAAAATAGAGACAGTATTTACTAACAATTGGCAGCCCTGGTTAGTCTTAAGAATCGGCATAGTCATATCTGTTATGGTACACATAGCACACACGAAATTTGGTTGAAATCCAAATTATAGTATAAAAGTTACATGTATTTAAAGTTGGACCTCTCAGCAGGCTTAGAATCATGTTGGTAGCACTGACGTATATAAGTTACTCCAAATTAATATAGAATGCCAGGTATAATACGTGTGCTTAGTTTAAAGCTGTCGGATAGCATACTTTCTGATATATGGGTATTAGGATAAAACAAATTGAGAGCATTTATTAACAGTTGGCAGCCCTGGTGGCTCTTAAGAATACGTTCAGTCATATCTGTTTATGTACACATAGCACATACGAAATTTGGTTGACATCCAATTGATAGTGTAGAAGTTATATGCATTTAAAATTTGGACCTATCAGCAGGCTTATAATCATTTTGGCAACACTGCCATGCATGGCCTCCTGGAAATATTATTATCTATACGTGTGCCAATTTTGAAATAGTTCCCATTCATACCTTCCAAGATATCCAACATGGAGCTCAAATTTCAATTGTAATTTTTCAGCAGTTGGTAGCACTGACATCATTTTCAAATATGGCCGTGAGATATTCAGGTATAGATCTTTACTCCTACCAAATTTTGTTCCGATTGCTGCAGCCGTTTAGTAGTTGATAGGGGGACACACACACACAGCTAGACAGACAGAAGGACAGACAGACAGACAGACACACATTTGCCCGATCTCATAAGTCTACTTTTTCCTCATTTTTGCAAAATGTGAAAAGTAGGCTAAGAATCATAGTTGAATAATGGAGATATATAGACTGGCGGGAAAAAAATATCCCAACACCAAGAGGGGGTTGTGCTAGATTAACGAACGTTGGTAGGCGTGTTTATACATCTGTCAGCAGGTGGTTGGCAGTATATTACTCGTTGGTACCTGTCTGTTAGGTAGTCAGCCCGAAGGCTGGTTGGATCCTCAAAAAGTACCGCCGTGAGGTTATGTGGGTAGATGCCCACAAAATCCCAAGGCAGCGATATATTGAGGCGTACCAGGCAAGATGAGGAGTGAGGTAGTTTGCCATTGCTTTCCTCACTGAGTCAGAACAGCAGTACTAACCCTATGAGTAGAACCTTTCACAGCATCCACAGGCACTGACTGTGCCCTGAATGTCATTACTAAGCACCACCCATAACTCAGTAGCTTCCATATCATCACAGCCATGAGTGAGACTGAGACATCGGTGATACTCTAGCCTGTACCAACAGACAAATGTAAATGTACTGCATTCATCAAGAGATGGCAAACAGGCCAATCGTTGGTACCTACAACATTAAAATAATCTGAAATATGACGAGTAAGAGGTCAGAACCTAAGAATCCGGGACAAGGTGATAACTAGGGACCAGGTCTTTAGGTTTTTGAAATTGTCATTTTAGGTTTTCAAAATCATAAAATTGGTGTTTTTTTAATATGTTTTTATGTTTTTAAGTGTAGCAAAAGTTTACATAAAGCTTAAAATTAATTCCTAATTGTTTGCAGAAAATCTGATTGCAACGAGAGTGTAAATATTTTGCATAATGATATGGGCTACGTCTTTTTAGCCTATTTTCAATTTTGAAAAAATAGGCTTATGAGATCACCTTTTGTCCGTGTGTGTGTGCGTGTGTGTGTGTGCGTGAGGTGTGTGTGTGTGTGTGTCCCTAATAAAATCTAAACGGCTGGAGCGATTTCAATGAAACTCGGTAAGTCCATAGCACTATTCCCGGCGACCTCGACCGTGCCCTTCAAATTTCGTTACGTCTCACCAATCCAACATGGCGGCTGTGCGAAATATTTCACTAGAATTCAATATCTCCGAAACTGTTACCGATATCGCCCTGAAATTGTGTACGGTGATAAAGGGCACTACTAGACGTTCACCTATGAGACTTTCAAAAACCTGGTGACTACAAAACCAACATGGCGGACAAGCAAAATTGAGACTTTTAATTAGACTTTTCTCGCGATTTAACTATCCAAACGTAATGAAACTTGGTACAGCAAATGTTTATACACATTTTAATGCACTGGAGTCTAATTTAGTTCAATTGTTTACATAACCTCAAAATGGCGGCTGTGCGAAATATTTCACTGACATTCTATATCTCCGAAACTATTACAGATATCATCCTGCAATTTTGTACGGTGATAAAGGGTACTGATACAAGTTTACTTATGTACATTTCATAAACCTGTAAAGTGCAAAACGAACATGGCGACCAAGCGAATTTGAATTATTTTAATATACTTTTCTCGTGATTTTACTCTCTGAGCGCAGTGAAATGTGGTACAGTAAATGATTTTGCAGATTGTAATGCACTGCCATCTAATTTAATAAAATTGTTTACATAACCTCAAGATGGCGGCTGTGCGAAATTTTAAAATTAAGTTTTTATTTCTTGTGTCGTAATCATGCGATCGAAGTGAAAGTTTGAATACGGAACCTAGGCAATAATTGACCTTGAATGGTTCATAACTCTATGGCCTATACATATAACAATTCTAAATGGCGAGCTTCCGAAATATTTAGACGGTTCTCAATATCTATGAATCTTTTACAGCAACCAAACTGAATGTTTTTCTGTTCATAGAGACTATGAACATATTTTCACCTATAGGACTTTCAGTAACCTGGTGAGCACAAATCCAACATGGCGGCGACGCGAAGTATAAATATTTAAATGGACGTCTCTCGCGAATTAACTATCCGAGTGCCGTGAAACGTAGCACGTTAAATGCTTATACAAATGTTGATCCACTGGCATCTAATTTATTTCAATTGTTTGCATGATCACAAGATGGCTGCTGTGCGTAATTTTAAAATCTCGTTTTTACTTCTTGTGTTCTAATCATGCGATTGAAGTTTGATTACCACACGTACACAATAATCTTAATGTAATAGTACAAAAATAAAAATCCAACCTGGCGACCATCTGAAATATTTAGATGGTTCTCAATATCTACGAATCTGTTACAGCAATTCAACTGAAACTTTGTATGTTGATAGCGGCAATTAACATGAGCAGGATATATGAAAATAGGCTGTATAGTTCTTCACGGAACTACTTGTTCAAATTGTCACACTACACACTTTCAGGCAACATTTGCTCTCCTTAAATATGTTAATTATTCAATAAAACCAATGTTGTGACAGGTGATTTTCACATTCCAGCCCGATTAATTAACTTGGTTTATTTAGAATATAGAGAACTTGGAAACAATGAGAGATTTATTCCCACTTTCCTGACAGTAAATACCCAAACAATAGGATAGGCTATAAGCTGAAAAGTGATGAGAGTATTTGAATTTTCTGGCAGGTCGGATTCCTCTCGATTGATAGAGCTAGGAATAAACAATGTATTGTGCTATACTTTTATTATAGACTAAAACTTCAAATATACCACAATATATGGAACAAAACTGCAATTAGGTATTTTTAGGTACTCGCATATCATTTAGGTTCATTTTTAGGTTCTACAGAACTCATGAATATGGCTCTTTTGAGTGTGATTCGGTGTGTGGTGTTGGAGTAGCACGCCTGCCTCTCACCCGGAGGCCCCGGGTTCGATTCCCGGCTCCATCAGGGATTTTAGAAACTGATGTGAGGGCTGGAACGGGGTGCACTTAGCCTCGTGAGGACAATTGAGTAGCAGTCTGACAGTGAGGCAGCGCCCAGATCACGAAAACCAAGATTAACGGCTGAGGGGACCCGATGCGCTGATCACGCGTCACCCCAATATCTGCAGGCCAAATGGCTGGGTAGCGGTCGCTTGGTAGGCCTAGGCCCTTCATGGGCTGTAGTGCCAGGGGTTATTTATTTCTTATATTTTTGTATTTAGAAGTAAGGGAAAAAATAGGTAAAAACCTAAGTATCCGGTCCCTAGGATAAGCCACTAGACAAACTTTTACTGTGGGTAGAGCTGTTTTGATTAGGAAGAAGGTAGGCTAATACAATTCAACATCTTGTTAGGTAATTTGAACAATGAATACAAATAATGTGCTAACATGAATATTATGGCCTTTCAGGGCCAATAAGTTACTCCAGCCTTAGACTCCAATAATAAAAAGCCTGCCCAATAGCCTCTGGGAGCTGTCCGCCCTGCAGATGCTATGTTTGCCGCTAGTGGCACTGCATACCCCCGTACATGATCAGTTCAGTTGGCGGTATTTATACGCATTGTGTACGCTCACTGGAATAAGGCCATTGTATTACGATGGTGAGTTCCGATTCCCGCCAGTTCCAAATCCTTTCGCAGATTAGATATCTCCCAATTACACTACTGAGCGAGTCCCGTCAGTTCCGAACACTACCTGAGCGAGTTTCAGCTTAATTTTTACAGCAAAATTGCATTACTGTATTTCGTTTATTACTGAAACAAATAAGGTGCATTGTTAACACCAGCCGGGAGTGCGTGCCCTCTTGAATTAATTGGCTCCTCTAACAGAGGGGGGCTGAGGCCATGGACCGGTAGCTCCCATAAGCAGCTTTCGCCTTGTCAGTATCTGAATCAGCATGTCCGTTCTTCAAAATAATCAGTTTTGAGTTACATTTACAAAGTTCTTAAAATAGTATCAGCATGTCGCTTCGTCTTTGAACTGTTTTATATAATCTTATTTACAAGTCAATTAGTAATCAGCACGTAGCTTAGTCAAATTGATCTATTAACTGAATTTTTCTTCCCTTTATACTTTAATCAATATGTACAGTAAAAGAAACATTTCTTAAAAATACTGTTAAATCACCGGTCTCTTCAAACTGTTGAGTTGGTTGCTGTTTGGATTCTGTCATACATTGCAACATATTTTCTTTTCCTGCTTGTGGCTTGCAAATTCAACTCTGCGCGCTTAATGTTTTCGTCTGAATTTTGAGACTCCTTCTTCAAACACAACACCTAGTTTCTTACACGGGGATGTAGTTTTCCGCATTTCAAATTCAGCTTATAGTTCGTACCCTCCACAGCGTTATTCGATCTATGCCTATTCCCACATTTCAATCGGAATATGCACGTTTTCAAGCCATTTCTCGACAAAGTAATCAAAAAAGCTCGATTAACTTTTCATTGTCCGGGGCCGTGGTATGTGTTGAAGTAATCTTTTCTTTTATATTTTTAGATAACTTCTATTAGATTCTATTAGATTGTATTGTTCGATTGAATTAATAAAACAGACTTAACTTACACTTATTTTTCACGTAATGACTTCGCCGCAGTGTAGATTTTTATTTTTAAAAACAAAAGAGCAGTGGGTTGCCAACTTCCATAGATAACAAAATGACATTTTTAGCCAACCTCAACAGTATGAATGGGTAGCCAAACGTCTTCAGTTTTTTTTAAAGGAATGTAAGAGCAGCACACTGCCTGATGGTGTTTCTGATTTCCTGGCTAGTTTAATACATACCCGAAAGCCCAATTTCTTGCACTTTTCTCCAAATACTTTGGCTTAGGTGGAAAAGACAGCCTTGCACTTGGACTCTTGGAAATACTTCTTCTATCGCTTTGATAGCTCCAACCTCAAACCTCAAAACTGACAACTGCTAGTGAGACTCATTAGATTATTTACTCAGGCGTGAATACGCGGTCGGAACTCATGGGACGTTTTTCCTAAGAATTTTTTTTTCGGAACTCACGCGAATGGAACTCGTGGGACTGTCACGTACCGTTTTTTAAACAAGGCTCTAGAAATAATGTTATTGGAACTAGTATCCATGAATTTCCTTGTCGACAGCCAACTAGGAAATTATGGATTAAAGCAATAAGCAGACAAGGTATGTAGTCTACGCTGACCATGCGACTGAAAATTAGGTGATCTTGTATTATTGCTCCAGTTCTGATGATGATAATCTCCTGACCGCCTCGTCGTGTAGTGGCTAGCATTCTTGGCTGTCGCCCCCAGAGATCCATGTTCGAATCCAGGCTCTGCCAAGAAATTTCATTCTGGTCTGAGGGCTGGAACGGGGTACACTCAGCTTCATCAGGTAAAACTGAGAAGAGGTGGGTTAGATTCCCATCTCATCCTTTCTGGAAATGGTTTTCCGTGGTTTCCCAGTTAAGGTCACCTTCCAAATCATCACCGGAATTACAAATTCACACGCCGCAATGACACGGGGCTAAATGACCAAATTTCTATGACGAGAGCTGCAATGGCCTATATTGGAGGGTATTTGGTACGAGCTGTCGAATCCTCCTCGTTGCGTAGTGGCTAGCATTCTTGGCTGTCACTGCGGAGGCCCGGGTTCGATTCCTGGTTCCGAGGGCTGGAACGGGGTATCCAGAGTTATACGTAGTTAGGTATTGTTGTTTTAAGGGACGGAACAGCGAGGTCAACTGCCCTTCGGTATCCGGAGCTCATCTCCAGTAATATCACTAATAAAATTCAAAGACAGAGGTGGTCTCCGGTATCGTAAGCCAAGTTTTGTTTCGCTGGAAGAAGTAACGGACGAAATGATATCGGTTACGCTGAGCAGTCCAGGAATAGCACAAACAGTAACTAGAATACTGTTGCCACAGGTTGCTAAAAATCATATTCTACAGTGTGGAGTACGTAATCATCCTGAGTAACAGAGCAGGGTAATATTGCAGAAGTTTCTGCGCCCGTCTGACACTAACTACACCATTGACTACGTCTTGAGAAGAGAAACACATTATGAGAAGAAATAATCGTTCCTTTTCATTGAAACTCTATGGTACGATGGTAAAACTAGTCAGTGCTACCATCTACAGTACCATACTCTTGTACATACCAGACTGTGTGCGTGCTATCTTCTATCTAATAAGGAAAAATCTGCAGTTGAAACGAACTCCTAGTAGTAAAAGATGTGTTGTTGTTTGAGTCTTCAGTCTTTCGACAGGTTTGATGCAGCTTTCCATGCCTCCCTGTCCAGAGATAATCGTTTCATCTCTACATAGCTACCACACCCTACGTCCGAGGCAATCTGTTTAACATATTCTACCCTTGGTCTACCCCTACAGTTCTTGTCCTCGACCCTTCCTTCCATAACTATGCTTGCTATTCCTGGGTGTCATAGTATGTGTCCTACCAACCTATTTCTTCTCTTCAATAGCAGTCGCCAGAAACATCTCTCCTCTCCCACTAGTCTTAATACCTCCTCGTTTGTAACCCTATCTACCCATCTGAACTTCGTCATTCTCCTGTAACACCACATTTCAAACGCTTCAATTCTTCTCTTTTATATTTTACTTCAATCTACTCAACAATGTGTATCCATGTACTGTAAATATAGTGTATATAGTAGGTACATTTTTGCTGGTTTTAGCTTGCGATAGCAATGTTGAAAATGAAAATCCACAGCCTGCTTCCAGTCGACGCTATTACATGTTAATGTTAGGTGGGTACTCAGTGCTGCAGTGGTCAATACGCGCACTGCTAGGAGAACAGTGTTGATGCAGAGAAAGCCACGATTGAGTAGGCATTATATTATTGGAGGCTAAGCTCCAGCAAATACTCCATGGAGAGGAGATAATGTGCTTCATATATGGAACGTAGTACAAGGTTCAGTATCCCAGAGGGGTCCAGACAGAGTGTACCAAAAGTATGCTGATGAACCTAACTTGTTACACCTAGGGGAAACCCCGGGCCGTCCTGAAAATGGTTTCCGTGGTTTCCCACTTCGTCTCCAGGTAAATGCCAGGATTGTACTGAACCCTTTAGTAATGCAGTGTTTATATGTAAGAAATCTTAATCAAGGGGTCGCGCTCAGTTCATAGTGTGATGTTTACGTTCGCCAAACAACATGCTCTACTGAGGTAAGGGTCATAGGATTAAAACTATAATTAAGAAAGAAGTGACAAGACGTAGAATAATAACATGATTTAATGACTATTTGTGCAAAAATGAAATGAATATAAACAATAACAATAATAAAATTCCTCCCTTAATCTTCCCATGACAAAAACATCTATCAATGTTGAGGAGTCAGACGGATCTCCCCATTATAAAAATGTGGATTCAAGTTCCATTAACTTGCATTGGGATTTCATGTACGCGTAATGACTAACTACGAGGAATGAGTACTAGGATGACTGCTCGTTTACATCGGGTAACAGCCACGATGCTTACGAACAATCATCTCGTAAATCAACGTTTACGGATATGGGACACAACACTAATAAAAACCCTTAAAAATTAATGCTGACACACAACCTAAATCTAGTATTTACAGGAATCTCCCTCGAGACCCTCCTTTAATGCGGTGACGCATCTGACAAAATGAGCTGCCAACCCGGCCAATTGCTCAATACACAAACAAGGAAAGACAGCATCGCACGTGACTACACGGGTCACATATATGAAACATAAACTTGGAATTAAACCAACAACAACAAAAGCCTCACGGCTGAGATTACCTTATATGAACAAACATGCACGTTAAGCTAACGCTTCGGAGATTATTGTGATTCGTAGGCAACTCCCATTTATTTAAACAAATTTTACCATTGATCAGTTCTTATTCTGTATTTCAAGTAACTTTACGGAGCCAAAGTACTCCCTAATGACCTTGCTGCAATCCTTTCAGCCCGCCTTGTGAAACCAGCTACCCCCTACCACAACACCTGTCATCGTCCAGCCCAGTGTGTAAAAATAACCTGACCAACTGTCCCGTTATCTCGTAGAATCAACAGCAACAAATCTCAACCACATAAACATATGGTAAGACATTAATCGAAATAGCCACATACGTCCTCGCAAGGTAACGATATGGGCTTGGCATCAAGCTGACAGAAATCAGTCTACGCTGAAATTCCCGCTTGTAATGACCAATAATACACACACACACACTGCTGGGAATGACATAACACTTTTCACAAAGGTCGGTTGAATAAGATGCTCACAAACTAATTAAGAAAATATTTCAAACCTACGAGAGAGCTGACTGCTCCTCGCCACAAATAACATTGCTCCAACGGCAATAACTTCACTGAATCTGATCAATAATAAACATTACAAAGGTTAATTTACCCTCCAATCTACTGCATGATTATACTACTTCAGTCCTACTTCTGAAACACAACATATCTCCGAGAGACGCTTCTCAACCGCATTACGTAAACATATGCGAACACGGTCGTCCACATAGTCACGTTAGTTTAAAAAAAAAAAACAAGAAACTTCAACTAAATAAAATTGTACGAGCTGTTTCCATGCAAAAGGTGTGTCAGACCAAAACTAAATACACTACGTTAATCAACACAAGCAAGATATTTACAAAAACTATTTGTCCCATATACCATAAGTTAATTTATCAGATAATAAGAAAATTATTCAGTACTCATCCTCAGCCAATCACCGTCAACGGACATCTGCAGCCATTTCCCAACTTAATGCTGCTTAGCTCGTCTCAAACATTTCGACGGAGTGTTGTCGGTTCCAAACTTCTTCCATGGTCAGTAATGTCATCTCTCGTGCTGATGTAAAAAAGTTATAGATTATTATACACTCGATATCTGACTACTAAATTCGCCGTTCTAGGTACTTAGTTCCCCAGAAACAGTCTGTTGGCGAATTGTCGAAGATACTGTCCCTACAAAAATAGTACAGCGACTATCTATCACACTGATTTTAACACACTTTAGTCTTAATAAAAGTCTGTGTCCTCATGACACGCAAAGTACAAGTGCCTACGTCCTTAGACGCACAAATGTAATCAGTAGAAGTAATAACCTGTGTCTTCCGACACACACAATGTAATCAACCTTACGTCCTCGGACGCACAAAATATAGTCAGTCTTCTTGGCTCTTCACGCCACTTATAAATGAACTGGCCCTAGGTATCGATGGAGGGGGAAATTATATAAAAATTTCTCAAAATAATAGTGGTACAGGAATGAAACAAATATCACTGAACTCGTAAAATTGCGCAGGTCAAGAATATGCCCATTAATCCAAGAATCGACCGTAGAGATGTTGTCTAGCCGATCTCCCGCGTTAATGCTAGATATCGCGTGCCCAAGCTAGACTTGGCGCGCTCGTAAGCATTCACCTCTCATTGGTTCCACATATTCTGTTAACTTCACGGTTTTATCAGACTTCGGCTTCGTAGGAGTGTCCAGTGGAACCATCAACCACTCACGTTACTGCATTATATTTTTTCTAGGCGCGAATAGTACAATGCACATGCCATAAGCGTGTCTCACCACGCGTCCCTTTTATTTTGAGGTGGCCACCACCTGTCCTTCTGAATCATTGCTATGCTATTTCTTTTCACAATCCTTAAGTATCTAGCCTTTTGTCAAACTGCTGCAGGTATGTCCCAACTGTCTCCAACAAATGCTTGAAATTTCCTCATCTTCGTCTGGCTATTTTATGACGCTGGTGGAAATATTAATTAATTGAAGAAATAAAACATCGAATCATTTATCCATCAGAGGATAAAGGGTTCACTACTCCTCCACTCACAAAATTTCGAACTTAGGATAAAGTCGACAAATTTTAAAAGACTTCCGTAGTCCAATTTGTTTTATTTCAGAATCACCCCTTTCTATTACTTGGTCTAGCCGCTCCTGTCTTGAATGGCATTTACTCGTTTTATTTCCTGCTTGGACCTCCCCTCTCAGTCTGCTTGTGTGACGCGCTGATGCCTGAGGCAACACTCTGCCCGTCTCGTTAATGATTGTCAACACCAACTCCACTTCCTTCTTCACGTGCCGTACTCAACTTCCCCCCGTCCACTTGGTTGATATTAGGACGTCCATATATTTAAACTGCATCATTATTTCGGCGCTCCCATGGTTCGCTTCTTCGATAAGTTTTTAAGTTGGCTGCATTGTAGACCGACATTGTTCCTGTGCTTAACTCTTTCACTCTGTATGCATTATTTCCTAGGTTTCTTACAATAGAATAGGGTCCTATGAACTTTTCACAGAATTTGCTGAAGATTTTCTTCTCTGGATCCGATGTAGCGGGTCGTTTCACCAAAATGAGCTGGTTGATTTCTAGATCACGGTGAAATCTCTTATTTCTCAGCCGCCGTAATCAGCGATCTGCTTGTTTTCTCATGTAGGCTCTCGTTCTCTCAATTCGCAGGTCAGGTGCTATCATGGGATCTTGTGGGCAGTTAATGATGCTTTCCCACGTTCTCACTGGATACTTGTTTTTGTGTAGGACCATAGGGATCTGTCCTGTTGACTCGTGCCTGGTAGAATTCATGCATGTCTCTACATCCTTAATTTTATCCACCCACTTATGATGTTCTTTGGGAATGAAGATTCTCAAGTATGATGTTACACATTTTATTGCTCTTTCACTTGGATTAGCTTGGGCATGTCGGATACTGCTTAAAACGTGTTTTATACCCATGTCCTCCATACCTTTCTTGAATTCGGCGCTTGTAAAATAGCTGCCATGATCTGACAATATAAATTCTGGTTTTCCAAGGATTGGAATAACTCTATTTCGAATACGACTGAGTACTTGTTTCGATGTAGTTTTCTGAATGGGGCATAATACGACAAACTTAGAAAACACATCAATGCACACTAGCAAGTGGCGGCAACCTCGCCTTCCTTTCGGGATTGGACCGAAACAGTCTAGGGCCAGTAGCTCGCAGGGTTTCTGAGGTAGCAATGGTCTAGGATACTGCCTCATTAAATAGTTATTGGGCTTTGTCCTCTGACAAGGATCACAAGTCGTAATGACGTCACATATAGTTGTTCTCATACGTGGCCATGTAAATGTCTCTCCTATTGTCGCTTCGCACTTGTCTACGCCGACGTGTCCGTAACTTTCGTGAGTATGCCATGTCAATCCTCGCTGTAAAGATGCAGGTACTAGTATGCGTAACTTGGTGTGGTCATTATCTACCCATTTGTGCAGCAAATTGTTGACATAAACATATCTTACTTCTTTTGCTTTCGCTTCTCGAAATGCCGGTGTTCCTGTAGGTAGCTGCTTTCTGAAGTATTGAATTAATAGCATCATCCATGGTTCCGCTTCTTGTTCTCGCTGTATCTCACGTAACTCCTCCAAGAATTCCCGGTCCTTCGGTGTTAACTCCAAGTGTTGTACCATCGCTGTTTCTTCAACATCAGGCTCTGGGTTCCTGCTGAGTGCATCCGGAATCACGTTCATCTTCCCTGGACAGTGTTCAATCTCAATGCTAAACTGCTGAATATATATAGGCCAACGTGTCACACGTTCGCTTGCCATCGACGTCTTAAACAAGAATGTTAGTGCCTTGTGATCAGTCCTGACAACAATGGGGTAACCTTAAATTATTCGTTTCCATTGTTGAAGCGCATGAAGAATGGCCAACAGCTCTAGTTCCGTTACAGTATGATTGCGCTCGTGCTTACGCAATTTTCGACTGACAAATGCCAAATATGTTTTATGTTGCAGGTTAGCTGGATCTTCTTGGTAGAGCATGACACCTATACCAATTAGTGAAGCATCCGCTTGGATTATAAATTTGTGCTTGAAATCTGGATATCCTAACTTAATGCAGTTTTCCAGTAGCTGTTTTGTTGCTTGGAACGCCTTCTCGCATTCCGCATTCCATAACCATTTATTATTCCTTTTTAGCATTTCCTGCATTGGAGCTACAGTCTCCGTGTAACATGGACAGTTTTCTTTAAAGAATCCCGTTACGCCTAAGAAAGCCCGAATGTGCTTGACTCTCGTTGGTGTAGGGAAATTCTTTATCGCTTCGATCTTAGCTGGGTTTGGCTTCACTCCCTCCTTGTCAATGATGTGACCCAAATATAAGATCTCGCTCTTGAAGAAATGCGATTTCTTCAGGTTTACTTTGAAATTTGATGCATTAAGGTTGCCTAATACTTTATCTAAATTTTCCATGTGAATTTCAATGTTGTCGGATGCCAGCAGAATGTCATCAATGTAGCGCACCGTCATCTCCTTAACTTCCTCGGTTAGATTTCGATCCAGGGCTCGGATTAAAGCACAGCCCGCTGTTTTGACTCCGAAGGGCATTCGGACGAAACAAAACG
The DNA here is from genome assembly GCA_946902985.2 of Meconema thalassinum. NCBI lineage: Eukaryota > Metazoa > Arthropoda > Insecta > Orthoptera > Tettigoniidae > Meconema > Meconema thalassinum. Next base: position 58,762,576 of record OX336394.1, read on the forward strand.
TTTGGTTATCGAATAGGAAGCCAGTTAGAAGCTGTGACTTCTCATCCAATTCAATATGGTGGAAACTGGACGTCAAATCAACTGATGAATAAATGCTTTTGTTCTTAACGCCTTTTAGTACGTCTCTAATAATTGGCGCTCTGTCATACTCAGGAAAAATGAGTCTCATGTTGAGATTTCTGGCATCTAAACACAGTCTAATAGATCCATTTGGTTTTGTGACTGCCAAAATCGCATTTAGATAAGGTGTAGGTGTCTTCCTTATCACTCCTGCTTGTAACATCTCATCTATAATGACCTTGACTTGACCACGATATTTTCCGGAATCGGGTACAATCTACTTTTGAAAGGTGACCAATCCTCGACTTGCATTGAATATTTGAAATTTAATATTTTCCCAGGTACTGTATCAAATACTGCTTTGTGCATCCTTAATATCTCTTCCAATTGTTTTCTATGTTCACCCCCAAGTTGAATGTCATTGAGCCGCTCCTGTAGTAACTCTTCAAATTGTGCATGACTGTTATCTTCTTTTGTTAATAAAGACCATATCTCCTGGGATTCACTCTCCTAATCTAGTTCCACAACAGCTCCTTCTATGATGTTATCTTCTGCCTTTCGTATCTCCTCTTCCGTCTCTTCTGATATTGCTTCCAATGCCCAAGAATTTACATCTCTTCCGGTAGTGATTTCATCCATATGCAATCCCACGTTTTTCAGTTGATCATACTCTCTAAAACTGACTGTATTCTTGTGCAAATCTATCACTGCTTGATAGTCACAAATGAAATTTGCACCAAGAATTATATTAAAATTCATCTTTGCCATGATAATGAATGTTTGCCCAAAAGTGTGTTCCAATATGTTCATCTCTAAGTATGACTGACGTTTACAAGTGACGGTGCGTTCAGGAATAACACCCCTCACTTTGAGTTGTGGTACGGGAATCACAGGAATATCCTGACTCCGTCCCAACTCTCGAACCAAGGCCTCCGATACCAGACTGATCTGCGACCATGTATCCAATAAACATCTTATATTAATTCCACCAATCCTCGCGTAAATAATGGGTAACTGCCTAATTTCATCGTTCCGTGGTTTCACCGTCTCCTCCAGGCAATCTTCTGGCAAAGCAATCCATTCTTGTATGTTCGCTACTATCCATCCATCTTCAACTTCCGACTGTTGCGTTTGTAGACTATCTCCTTTATCCAAATTTAGCATTTTTTTTTAGCTCCGTTGCGACTCCCATCATCATTTTGTCGCCCACGCCCTTGACATTCCTCTTGTCTCAGTAGACTTCCAGCTTCCTCAGTATGTGTGTCTGGATTCTTCATGTTCCCAATAGCTTTTTCCCATCGTCCGTGCTCTCCACCTTGACTAGCGTGTAATTCCTCTAGGTAATTTTGTGATTGAGCGTGCCTATCATCCCAGTCATTTCGATAATTACGTGCCTCTTCTTGATTTTGATCTCTCCTTCCTTTCCATCTTTGATTCCCATTGTAATTACTGTATCTTCCATAAGGCCTCTCATTTCATCGATTTTCACGCCATTGTTGATATCCTCTCTGTTGATATCTATTGTTGCCTTGATATGACCTATTGTTGTAATTATTTTCGTTACGCTGGTACGGTCTGTTTTCTACCTCTTCCGGGTTTCGCCTAGGTGTGGGTGTGCTTGTATTTGTACCCTGCGTTTTGGTGTTCGCCTGTTTTGGTTTTATGACCTCTGTCGTATTTACTAACTCCAGTTGTCTTCCTCCTCTATAATGATTATGAGATGTAGTCTCATCTATCTGGCGTAATATCTGCTCTGCATGTTAGGCCGTACTAACGTTCGCTGCGACTAATACTTGTTGCACGTTGACTGGTAATTGCCGCGCTATAGTCATCACCAGATCCGCTTCATTTAAAGGGTAATCAAGGTCGCGAAATTTTAGCATTTGCATGTTAAAGAAATCTGAGTATTTCGTTTGCTGGGTAGTTTGATATTTCCTAGAGTAAAGCTCCATTCCTAGACTCTGTTGTAATGCCGGCGACCAGTACTTGCGCAGAAACGCGATTTTAAAATCCGTCATAGTTCCAAATGTATATTTGAAGCTTAAAAACCATGTAAGGACATTTCCTGATAAGATTCTCTCCATCATTCTTAACCTACGTGCTTCAGGTACCCCAGTGTCATTATAATGATCTTCAATTTCTTTAATAAAGGCTTTAGGTGTCACCCCTGAATTCTCCGTGTACTTCTGCGGTTTATAATCGTTCGAGCGAATTACTTGGATAAGTTGTGTGGGCTGATGACCGTCCTGTGGCGTGGAACTCCTTTCAATATTCTTGCGAAACCCCTCCGTGTTTGTCAATAATGGGCTCTCCGTCTGAGTCGGACTCCCTGCTGTGCTCGTCCCGTCTGGGCTATTTGAGTCGTCCTGCTTGTCTTTCATGGTTCCCGTTTTAAATATCGAGGACTGTTCTATTGACCTGAGTTCAGCCTTAATGATCCTGTCTGTTTGTTCTTTAAGTTTATTCTTCATTTCTTGTTCTAATGCTTGAATACGAGAATGATTTTCGCCTACTGTCTTAAGGATGGTTGATCTTTCCTCTTTAGAATCGATATTCATTTTTCGCCAATCTTTTCTTATTTGCTCCTTAATCGTGCTTACTTTTTCCTCAATATGATTTTTAGTGTCATCCTGATTGCTTTCTATCTGGCTTTTCCATTCTTCCAATTTCGCGCTATTTTCGTCGATGGTACTCTTTAATTGATCCTGATCCGCTCCTAGGCTTTTCCATTGCTCCGCTGATTTTATTTCGAGACGGTCCATATCTTTAATTATGCCGGATATATTTTCATCTACCGCTGATAATTGTTGCTGAATGGCCTTGCCGCTTTTTTCCTTTTCCTTAAATCGTCCTTCCAACTTATCCTGAGCTATCTTGACCTCGCTCGTACTCATAGTGCATGCTAGTTCAATTTGCTCTAATTTAGCTAACACCGTTTCATCCAGAATGCTAAGTTTTTGATCAAATATACTCTCCATTTTCTTAATCTGATCTAATTGTTTTTCATTGTTTTTACTAACATCTAGGGCCAGCAATACCATCTGTTGATTAGTGTGCTCCTTCATCTCTGCGGTTAACGAAGCTAATTGGTTCGTGTTTTTAACATTCTGCGCCTCTAACTGCGAATTTATAGTGTCATTAATTTCACTTTTTAATAATCTAGCTTGTTCCGCCTGATATTCATTTTGTTCAATCCTACTGTTGTTTAATTGTGTCCGCAATGATTCACTTTGTTCAGATAGTTTTGTGTTTAGTGATTCACTTTGTTCGGATAGTTTTGTGTTTAGTGATTCACTCTGCTCAGACAATTTGTTTATAGACTCACTTTGTTCTAACATAGTATTGTATATTGTTTCACTTTGTTCGGATAGCTTAGTGTTTTTTTGTTCAGATAATTTAGCGTTTAATGATTCACTCTGTTCAGCCAATTTAGTGTCCAACAATTCCTGTGTCCTCCTAGTTGCGTTTTCAATGATTTCTTGAATCTGTTCTACTGTTGCCATGTTATACACTTTATATGAGACATTAGGGAAATGGCATAAAGCAATGCCCCCTGACACATACATACAATCCCCATGCACATTTAATTTCTTTTACCCTACTCAGTTCATTTATAATTTACATTTAATCCCACTAGTCGATTGCATCTCTGAGTGGTTCTAATATTACTCAATTTAATTTAAACCCAAACACATATTCAGTCATTAAATTGTTATCCTGATCTGATATTAACACTGACTAATTAACAAGGTATTAATTGTCATTTAAGGCTACCAGCCTCCTAACATTTTCATGAGTTTGACTTTCTAAACAAATCTAGTTTTAACTTTAATCATTGGGCGCCCGGTATCATGTATATTAACTTTTACTTGAATTCAATAGACAAAAACGTGAACCGTATTTTACATTGCAAACTCCTGATTTTAATTTAACTTTCACACATTTGATGGTATCCTCTTCGCCTCAATTACTTTTAATAAAAATATCACTTTCCGGTGATTAAATACTGTCATATTTGCCTGCACTTGCGGCATGTCAGTTTTACTCAAATACGCCAACTAAATGTGTTCCAGCAGCGAACCAGCAACAAAAATACACCTTCATTGTTGCGTCAGTTTGTAATCCCAACTACGCTTACATTGAAATGTGCAATTTCTCTGCCGTTACACCACAGTGAACCGCCCCACGCTTGGCCGCGCCAGTTTACCTCCTATGAACCCTTTAGTATTTCAGTGTTTATATGTAAGAAATCTTAATCAAGGGGTCGCGCTCAGTTCATAGTGTGATATTTACGTTCGCCAAACAACATGCTCTACTGAGGTAAGGGTCATAGGATTAAAACTATAATTAAGAAAGAAGTGACAAGACGTAGAATAATAACATGATTTAATGACTATTTGTGCAAAAATGAAATGAATATAAACAATAACAATAATAAAATTCCTCCCTGAATCTTCCCATGACAAAAACATCTATCAATGTTGAGGAGTCAGACGGATCTCCCCCTTATAAAAATGTGGATTCAAGTTCCACTAACTTGCATTGGGATTTCATGTACGCGTAATGACCAACTACGAGGAATGAGTACTAGGATGACTGCTCGTTTACATCGGGTAACAGCCACGATGCTTACGAACAATCATCTCGTAAATCAACGTTTACGGATATGGGACACAACACTAATAAAAACCCTTAAAAATTAATGCTGACACACAACCTAAATCTAGTATTTACAGGAATCTCCCTCGAGACCCTCCTTTAATGCGGTGACGCATCTGACAAAATGAGCTGCCAACCCGGCCAATTGCTCAATACACAAACAAGGAAAGACAGCATCGCACGTGACTACACGGGTCACATATATGAAACATAAACTTGGAATTAAACCAACAACAACAAAAGCCACACGGCTGATATTACCTTATATGAACAAACATGCACGTTAAACTAACGCTTCGGAGATTATAGTGATTCGTAGGCAACTCCCATTTATTTAAACAAATTTTACCATTGATCAGTTCTTATTCTGTATTTCAAGTAACTTTACGGAGCCAAAGCACTCCCTAATGACCTTGCTGCAATCCTTTCAGCCCGCCTTGTGAAACCAGCTACCCCCTACCACAACACCTGTCATCGTCCAGCCCAGTGTGTAAAAATAACCTGACCAACTGTCCCGTTATCTCGTAGAATCAACAGCAACAAATCTCAACCACATAAACATATGGTAAGACATTAATCGAAATAGCCACATACGTCCTCGCAAGGTAACGATATGGGCTTGGCATCAAGCTGACAGAAATCAGTCTACGCTGAAATTCCCGCTTGTAATGACCAATAATACACACACACACACTGCTGGGAATGACATAACACTTTTCACACAGGTCGGTTGAATAAGATGCTCACAAACTAATTAAGAAAATATTTCAAACCTACGAGAGAGCTGACTGCTCCTCGCCACAAATAACATTGCTCCAACGGCAATAACTTCACTGAATCTGATCAATAATAAACATTACAAAGGTTAATTTACCCTCCAATCTACTGCATGATTATACTACTTCAGTCCTACTTCTGAAACACAACATATCTCCGAGAGACGCTTCTCAACCGCATTACGTAAACATATGCGAACACGGTCGTCCACATAGTCTCGTTAGTTAAAAAAAAAAAAAACAAGAAACTTCAACTAAATAAAATTGTACGAGCTGTTTCCATGCAAAAGGTGTGTCAGACCAAAACTAAATACACTACGTTAATCAACACAAGCAAGATATTTACAAAAACTATTTGTCCCATATACCATAAGTTAATTTATCAGATAATAAGAAAATTATTCAGTACTCATCCTCAGCCAATCACCGTCAACGGACATCTGCAGCCATTTCCCAACTTAATGCTGCTTAGCTCGTCTCAAACATTTCGACGGAGTGTTGTCGGTTCCAAACTTCTTCCATGGTCAGTAATGTCATCTCTCGTGCTGATGTAAAAAAGTTATAGATTATTATACACTCGATATCTGACTACTAAATTCGCCGTTCTAGGTACTTAGTTCCCCAGAAACAGTCTGTTGGCGAATTGTCGAAGATACTGTCCCTACAAAAATAGTACAGCGACTATCTATCACACTGATTTTAACACACTTTAGTCTTAATAAAAGTCTGTGTCCTCATGACACGCAAAGTACAAGTGCCTACGTCCTTAGACGCACAAATGTAATCAGTAGAAGTAATAACCTGTGTCTTCCGACACACACAATGTAATCAACCTTACGTCCTCGGACGCACAAAATATAGTCAGTCTTCTTGGCTCTTCACGCCACTTATAAATGAACTGGCCCTAGGTATCGATGGAGGGGGAAATTATATAAAAATTTCTCAAAATAATAGTGGTACAGGAATGAAACAAATATCACTGAACTCGTAAAATTGCGCAGGTCAAGAATATGCCCATTAATCCAAGAATCGACCGTAGAGATGTTGTCTAGCCGATCTCCCGCGTTAATGCTAGATATCGCGTGCCCAAGCTAGACTTGGCGCGCTCGTAAGCATTCACCTCTCATTGGTTCCACATATTCTGTTAACTTCACGGTTTTATCAGACTTCGGCTTCGTAGGAGTGTCCAGTGGAACCATCAACCACTCACGTTACTGCATTATATTTTTTCTAGGCGCGAATAGTACAATGCACATGCCATAAGCGTGTCTCACCACGCGTCCCTTTTATTTTGAGGTGGCCACCACCTGTCCTTCTGAATCATTGCTATGCTATTTCTTTTCACAATCCTTAAGTATCTAGCCTTTTGTCAAACTGCTGCAGGTATGTCCCAACTGTCTCCAACAAATGCTTGAAATTTCCTCATCTTCGTCTGGCTATTTTATGACGCTGGTGGAAATATTAATTAATTGAAGAAATAAAACATCGAATCATTTATCCATCAGAGGATAAAGGGTTCACTACTCCTCCACTCACAAAATTTCGAACTTAGGATAAAGTCGACAAATTTTAAAAGACTTCCGTAGTCCAATTTGTTTTATTTCAGAATCACCCCTTTCTATTACTTGGTCTAGCCGCTCCTGTCTTGAATGGCATTTACTCGTTTTATTTCCTGCTTGGACCTCCCCTCTCAGTCTGCTTGTGTGACGCGCTGATGCCTGAGGCAACACTCTGCCCGTCTCGTTAATGATTGTCAACACCAACTCCACTTCCTTCTTCACGTGCCGTACTCAACTTCCCCCCGTCCACTTGGTTGATATTAGGACGTCCATATATTTAAACTGCATCATTATTTCGGCGCTCCCATGGTTCGCTTCTTCGATAAGTTTTTAAGTTGGCTGCATTGTAGACCGACATTGTTCCTGTGCTTAACTCTTTCACTCTGTATGCATTATTTCCTAGGTTTCTTACAATAGAATAGGGTCCTATGAACTTTTCACAGAATTTGCTGAAGATTTTCTTCTCTGGATCCGATGTAGCGGGTCGTTTCACCAAAATGAGCTGGTTGATTTCTAGATCACGGTGAAATCTCTTATTTCTCAGCCGCCGTAATCAGCGATCTGCTTGTTTTCTCATGTAGGCTCTCGTTCTCTCAATTCGCAGGTCAGGTGCTATCATGGGATCTTGTGGGCAGTTAATGATGCTTTCCCACGTTCTCACTGGATACTTGTTTTTGTGTAGGACCATAGGGATCTGTCCTGTTGACTCGTGCCTGGTAGAATTCATGCATGTCTCTACATCCTTAATTTTATCCACCCACTTATGATGTTCTTTGGGAATGAAGATTCTCAAGTATGATGTTACACATTTTATTGCTCTTTCACTTGGATTAGCTTGGGCATGTCGGATACTGCTTAAAACGTGTTTTATACCCATGTCCTCCATACCTTTCTTGAATTCGGCGCTTGTAAAATAGCTGCCATGATCTGACAATATAAATTCTGGTTTTCCAAGGATTGGAATAACTCTATTTCGAATACGACTGAGTACTTGTTTCGATGTAGTTTTCTGAATGGGGCATAATACGACAAACTTAGAAAACACATCAATGCACACTAGCAAGTGGCGGCAACCTCGCCTTCCTTTCGGGATTGGACCGAAACAGTCTAGGGCCAGTAGCTCGCAGGGTTTCTGAGGTAGCAATGGTCTAGGATACTGCCTCATTAAATAGTTATTGGGCTTTGTCCTCTGACAAGGATCACAAGTCGTAATGACGTCACATATAGTTGTTCTCATACGTGGCCATGTAAATGTCTCTCCTATTGTCGCTTCGCACTTGTCTACGCCGACGTGTCCGTAACTTTCGTGAGTATGCCATGTCAATCCTCGCTGTAAAGATGCAGGTACTAGTATGCGTAACTTGGTGTGGTCATTATCTACCCATTTGTGCAGCAAATTGTTGACATAAACATATCTTACTTCTTTTGCTTTCGCTTCTCGAAATGCCGGTGTTCCTGTAGGTAGCTGCTTTCTGAAGTATTGAATTAATAGCATCATCCATGGTTCCGCTTCTTGTTCTCGCTGTATCTCACGTAACTCCTCCAAGAATTCCCGGTCCTTCGGTGTTAACTCCAAGTGTTGTACCATCGCTGTTTCTTCAACATCAGGCTCTGGGTTCCTGCTGAGTGCATCCGGAATCACGTTCATCTTCCCTGGACAGTGTTCAATCTCAATGCTAAACTGCTGAATATATATAGGCCAACGTGTCACACGTTCGCTTGCCATCGACGTCTTAAACAAGAATGTTAGTGCCTTGTGATCAGTCCTGACAACAATGGGGTAACCTTAAATTATTCGTTTCCATTGTTGAAGCGCATGAAGAATGGCCAACAGCTCTAGTTCCGTTACAGTATGATTGCGCTCGTGCTTACGCAATTTTCGACTGACAAATGCCAAATATGTTTTATGTTGCAGGTTAGCTGGATCTTCTTGGTAGAGCATGACACCTATACCAATTAGTGAAGCATCCGCTTGGATTATAAATTTGTGCTTGAAATCTGGATATCCTAACTTAATGCAGTTTTCCAGTAGCTGTTTTGTTGCTTGGAACGCCTTCTCGCATTCCGCATTCCATAACCATTTATTATTCCTTTTTAGCATTTCCTGCATTGGAGCTACAGTCTCCGTGTAACATGGACAGTTTTCTTTAAAGAATCCCGTTACGCCTAAGAAAGCCCGAATGTGCTTGACTCTCGTTGGTGTAGGGAAATTCTTTATCGCTTCGATCTTAGCTGGGTTTGGCTTCACTCCCTCCTTGTCAATGATGTGACCCAAATATAAGATCTCGCTCTTGAAGAAATGCGATTTCTTCAGGTTTACTTTGAAATTTGATGCATTAAGGTTGCCTAATACTTTATCTAAATTTTCCATGTGAATTTCAATGTTGTCGGATGCCAGCAGAATGTCATCAATGTAGCGCACCGTCATCTCCTTAACTTCCTCGGTTAGATTTCGATCCAGGGCTCGGATTAAAGCACAGCCCGCTGTTTTGACTCCGAAGGGCATTCGGACGAAACAAAACGTTTGGTTATCGAATAGGAAGCCAGTTAGAAGCTGTGACTTCTCATCCAATTCAATATGGTGGAAACTGGACGTCAAATCAACTGATGAATAAATGCTTTTGTTCTTAACGCCTTTTAGTACGTCTCTAATAATTGGCGCTCTGTCATACTCAGGAAAAATGAGTCTCATGTTGAGATTTCTGGCATCTAAACACAGTCTAATAGATCCATTTGGTTTTGTGACTGCCAAAATCGCATTTAGATAAGGTGTAGGTGTCTTCCTTATCACTCCTGCTTGTAACATCTCATCTATAATGACCTTGACTTGACCACGATATTTTCCGGAATCGGGTACAATCTACTTTTGAAAGGTGACCAATCCTCGACTTGCATTGAATATTTGAAATTTAATATTTTCCCAGGTACTGTATCAAATACTGCTTTGTGCATCCTTAATATCTCTTCCAATTGTTTTCTATGTTCACCCCCAAGTTGAATGTCATTGAGCCGCTCCTGTAGTAACTCTTCAAATTGTGCATGACTGTTAGCTTCTTTTGTTAATAAAGACCATATCTCCTGGGATTCACTCTCCTAATCTAGTTCCACAACAGCTCCTTCTATGATGTTATCTTCTGCCTTTCGTATCTCCTCTTCCGTCTCTTCTGATATTGCTTCCAATGCCCAAGAATTTACATCTCTTCCGGTAGTGATTTCATCCATATGCAATCCCACGTTTTTCAGTTGATCATACTCTCTAAAACTGACTGTATTCTTGTGCATATCTATCACTGCTTGATAGTCACAAATGAAATTTGCACCAAGAATTATATTAAAATTCATCTTTGCCATGATAATGAATGTTTGCCCAAAAGTGTGTTCCAATATGTTCATCTCTAAGTATGACTGACGTTTACAAGTGACGGTGCGTTCAGGAATAACACCCCTCACTTTGAGTTGTGGTACGGGAATCACAGGAATATCCTGACTCCGTCCCAACTCTCGAACCAAGGCCTCCGATACCAGACTGATCTGCGACCATGTATCCAATAAACATCTTATATTAATTCCACCAATCCTCGCGTAAATAATGGGTAACTGCCTAATTTCATCGTTCCGTGGTTTCACCGTCTCCTCCAGGCAATCTTCTGGCAAAGCAATCCATTCTTGTATGTTCGCTACTATCCATCCATCTTCAACTTCCGACTGTTGCGTTTGTAGACTATCTCCTTTATCCAAATTTAGCATTTTTTTTAGCTCCGTTGCGACTCCCATCATCATTTTGTCGCCCACGCCCTTGACATTCCTCTTGTCTCAGTAGACTTCCAGCTTCCTCAGTATGTGTGTCTGGATTCTTCATGTTCCCAATAGCTTTTTCCCATCGTCCGTGCTCTCCACCTTGACTAGCGTGTAATTCCTCTAGGTAATTTTGTGATTGAGCGTGCCTATCATCCCAGTCATTTCGATAATTACGTGCCTCTTCTTGATTTTGATCTCTCCTTCCTTTCCATCTTTGATTCCCATTGTAATTACTGTATCTTCCATAAGGCCTCTCATTTCATCGATTTTCACGCCATTGTTGATATCCTCTCTGTTGATATCTATTGTTGCCTTGATATGACCTATTGTTGTAATTATTTTCGTTACGCTGGTACGGTCTGTTTTCTACCTCTTCCGGGTTTCGCCTAGGTGTGGGTGTGCTTGTATTTGTACCCTGCGTTTTGGTGTTCGCCTGTTTTGGTTTTATGACCTCTGTCGTATTTACTAACTCCAGTTGTCTTCCTCCTCTATAATGATTATGAGATGTAGTCTCATCTATCTGGCGTAATATCTGCTCTGCATGTTAGGCCGTACTAACGTTCGCTGCGACTAATACTTGTTGCACGTTGACTGGTAATTGCCGCGCTATAGTCATCACCAGATCCGCTTCATTTAAAGGGTAATCAAGGTCGCGAAATTTTAGCATTTGCATGTTAAAGAAATCTGAGTATTTCGTTTGCTGGGTAGTTTGATATTTCCTAGAGTAAAGCTCCATTCTTAGACTCTGTTGTAATGCCGGCGACCAGTACTTGCGCAGAAACGCGATTTTAAAATCCGTCATAGTTCCAAATGTATATTTGAAGCTTAAAAACCATGTAAGGACATTTCCTGATAAGATTCTCTCCATCATTCTTAACCTACGTGCTTCAGGTACCCCAGTGTCATTATAATGATCTTCAATTTCTTTAATAAAGGCTTTAGGTGTCACCCCTGAATTCTCCGTGTACTTCTGCGGTTTATAATCGTTCGAGCGAATTACTTGGATAAGTTGTGTGGGCTGATGACCGTCCTGTGGCGTGGAACTCCTTTCAATATTCTTGCGAAACCCCTCCGTGTTTGTCAATAATGGGCTCTCCGTCTGAGTCGGACTCCCTGCTGTGCTCGTCCCGTCTGGGCTATTTGAGTCGTCCTGCTTGTCTTTCATGGTTCCCGTTTTAAATATCGAGGACTGTTCTATTGACCTGAGTTCAGCCTTAATGATCCTGTCTGTTTGTTCTTTAAGTTTATTCTTCATTTCTTGTTCTAATGCTTGAATACGAGAATGATTTTCGCCTACTGTCTTAAGGATGGTTGATCTTTCCTCTTTAGAATCGATATTCATTTTTCGCCAATCTTTTCTTATTTGCTCCTTAATCGTGCTTACTTTTTCCTCAATATGATTTTTAGTGTCATCCTGATTGCTTTCTATCTGGCTTTTCCATTCTTCCAATTTCGCGCTATTTTCGTCGATGGTACTCTTTAATTGATCCTGATCCGCTCCTAGGCTTTTCCATTGCTCCGCTGATTTTATTTCGAGACGGTCCATATCTTTAATTATGCCGGATATATTTTCATCTACCGCTGATAATTGTTGCTGAATGGCCTTGCCGCTTTTTTCCTTTTCCTTAAATCGTCCTTCCAACTTATCCTGAGCTATCTTGACCTCGCTCGTACTCATAGTGCATGCTAGTTCAATTTGCTCTAATTTAGCTAACACCGTTTCATCCAGAATGCTAAGTTTTTGATCAAATATACTCTCCATTTTCTTAATCTGATCTAATTGTTTTTCATTGTTTTTACTAACATCTAGGGCCAGCAATACCATCTGTTGATTAGTGTGCTCCTTCATCTCTGCGGTTAACGAAGCTAATTGGTTCGTGTTTTTAACATTCTGCGCCTCTAACTGCGAATTTATAGTGTCATTAATTTCACTTTTTAATAATCTAGCTTGTTCCGCCTGATATTCATTTTGTTCAATCCTACTGTTGTTTAATTGTGTCCGCAATGATTCACTTTGTTCAGATAGTTTTGTGTTTAGTGATTCACTTTGTTCGGATAGTTTTGTGTTTAGTGATTCACTCTGCTCAGACAATTTGTTTATAGACTCACTTTGTTCTAACATAGTATTGTATATTGTTTCACTTTGTTCGGATAGCTTAGTGTTTTTTTGTTCAGATAATTTAGCGTTTAATGATTCACTCTGTTCAGCCAATTTAGTGTCCAACAATTCCTGTGTCCTCCTAGTTGCGTTTTCAATGATTTCTTGAATCTGTTCTACTGTTGCCATGTTATACACTTTATATGAGACATTAGGGAAATGGCATAAAGCAATGCCCCCTGACACATACATACAATCCCCATGCACATTTAATTTCTTTTACCCTACTCAGTTCATTTATAATTTACATTTAATCCCACTAGTCGATTGCATCTCTGAGTGGTTCTAATATTACTCAATTTAATTTAAACCCAAACACATATTCAGTCATTAAATTGTTATCCTGATCTGATATTAACACTGACTAATTAACAAGGTATTAATTGTCATTTAAGGCTACCAGCCTCCTAACATTTTCATGAGTTTGACTTTCTAAACAAATCTAGTTTTAACTTTAATCATTGGGCGCCCGGTATCACGTATATTAACTTTTACTTGAATTCAATAGACAAAAACGTGAACCGTATTTTACATTGCAAACTCCTGATTTTAATTTAACTTTCACACATTTGATGGTATCCTCTTCGCCTCAATTACTTTTAATAAAAATATCACTTTCCGGTGATTAAATACTGTCATATTTGCCTGCACTTGCGGCATGTCAGTTTTACTCAAATACGCCAACTAAATGTGTTCCAGCAGCGAACCAGCAACAAAAATACACCTTCATTGTTGCGTCAGTTTGTAATCCCAACTACGCTTACATTGAAATGTGCAATTTCTCTGCCGTTACACCACAGTGAACCGCCCCACGCTTGGCCGCGCCAGTTTACCTCCTATGAACCCTTTAGTATTTCAGTGTTTATATGTAAGAAATCTTAATCAAGGGGTCGCGCTCAGTTCATAGTGTGATATTTACGTTCGCCAAACAACATGCTCTACTGAGGTAAGGGTCATAGGATTAAAACTATAATTAAGAAAGAAGTGACAAGACGTAGAATAATAACATGATTTAATGACTATTTGTGCAAAAATGAAATGAATATAAACAATAACAATAATAAAATTCCTCCCTGAATCTTCCCATGACAAAAACATCTATCAATGTTGAGGAGTCAGACGGATCTCCCCCTTATAAAAATGTGGATTCAAGTTCCACTAACTTGCATTGGGATTTCATGTACGCGTAATGACCAACTACGAGGAATGAGTACTAGGATGACTGCTCGTTTACATCGGGTAACAGCCACGATGCTTACGAACAATCATCTCGTAAATCAACGTTTACGGATATGGGACACAACACTAATAAAAACCCTTAAAAATTAATGCTGACACACAACCTAAATCTAGTATTTACAGGAATCTCCCTCGAGACCCTCCTTTAATGCGGTGACGCATCTGACAAAATGAGCTGCCAACCCGGCCAATTGCTCAATACACAAACAAGGAAAGACAGCATCGCACGTGACTACACGGGTCACATATATGAAACATAAACTTGGAATTAAACCAACAACAACAAAAGCCACACGGCTGATATTACCTTATATGAACAAACATGCACGTTAAACTAACGCTTCGGAGATTATAGTGATTCGTAGGCAACTCCCATTTATTTAAACAAATTTTACCATTGATCAGTTCTTATTCTGTATTTCAAGTAACTTTACGGAGCCAAAGTACTCCCTAATGACCTTGCTGCAATCCTTTCAGCCCGCCTTGTGAAACCAGCTACCCCCTACCACAACACCTGTCATCGTCCAGCCCAGTGTGTAAAAATAACCTGACCAACTGTCCCGTTATCTCGTAGAATCAACAGCAACAAATCTCAACCACATAAACATATGGTAAGACATTAATCGAAATAGCCACATACGTCCTCGCAAGGTAACGATATGGGCTTGGCATCAAGCTGACAGAAATCAGTCTACGCTGAAATTCCCGCTTGTAATGACCAATAATACACACACACACACTTCTGGGAATGACATAACACTTTTCACACAGGTCGGTTGAATAAGATGCTCACAAACTAATTAAGAAAATATTTCAAACCTACGAGAGAGCTGACTGCTCCTCGCCACAAATAACATTGCTCCAACGGCAATAACTTCACTGAATCTGATCAATAATAAACATTACAAAGGTTAATTTACCCTCCAATCTACTGCATGATTATACTACTTCAGTCCTACTTCTGAAACACAACATATCTCCGAGAGACGCTTCTTAACCGCATTACGCAAACATATGCGAACACGGTCGTCCACATAGTCACGTTAGGTTAAAAAAAACAAGAAACTTCAACTAAATAAAATTGTGCGAGCTGTTTCCATGCAAAAGGTGTGTCAGACCAAAACTAAATACACTACGTTAATCATCACAAGCAAGTTATTTACAAAAACTATTTGTCCCATATACCATAAGTTAATTTATCAGATAATAAGAATATTATTCAGTACTCATCCTCAGCCAATCACCGTCAACGGACATCTGCAGCCATTTCCCAACTTAATGCTGCTTAGCTCGTCTCAAACATTTCGACGGAGTGTTGTCGGTTCCAAACTTCTTCCATGGTCAGTAATGTCATCTCTCGTGCTGATGTAAAAAAGTTATAGATTATTATACACTCGATATCTACTAAATTCGCCGTTCTAGGTACTTAGTTCCCCAGAAACAGTCTGTTGGCGAATTGTCGAAGATACTGTCCCTACAAAAATAGTACAGCGACTATCTATCACACTGATTTTAACACACTTTAGTCTTAATAAAAATCTGTGTCCTCATGACACGCAAAGTACAAGTGCCTACGTCCTTAGACGCACAAATGTAATCAGTAGAAGTAATAACCTGTGTCTTCCGACACACACAATGTAATCAACCTTACGTCCTCGGACGCACAAAATATAGTCAGTCTTCTTGGCTCTTCACGCCACTTATAAATGAACTGGCCCTAGGTATCGATGGAGGGGGAAATTATATAAAAATTTCTCAAAATAATAGTGGTACAGGAATGAAACAAATATCACTGAACTCGTAAAATTGCGCAGGTCAAGAATATGCCCATTAATCCAAGAATCGACCGTAGAGATGTTGTCTAGCCGATCTCCCGCGTTAATGCTAGATATCGCGTGCCCAAGCTAGACTTGGCGCGCTCGTAAGCATTCCCCTCTCATTGGTTCCACATATTCTGTTAACTTCGCGGTTTTATCAGACATCGGCTTCGTAGGAGTGTCCAGTGGTAACATCACCCACTCACGTTACTGCATTATATTTTTTCTAGGCGCGAATAGTACAATGCACATGCCATAAGCGTGTCTCACCACGCGTCCCTTTTATTTTGAGGTGGCCACCACCTGTCCTTCTGAATCATTGCTATGCTATTTCTTTTCACAATCCTTAAGTATCTAGCCTTTTGTCAAACTGCTGCAGGTATGTCCCAACTGTCTCCAACAAATGCTTGAAATTTCCTCATCTTCGTCTGGCTATTTTATGACGCTGGTGGAAATATTAATTAATTGAAGAAATAAAACATCGAATCATTTATCCATCAGAGGATAAAGGGTTCAGTACCTAACGTAAGGCCACGGCCGCCTCCTTCCCTCTTCCTTGCCTATCCCTTCCAGTCTTCCCATCCCTTCATCAGGCCCCTGCTCGCTTTGCAAGTGAGGCCGCCTGAGCGTAGTGCTAGTCACACTCCCCAGTTGTATCCCCCGACTCAGAGTCTCAAGCTCCAGGACACTGCCCTCAGTGGCGGTAGAGGTGGGATCCCTCGCTTAGTCCGTGGGAAAAGCCAACCCTGGAGGGTAAAACGATAGCGGAAAAAAACGAAAAAAATAATAATCCCATACGTTAAAAATTGATACTCAAACCACTGTTGTCTAGAAGTTCATCATGTGCAATGTTTTAGTAAGGCGTATTTTATGCGCCAAGTTTTTAGTTGTGCAAGGTGTCTATTTAGTTAATAAATAACACCGGTAATATTTACTGAAATGCCGTTCCACTTGATTAGGCCATAAATACAAATTTTCTTGATATTCGCAGGAAAACTAAGTACGATTAACGATTGAGTTAATTTACCCGAACCCCGGGCTAACAAGCGTCTGGTCTCCATCTCTGCCAATATTATCGACTGGTTCTTGCCAGTAATCTTCAGGTAGGAGTGGCGAAATTGCATAGGGATGTAATTTTCTGCTTCAGTGCGCACGCTCCGAGCTCAACAATAGAATGAACTCATCGGCCTCTCGGAGCTACAACCAATATTTACGGTGAAATTGGCTCAAGGAGAATTCAGCAGGATCACAATGTTGCCAAATTGATCCTTTAAAAGACAGTCAGTGATGGGATGAACAGAGGATAGATTCATCTTCACCTAAGCTAACCAGATTTCCTTCTATGAGCAGTCCTTCCGTCTTCAATGAATTAGGTGAGGGACAGATGATCTCGTAGTTCCACCCCTTAAAACAACAAAACTAACTGACTGAGTTAGGTGGGACGCTTGATTGTCTCTGAATAGCCGAATAGCTCTGAATATCGGAAGAGCTAGGAAACTCGTATTATTATTATTATTATTATTTATTTATTTATTTATTTATTTAGGACCGTTTCAACCTCCAATGGGTTACGATTACACAACTGCCTTGACTGTTGATGTTCTTTCCTGTTACGCCAATACTCTTTCATTCGTTGACTCACTCTTGCTCGTTCCTCAACCGAGAACACCCTTCCAGTTCTCTTGAGTTTCTCTACGGACAGGTCTGTCACCTTCGCAATTTTCCTTCTGAACACTTTCCTGTTTGCAATATCTCCCTCCTCAATGTCATATTTTTTAAGATCCTGATAAACTTCTTTCAACCATGGTACTTGAGTCTTTCTCCTTTCCTGAAAGATGAGGATTTTATTTGCTAGGCGTTCCGGTCCCATTTCTCTCAAGTGTCCATAGAAAGTTAGTCGTCTTTTCCTCATAGATGTTGAAATGTTCTCGCATTTTATCATTTTAAATGATCTTGTCGACTTCGTTACGCTGGGGTCTGGCGTTACGTTACGGTGACGGGACGAAATGTACCCAGATGCACTGAGGTGTGTGACGTCATAGTACTGCTTGGTGCATGTGTACCCCGACAATCTCTACTTCGTTAGTATAAGACAAAAATCCCCGATTCTTGGATGTCACGGGTAATCTCGAGAACCACTGGATGGATTTTGATGCGGTTTTCACCATTCTGTAAAGGATATCTCGAGGAAAGATTCTGTAGAAAATAATTTATGTATGATCAAAGGAAGCCAAGCAGTAACGATTTCAGTGAAAAAGTCGAAAACAAACTTGGCGTCCGTGCGCTTCTTAAGCTTATGCTGGGCAAACCGTTAAACATATCAATATACTATGAGCGTAAGAATTGATCTGCATGAAAAGTTCTACAAAAAAGTCCGCAAGAGCATATCTCTATCTACAATACATCGTCCACTATTAGTGATTTTAGACTGGATGGAAGGGGCACGTCCCCGCGCGCTCTGGTGAGCGTGACGGCATCCCGCGCGCTTGATCTTGCTTTGCCCTTGGTTTGCACTTGCCATTCGCGAGTAATTTGATACAAGTTAAGCAAGATAAGTATTAGGCAGATAATTTTCTAACATGTCAAGAGTCTTTGGCTTCGAGCGAAGCGAGAAGCCTCCAGCCTTTCTAGCATTTTTCAGCATTTGTAGCATTTAAAATGATACAAAGTCTAGTCTTTCAGACTGACTGTCACTTTTTTATATAGCTCTTGATTTGATCGCAAACGGAAGGTAAACTCATTTGTTGCTGCTTTCTTGGGTCCCAGAATTTTCCTCAGAAATTAACGTTCTTTCTTTCCCATTTCTGTGATTCCCTTTCTGGCAATTGTCTCCGCTGCATAAAGGCATTCAGGTTTTACCAGGGTGTTATAGCGTCTGAGTTTCGTTTCATAGGAGAGGGATTTGGACTTGTAAGTTTCATGGCATAATCTAAATGCAATCTCCATCTTCTTCGCTCTCTCTTCAATAGCTGACTTCTCATCGTTGTTAGGAGTCAGAATCTTCCCTAGATACTTGAATTTATGGACTCTTTTTATGTCACCATATTTGGTTTTCATTGTCCATGTTGGTTCTTTCGGATCTATGTTCATGCATTCAGGTTTTTTTTTCTTCTTTTTTTTCGGTTTTCCCTCCTGGTTGGCTTTCCCTCGGACTCAGCGAGGGATCCCGCCATTACCGCCGCCAGGGAAGTGTCCTGGAGCCTGAAACATTGGGTTGAGGGATACAACTGGGGAGGTGGGACAAGCTCCTCACCCAGGCGGCCTCACCTGCAAAGCGAACAGGGGCCTCATGAGAGATGGGAAGGAGGCGGCCGTGGCCTTACGTTAGGTATCATCCCAGTATTTGCCTGGAGAAGAAGTGGGGAAACCACGGAAAACCACTTCGAGGATGGCTGAGGTGGAAATCGAACCCCCTCTACTCATTTGGACCACCCGAGGCTGAGTAGACCCCGTTCCAGTCCTCATACCACTTTTCAAATTTCGTGGCAGAGCCGGGAATCGAACCGTGAACTCGGAGGTGGCAGCTAAGCATGCTGAGCACTACACCATGGAGGCGACACTCTTATCAAATAAATAATTAAATTTTAACTATGCAGTCGAACGTCTATATCTCGAATTTTCGATATCCCGAAGTAATTTTAAATTTCACAACGAGGTTCTATGCAATTCATGTCAGGCTTTTTCTATAATTCTAAGTTCTATTATTCGAATATGTAATCTGGGGGTGCGGTGGCTCAGCGGTCTAGCTGTATGCCTCTCACCAAGGCGGTCCGGGTTCGATTCCCGGTCAATGCATGTGAGATTTTCGAAGTGAAATGCCATGTCCTGTGGTTCGGATTCCACGTAAAAAGGAGGTCCCATGGCTCATGATCTCAAGATTAACGGTCACGTTAAACTACAAGCTTCCTTCCTTTTCGAAGTAATCACTTCCAGACATCGAAGTTCAACTGTACATAGAACATAGGCTACTAAATTACACGGAGTTGTTTTTTTTCGGAGGGTGGGTATAAAATGTATTCTTGATACTTCCAGAGTAATGTCACAGAACAAATAAAGAATAAGGAGTCCGGAAGTTGTAGTCCTAGGCAGTGGCGTACGCAGGATTTCCTTTTGAGGTGGGGGGTTCATTAATACAATAGGGTAATTGTGTACATTATTAAAGGGGCAGATGACCTTGCTCTTTCGCCCCTTAAAACGACAGTCATCATCATAATTAAAATGATATTTCGATTAATATTCATAAAAATCAATAGTTAAATAACCGTTCCCTTTGTATTAAAACTATTTTAGACCTCATTATTTTTCGACACGCCGGCCCCGTGGTGTTGGGGTAGCGCGCCTGCCTCTCACCCGGAGGCCCCGGGTTCGATCCCCGGCTCCGTCAGGGATTTTAAAACTGACGTGAGGGTTGGAACGGGGTGCACTCAGCCTCGTGAGGATAATTGAGTAACTGTCTGACAGTGAGACAGCGCCCCGATCACGAATACCAAGATTAACGGCCGAGGGGACCCGACGCGCTGATCACGCGTCACCCCAATATCTGCAGGCCAAATGGCTGGGCAGCGGTCGCTTGGTCGGCCTTAGCCCGTCATGGGCTGGATAGTGCCAGGGGTTGACTTTTTTTTTATTATTATTTTTGGACACAATAAAAATAAATAAAAATCTAAACAATTTGGAAAACAGTAACTAGATAATTAAAATTGAAACGATGCAGTGGTATCATCATGATCATAGTTACGTGGCTGCTTAAAGTAGCCTATTATGTGAGAGAAAAATAATGTTTTGTTCTCCAAGTTCCTACTGCCGTTACTATTGACTCTCAAAAACTGCCTATAATGATGACTTTATATGTATCATTAATTGCAATAAATTTAAGAAACTCCTCATGTACTGAATTATCTTTAAGGAAACGGACACACAATTAAAGCAACCCGAAGCGACATTGAAAAGGTTACCGATCGCACACTTTAACAGTAAAACTGATCCATGGCTGCTCCGACACTGAAGGAGGAGTCTCGCTGCGAGTCGAGTGCAGGACATTTACCATGTGACGAACGTGATCATTAGGGCTCGGATCGATATGCTCGATAAAATCTCCAGATTTGCTCGAAAACCATGTGTTTTATGCTCGATAGATATGCTCGAAAAAACATTAAATGCTCGAGAGATATGCTCGAAAAAAAAACCCACATTATATGCGGTTAAATATGCAGAATATGCTCGAAAAACACTGTTAAAAACTATAGAAAGGAAACTGAAACGAAAAAACCAATAACATACCTTTATATACGAGCTTTATTTCCTAATTGTATGTATTCAAGTTCTTCAAGTATATAAGAGAAGTTTTCTTATAAAAGTTACAGTTTAAAAGTTCATTTACAAAATGTTCAGAATTAGGCGAGTCAATGAAGTAGATCTGCATTGGTCTGTACAACAAGAATTTTTTCTATGTGTACAGTTTTGAATGATTTTCTTAAATCAGTCAATAAAAGTTTCAATGACGAGAACGACCTCACTAAATGTTAAAAACCTGCGGTTCTATTATTCGCACCAGATAGGCTTTTCAATAATTATTTCTGTTTTCGAACCTTAATGATGGTCAGGGCCCGAATTCGGGGAGGGGGGGGGGGGAGGGGAGGGGGGAATTCGAAGAAAAACAAACTATTTAGACGAAAACCACATGATTATGCATTTATATGCTTCTATTCTGGAAACCGCGGTTTTATTCATTGATAAGCTCGATAAATTTCAATTCTGTTGGTTCCAGAGAGGTGAAAATACCACCGAAAGGCTTCTTTCCAATCCTCACCTGAATTACAAATTTCCACATTACTACAAAAACCACAAAAACACAGGTTTTCAGCCAAATTCTACCCACACCCAACTACATGGGGCCAAATGAATAAAATCACCATGCCTCTCAAACAAACCATCAAGTATTTTATTTCCGTCTCTATGAAGAACACAGCTATTTATTTTTCAAATATTTTCTTTTGTTTTAAGTTTAGGTTTTCAGTGTGTTTTTGTTGTCGTGTTTTCTGTTTTAATTTTGCTTTTTTTTTTCTTGGTGTTTCTTTATGGTTTCCTATTTGTTCTATTCTGCTTTGGCTTTTGTTTTGTGTTTTATTTGTTTGTTCTGGTTTTGCATGTAATTTTGCTTTTGTTGACTTTTTGTTTTTGATTTCGTGTTTGTTCTTTTTCTGCTTGGGTTTTGTTTTTTAACTTTATTTTTATTTTGGTGTTTGTTTTTTCTTTCGTATATCGAAGCCTTCGAGATGACGTGTTATCGAAGAATGCTACGAATATCGTGGGTAGCAAGAAGAACAAATGAATCTATTCTGAAGGAGCTAAGGATTGCTTCTAAATCATGCTTACTCCTAAACATCCAAAGGCAAATTATGTTGAAATTTTTCTGCCATGTCATCCGGCGAGCCGGCATTGAGAAGCGTATCATCCAGGGGAAAGCTGACGGAAAACGGCTGAGAGGACGTGCCTCGATCCAGTACCTTCACCAGATAAAGAGTCTAACTAATCTGCCACTTCCGAAATTAATGCACACAGCAGAAGACCGCGATGTATGGCGGGGTGTTGTAAGCTCGGTCAAACAGGAAGCGGGCTGCCCGCGCGAACCAGCCCGCCCGACCGCTGCGAACTTTGTGAAAAATGAAAATCCACAGCCTGCTTCCAGTCTCCGACCGGGTCAGGAATGGAATGAATGAAGCCCCCATCTAGCGGCGAGGGTATGAACTGTGCCGGCTGCTGCTGGCCTGACGCACTCCTCTGGGGCATTGATTAAATGAATGACAGATGAAATGAAATGATAGTGGAGAGTGTTGCTGGAATGAAATTTTGACAGGGAAAACCGGAGTACCCGGAGAAAAACCTTTCTGCCTCCGTTTTGTCCAGCACAGATCTCACATGGAGTGACCGGGATTTGAACCACGGGCCCAGCGGTGAGAGGCCGGCGTGCTGCCGCCTAAGCCACGGAGGCTTCGCTCCGAACTGTGTATTGTGTAATATTGCATCATCCTGGTTAAACAGGAGGCGGTCTACCGCGGCGGACCAATCTTGTTCGCGGCGGGCAAGTGAGCAGTTGTGATTTTCCACAAAGACCGCGCGGGCTGGAAGCATGGCCGACGAAACAGAGAGGTTAATTGACCTTGTGCGTATTCCTGTATGATTTGCGTCACCCTGACTACAAGGATGTAGTGAAGAAAGGAGAATCGTGGAAGGAGATTTCGGTCTGGAAATGACCCCAACTCGCAGCATAGTTTGTGATACTCGCCTAACTCCTGTCTTGTTTCATTAGTATCGCTTGACTCAAAGCGAACAGAAGAAGCAATTCTTCTTCGTCCGAGGAACTGCTGGACATGTTGAATTAACAGAAAACACTGTGATATGCACTTGATGGCGATCGCTTTCATACTGGTTCACCTTGACTTGCCCGCATTCAGTTTGACCATTCCAGTCCGCGACGGGCTGCGGACGTTTCGTCCGCGCGGGCAGCCCGCTTCCTGTTTGACAGAACCTTATTGATAACAGAATTGCGTGCAGGGTCACGACGTTCGAAATCGAACTACGACCAAGAAGAAGTAGAAGAAGAAGAGGGTGGGGGCTTGGGCAAAAAGAGAAATAATCTATGAAAGTTTGATCTCGATAGCATTTTATACGTTTTATTTGCATCTGTCAACGTGAAGAGCTTCCGTGGCGTAGTTGGTAGAATGCTGAACTGCTGTGCCCAAGATTGCGGATTCAAACCCGGCCGAAGTCGTTGGTGTTTTTAAGAGCATTAAAATCCTTCAGTGTACCTTCCTTCGGAGGGGAAGTAAAGCCGGTGGTCCCATGTCATAGATTTATGGCATGTAAAAAGCTTGCCACGGTGGGTGAGTGGATATCGCGTCGGTCTATTAACCCCAAGATTGCAGGTTCGCTCCTGACCGTGGTAAGTGATTTTTGAAAGGCGGAAAAAATAGGATACGCATGTCATACGATGTTGGCATGTCAAAGAACCCATTTGAATTCAGTAGGCGAGTTCATAATGGCAAAATTAATCTCGGGAGTTTCCGCCAACACAAAGTTCCTCATTTCTCTACTAGAAGGAGCTTAGATATCTAACATCTAACCTCCTTGACTTTCATAGTCAAGGAACAACGAAATTCTACATGCAAGCTACCCTCTGGGTGTCAAATAACAAAGCTTGCACCCGGCACCCGAGGTCATACGATATTATTATTATTATCATCATGGCATGTAAAAGATCCTTCCAAAGACTAAACTTGTGTGGAGCTAAATTGTCAGGTTAGATTTCGTCAGAACGGTCTCTCAAAGTTCCAACGTTCACCACTAGGTATCATTGGCATCTGGTGGCGAAAGTTGGAACTACTTGAAATTCAACGGAACTTGTACGGTAGCTCGCCCTAAGGGTGTCCGCTGGAAGCAACTACAGTCTCAGGCGAGCCCAACACACAGATTACCTACTACTACAGATAGCCGACGGCCATGCTAATATTTGGCACCTAAGACTTCAGCGATGTCTGGTGTTTGACCGCGGTACTAGTTGACGTGTAGCACGGCCGTGCGGGTAGCCTACCCCACCCCTTCCCCTCGTTCCGCTAAATATTCTCGTCCTAAATGCTCTGCCCACTTCAATGTTCCGAAAATCACAATCTTCCCAATACTTATAGCACGTTTGTATGTGTGGAGATAATCATTATGATCTACAATAAATAAATCACATTCAAAATACCAATAACAGTTTTTTTTAATAATAACTAAGTGGGAAATTGTGAATTCCAGAACTCTGAAATGAACAATCACAGCATTTAGGACATGTTGGTTAGTTATTGTTGTTTTAAGGGGCGGAACTACGAGGTCATCTGCCCCTATTTTAGGACATGACCTCATCAATAATTTACATGTTTACATTTCTTTCAGTTGCAATTGGAGCATATTGCATTGGTGACAAGAATTAGGCTACTAAAAGGCCTGCAGCATATTATTACTCACCTTAAAAAAGGTCCTTTCCAATTAACCACATTAGGCCTAATTAGGCCTATAACCAATTAGTTATTAGAATAAACTGCAAAGGAAAAGTACTGGGAAGGGAGAATATTCATATCTTAAAATGCTTGATGCTGTTAGCAATAACAGTAAAATGTTAAGAGAGAATGCTAAGTAAACAGGTGGTGTAACCAGATCACACTAAAATTGTTAGTGCACTTAGTGCCAAATTCATTGGGAGACTGAAATTTCAGAAAACTAATTGGATAATACAAAATCTCTATACAGTAGTTCATTTCATATTCCCTTTAAAATATATCCAGTTCACCAATTTTTACAGGGTGAAATACAGTAAGTACGGTACATAAAAGAAATCATCGCACACTAATACAGTAAATTCTATGACATCCTGTGAAGGGGAAAGGAGAAATAGGACTTTCATTGAAAAACAAGAAAAACACTCAATACTGCTAGAAATCATCATGTTTTATTTAAAAAGTTGTCAACGAAGAAAAATAACAGCGAAAGCCAAGATCACACTTAGCAAAAATACAGAAATCAAATCTGGTCCTCCTAAAAGTACATGTTGAGGCATGTTCATTTCTTCTTTCTTGCCAAGGCATAACAGTAGGCTATAGCACAGGATAATAAACCTCTTCCTTCCTTTATGCCATGGCTAACACTGACGAACAGCAAATTCCTACAACACATGCAAGTTTGTATGTTGAAACAGTAAACTTAATGAAATATGTAATGCTTCAAATGGAGAACTTGAATTTGCTGACATGTGTATGGTTGCACCTACTTTAACTACATTTTAAAAGAATCTCTTATTGTAGAATCATTGTGTTGTTGATATTAATTCATTTAGCCCCATGTATTTGGAAGTATGTAGGATTTGTATGATAATCTGTGTTATTGTAGTATCTGTAGTAGTGTGCACTGCTCGGGTCTAAGCTGCGTGAACCTGAGAGAAATGTGCATCGTAGTGGTGTTGACGAGTGATGAGGTTCCTTGGTCCGTGCATAGTACAGAACCAAATACATTGGTCGGTGACTCACTCACTCATTCCTAACACCGGAGTGGTTTGAGCAACAGCCCTAGTTAGCATTATTGGAATAGAAAGGAATACCAGATCACGGTGGGCTGTTGACAGATCCTTCTCTTCTCGCCTGACCCTCCTCTGCTCTATCTCCTCATCCCGCAAGTTCATAGAACATGGAAAATGGACCCGAGCAGTATAGCCTACTTTTTGTAATTCAGATGACGAGTGGAAAGGAGGCAGCCATTGCCTTAAGTTAGGATCAATCCCAGCGTTAGCCTGGAGTGGAAGTGGGGAAACCACGGAAAACCACTTCTTGGATGGCCGAGGTGAGAATTGAACCTACCTCTTCTCAGTTCTGGCTCACGAAGCTGATTGTGAGTCGTTCCAACACTCAGACTAGAAATAAATTACTTGGAAACTAGCCCAGGACCTCAGGAGTGGCAGCTACCACACCACAAGGTGGTATTATGGTAGCACTGAATGAAACTAGAACGAGTGATAACATTCTCCATAAGGGGCAGATGACCTCGTAGTTCCACCCCTTGAAAGAACAATAACTCATTAGCTATAGGTGTATTTTCCAGAGTTGGAATCTGACAGTTCAGCGCCACTGGGCAAAAACAGCTGACGACTAGATCGCTCGCATGGCTTGTTGCCATGGAAACTATACCGCGCTGCCAATTTCATGATGATAATAATAATGATGATAATTGTTGTTTTAAGGGGCCTAACATCTAGACTGCCAATTTCAATTATGCTATTTAACCACGTGCTTGTTGCCGATCAGTCGCTTGTTCGGTTGCCTCCAGTGCACACTCACCTTGCTGCGTTTCATAATCTGTTGTTTTTATGAGTTATAATTGTTTGATTTAATTCGTTAATTACTTTTTCGTGTAGGATTTATACTTATTTATACTTTATACTTATACTTCATTAGAGAACGTTATTTATGTACACACATCAAAAAAAGTTTTACATCACCTCGGTTCCAAGAGTTCCGGAACCGTTAAATACAAAGGGAATAGAGATCAACACAAACAACATTTCAGCTCGTTTTATTGCTCATGAGACCCACACATTGCATGTTGTACCATCATACAGCTAGACTTTCAGCATTTGTGGTCCAGATTGCAGTACACACCACTACCTCTAATACCCAGTAGCACGCCCTCTTGCATTGATGCATGCCTGTATTCGCCGTGGCATACTATCCACAAGTTCATCAAGACACTGTTGGTCCAAATTGTCCCACTCCTCAACGACAATTCGGCGTAAATCTCTCAGAGTGGTTGGTGGGTCAAGACGTCCATAAACAGCCCTTTTCAACATATCCCAGGCATGTTCGATAGGGTTCATGTCTGGCGAACATGCTGGCCACTGTAGTCGAGCGATGTCGTTATCTTGAAGGAACGCATTCACAAGATGTGCACGATGAGGTCGAGAATTGTCGTCCATGAAGACAAATGCCTCTCCAATATTCTGCCGATATGGTTGCACTATGGGTCGGAGGATGTCATTCAGGTATCGTAAAGCCGTTTCGGAGCCTTCCATGACCACCAGTGGCGTACGTCGGCCCCACATAATGCCACCCCAAAACATCAGGGAACCACCACCTTGCTGCACTCGCTGGACAGTGTGTCTAAGACGTTCAGCCTGACCAGGGTGCCTCCAAACACGTCTCCGACGATTGTCTGGTTGAAGGCATATGCGACACTCATCGGTGAAGAGAACGTGATGCCAATTCCGTGGGGTCCATTCAGCATGTTGTTGGGCCCATCTGTACCGCGCTGCATGGTGTCGGGGTTGCAAAGCTGGACCTCGCCATGGACGTCGGGAGTGAAGTTGCGCATCATGCAGCCTATTGCGCACAGTTTGAGTTGAAACACGACGTCCTGTGGCTGAACGAAACGCATTATTCAACATGGTGGCATTGCTGTCAGGGTTCCTCCGAGCGGCAATCCGTAAGTAGCGGTCATCCACTTCAGTAGTAGCCCTTGGGCGGCCTGAGCGAGGCCTGTCATCGACAGTTCCTGTATCTCTGTACCTCCTCCATGTCCGAACAACATCGCTTTGGTTCACTCTGAGATGCCTGGAAACTTCCCTTGTTGAGAGCCCTTCTTGACACAAAGTAACAATGCGGACGCGATCGAACTGCGGTATTGACCTTCTAGGCATGGTAGAACTACAGACAACATGAGCAGCGTACCTTCGTCCTGGTGGAATGACTGGAACTGATCGGCTGTCGTACCCCCTCCGTCTAATAGGCCCTGCTCATGCATGGTTGTTTACATCTTTGAGCAGTTTTAGTGACATCTATGAACAGTCAAAGGGACTGTATCTTGGATACAATATACACAGTCAACGTCTATATGCCGGAGATCTGGGAACCGAGGTGATGCAAAACTTTTTTTGATGTGTGTATGTAGCAGTGTTAGTGTCAGTTCCGAGCATCAGGCGAACCATTAATTCCATTCAGTCGCGCGCAGGAGCGTAGGCTACCGCCTCTGCTCTTGTAATTAGTAAGACTACTGTGATTAGCTTCTGTCTTCTAAAGGGTGACTTAATAGTCTACACAATGAGCCTATATTTTGTAATACAATTGTGTGTTACTTGTGACTTGAAACTTATTCTACAGGAAATATAAATAACGAAATATCAAGGAAACAATCATGTGTTGTCGTTTCGCTTTGATCATTTTTGCTTTATGATAGTATTCGTAATATTGTTATTGCTATTCATTACCATAATTTAGGCCTCTCCTCAATTTGACGGGCTAATATTTTATTTTACAGTTTGCACCGAACAGATTTAAGCATTGGTTTGTTTAAGATTTTTGAAAACCATCTGAGTAAGAATGTAATAAATGTAGTAACGGTGCTAATGATATTATGAGGATGAGGAAAAGAGCAGGAGGATGGAAGTACGCACGTGCTGGCCAGCACCGCTCTCTGTGACCCATCCAGCCGTCCCAAAAAGAATCACGACTTATATAGGCAAAATTACAGCTGTGGCTGCCATTGTTCACATCAACTATCATCAAAACAGTACTATCAACCTCGCCAACACCTGACCATTCTAACCTTCGTTTCGTCCAATCCAATGGTTTTTGACAATGGTTACAGCTTAACGCGTCCAGATCAATGATTATTTTATCAACAGTGATTTTGTATGCCACTTTTTTTTATCAACAGTGATTTTGTATCCCACATGTTGGCAACAATTTGTGCGCC
Organism: Meconema thalassinum; assembly: GCA_946902985.2. Classification (NCBI taxonomy): domain Eukaryota; kingdom Metazoa; phylum Arthropoda; class Insecta; order Orthoptera; family Tettigoniidae; genus Meconema; species Meconema thalassinum. The sequence continues at coordinate 58,791,917 of OX336394.1, forward strand.
TCAGTGTGTGCCGCTAGAGTGGACCTTGTTGACAGTTGAATGAGATGCAAGCGCTGTCGGAACATGGCAGCCGTTTTTAAAAGATCAAAATATAGAAACACATATTTACATACTGGGCGCCAGGGAATGTTGTCCGCAGTGCCTACAAGCTGCTGCGAGAGATTACGTCACCAGTTACGTTGGCAGCACGGCTGTCACTTGTATCATAACAAACAGTAAACTTTATACTCACCCAGCCATTCATAACATACTGTTGCAATCTTCCAATAATATAACTATACGCACTGACGATTTCGACAGCCCACAGCCCACGCATGTGGCCTTCGCCCTATCAGGGACACCGTGCAGCGAACTAAACTGCTGACGCAACCTCTCGCTTCTGCACGTAGCCACTGCGGAGAACTTTTCCTGGCACCCTGTACTTTAGCACATATATATGATGTGCAGTAGTGACCAGGGTTCCTAATTTCAATAGGCCTACGTAATATCGCCCAGAAGATGAAACAAGGAGACAAGGTATGTAAAAGTCACATTCATGTCTGATGCAAGTGTATAAGCTGCGTTCTACTTTCATTCAGAATTAATACCTAGGTAAAGTAACATGTGGGAATAAATATACTAGCTAGCCTATATCAACCATTACATTGGCATACAATAAACCAATTATATTTGTATTGTTTCTATCTCGCTGTTACAGAAAATCATCGACACTAATTACCAAGAATATAATCGGCCCCTTATAGAGAATGTTATCGCTCGTTCTACTTTCATTCAGTGCCACCTTAATTCTGAATGTAAGTGGAACGCGGATTATACACTTGCAGCAGACATGAATGTAACTTTTACATACCTTGTGTCCTTGTTTCATCTTCTGGGCGATATTACATAATGAAATTAGGAACCCTGGTCACTACCGAACCTCATTATGTGCTAAAGTACGTAAATATGTTTTTCTATTTATTGATATTTTAAAAACGGCTGCCATGTTTCGGCACCGCTTGCATATCGTTCAACTGTCATCAAGGCTCACTCTAGCGGCACGCACCGAGGCGCACACATTGCTGCCAACATGTGAGATACAAAATCACTGTTGATAAAAAGAACTGGGATACAAAATCACTGTTGATCAAAAAAGGAAGTTCATCGGGATGCGTTGAGCTGTAACCATTATCAAAACCAAAGTTGTACGAAAAAAATATACATATTTATTACAGCGGAGCGATATACTGCATAATAATCACAGAGCATAACAAAAATAACTCATTTCAGCCGTGGGGAAAAAAATCATTGCAGAGAAGTGAAAATATTGCACACACTAGCCTAATTAAGAGCAGTGAACTGAGTGCTGCGCACTAGAGACTAAACTGGCCACTTCTTTGTTTGGCAGTACTGTTATGGTATTGTTTTGAAGATGATTGATTTGAACAATGGCACCCACAGCTGTAATTTTCGCTAGCCTATAGCCTATATGCTCTGATCCTATTTGGGATGGCTGGGTGGGTCACAGATGGCGGAGGAGGAAACATCTATTAAAACATCGCTCCCCGATTTATTTCTCATCGTTTCATAAGGTATTTTGGCTAATTCATCTATTATAGAGAATGTTATCGCTCGCTCTATGTTCATTTAGCGCTACCTTTATTTTAGTAAAACACAGAAGCTATTTATTAATGTAATGGACATCTATGATTGATCCATCCCATAGGACTGCCTCCCTCACCTTTTAATAAATAACTAAAATTTTAATCCTGTGATTAATGTAACTAATCCACATGTGAGTCCACATGGGTCACTAATACCCAAAATTCCTCCAGCTTGATATTTGGGGAGTGGGTGTAGGTGGGAGGTATACCTCACCCCACACAAAAAAGAAAATTGAACCACATATTAGGCTTACACACATCATCCAATAAAAATAACTAGGCCTAGTTTCATTAAGTCAAGGTTTTGGATCAAGAGATCTTACTAAAAGAATACTTAAAACATGGCAGGTGTCAGATTGGCCGAGTAAGTAGGCCTAATTAGACAGTAATTACCAGTTTCGAACACTTCAAGTCGCTTACAAATTGATTAGGTTATGTTAGTCGCATCGTGGTCATTGTAGGCCTACATGTTACAGCCCACATGCTGTACGATTAATTCAAGTGTACAAAATTAATGAATGAATTAATAAAACAGTGCATTCTACTCCGGGCGGTGAAGGTCACACTTTACCCATCTAGGGCTGAGATGTAGAACTACAGAACTGCCAGTGACAGCGAGACAGAAGGTAGTCCCAAAGACTATTTTACAAAACAATTAATTTTCTTTTTAAACAGTTACAGCTGAGAGCTGACTGTAGGATGATCACAGCATTGCTGACTGTTTCTGAACACACAATAGCGGTATAGTACTCAGAGCGAGGGGCAGAGCAAGATACGTCACATTATCAAGCTTTAGCACGCTTACTTTTCAAGATCGAATTGTTTGTGGAGTTTTCATGAGGACACTGCCGTGAGTATAGAAATGTGGGAACTCTAAACCAAGATATAAACTGGGAGCATAGCGTCCCCAATGGGGGGTTGCAGCAACTCTGGAGGTTGGAGATTTGAGATTTGATTCCCCGCACTGACAGAAGCTGTCCTGAGCGTTGTTTTTCCATACTCCCTCCCAGTGGCGATTACTCCATGTAGGACGTGAGGATCATCACTTTAAATTTAATTTAAATAGTGCCATCAAAGGAACCTGACTAAATAATTACAGAATAGCCTAATTATTGATACATACCTTGAGTCATCAACTGAGAAGCGATGAAAGGAGCGTATCTCCAACCTCTACTTTTGCAGCCAAGAACACAAGATTCTGAGTGATGTTTTTCCATAACCTGCATACAAAATATACAGAATGAGGTCCAGAAACCATGAAATACAAAATCTAACAACAACAAAATTAAATTAAAGTCATTAAATCTAGCCTTCTACGACTACGGAAGTCCACAAATAATAATGCATGGCTCTCATAAGAATCCTATCGATAATATCAGCACTCTCTTATGAAAACAAATGAATAATACATAATGCATTATCGGTTCTTACCTCAGATGTGGAAATACCGGTAGGTCCTACTGGTTTACAGGTTACATCCAATTGAAAACGCCAAGATTACGGCACTTCTTTTTCACAGGACATCAAGAAATACATGTATTTAAGGCGATTGATATTGATAATTGTTGCTGTAAGGGGCCTACCTTCTAGGTTATCGTCCCCTATTTAAGGCGAAATCAATCGAAAACTCGCGGGAAGAAATATTGCTGTAATGTACAGAAAATGTAAATACACCGCCATGTTTGAACATAAGTATTTCGCAGGAAGGCAATGCCGCCAACCGACAAAAATAATGTTTATTTAATGATAAGTGCCGTAATTATCATCTGTGAGCAAGATAATTGCAAGGAAATGTCAATTAGGAATTATGTGTATATTTATTGACTAAATATGGGGATATGTTTGCAATTTAATTACAACGTGTATCATGCATATGTTGGCACGACGATATACAGCGCACCATACGACTGGCCGCGCTACTACACCGAAGGTGCCAAATAATCCCTATCTGGTTGACACCCCCTGGCCCAACATGTCTTCGGACACTCCCGGCACTAAAATCCATACAATAAATAAATAAATAAATAATAACGTGAAAAAGCTCGAAAATGAACAGTTTTACTGAAGCAAGGGTTCAGATTAGGTAACACTAAACGTTTTACACCAGTAAAGGGAAATGTTCTTGAATTTTTACGTTTAGACGTACTGTACATAATCCTGTCGTTTGTCAACAATCCGAAGATTGGTTTAATTCAAAATATACATTTCAACGAATTACATATGGTATTTTTATTTGGCTCTAGGGGAGGGGGGGGGGGGGGGTTGGTACCCCCTAATCACCCACTCCCCGTAGTTACGCCACTGGTCCACGCCAATAAATTTAAAAAAAATTCTTACTATAGTTCATGAAATAATATTTGAACTTTGTATAATGATAGCAACTGGTAAAAGTAATGCAATTCCTACATCAAAAATTAGAAAGTTAGTTAGTTAGTTAGTTAGTTAGTTAGTTATTGATTGTTGTTTTAAGGGGCGGAACTACGAGGTCATCTGCCCCCCCCCAAAAAGAAAACAATTACGATTTATTTATTTAATATATTACAAGCAACAAAAGATAGGCCAGAAAAAGGAGAAACAAGACAATTACAACTACCAAAAAAAAAGATACGAGCCTTACAGTAGTCGCATATGATGTGTAACATCTGACATGTTATTCTACCTTGAAGTTGTTCCCGTTTTTATTAACCTTGACATTCATCAACACACAAAAAATCTTTTTATTTTTTACACTCCCATAGTACATAACAATTCCAAGACTCTCTTTTTTCTTCACTGCCTACTTGATATTTCTACTCTCGCACTGCCTTCTTGATACTCTGCTGTTACAACACTCTCCTGTCAGTAACTAAGTTACGTTAACAGAGACTGATTTTTTTTCTTCACTGCCTACTTGATATTTCTACTCTCGCACTGCCTTCTCGATACTCTGCTGTTACAAAGTAATCCGTATGTGGTAAACATTCCACATGGCACCACTGCCAGCTGGATCACATCCCTTCTGGCTGCTTGGCAGTGCGTCTTACACACTTCCGTCCGATCCACTTCCGTCCCATTTTTCAAAATCACTCCCACAAAAATATCCTGCAACCGAGTGGAAAGATGTTACACATCAAAAAAGATACTAGGATAAACATTGTCATTTCTGATAAACATTAAGTTGTTCCACACAAATATTGGTGTATTCTTTGGAATACACGGTAAGATAGAGTAAGCTTTTGCTTCTCTTTGCTATAGTTCATTCCTTCCCTTTTCTCAAAAACCAACAGTGATCTTCTGATTTCTCCTTGCTGTTCATGTCTCTTATGTTACCTGTGAGTCTGTTCTAGAGATATATCTTCCATGACCCACCTAGCGTCATCTAGCAGAGAATCTCTGAAGTTCCTAAATTCTTCCCTGTACAAGAGGACTTCTTAATCAATCAGGTCACCAGACCTCGTCGCCATCGCCAGCTAACATCTCCGTGATCAAGAGAACTTCATCTACTTTTTCACCCTCCATGCTGCGCTAGTGTTGCCTGCTATCGACTCTCTGAAGATTATTTCATCAAGAGAAATTAACGTTTCAATGTTGGTTATTCTTATATGTATTCCTTTTGTCTCCTACCCCCACTCTTTTCCCTTCCCTGGTCCCTCCGTGCTTCGTTGAGCGTGTCTCACTTGTACGTCGGAAGTCGACCTCGTCAGTTAGAGCTCCACTCAAGCTCGCCTCCTCAACTTGAGAGGCAAACTTTTAAATTCTACGCCATGTTAGAATTTTAGTATCAACCGTCAAAGGGAACATCTCCTTCGCCATGAAGCAAAGCTAAGTACTACTTCTACGTTCTTCAATTTATTTTAATGGATTTTAAATAGCTACATGCTTTTTAATGATCATTTTATAGGCAGTGTGATATTTCTATATTTGGGGCAATAATCATCCTTCGCGGAATTTTCTATGTTGAGCTTTTGTCTATCTAAGCCAATCTTAACAGGAAACAGCATTCCTTATGCTTATTAAATGAGATATTTTCTCACAACGTGGGATACCATTAAATTACCCACTGTCTATAAAATACTTAGCTTGTTCCACCGCTGGACTAACTTTTGCCCTATTCTTCAGTCATGATCGCTCTGGAACCTTCCAGAATCTGCACTCTATCTATCAGTTATACTGTCATGTATTTTACACTCACATGTGGGAATACTTTTTCAAACTAAGGAATCTTCCTTATGAACTACTAATCAATATCTAAATTTTCTTCCTCCGTTGGGATTTTCTCTGGCGCATTCAACTATAATCTACAACTTTCTCAAGCAATAGACTCTCGCAAATCTAGTGTAACTAGTTCTTTTCCATCATTGCAATAACTTTCTTTGCCTTAAACCTTTTGTGCTACTACAGTGAACTTTTCATCTATTTCAACAGACTATAGTGAAAATAGTGCTTGTTCAACCTTTCATCCGCGTCGCGTTCGTCCGAATACTATAAATACGGCCATGAACACTTTTCCTCAATCCTATTTGATCTTTCCCAAACCCCTTACTAACAAACCAAAATAATCAAATTGTTACTTTAGGTCTTTTTTCAATGAGGTGTCACTCTCAATTAGTGCCCTCCCTCATTTTTGCTCTATGTACCACGAATTAATGTCTGTAAAACTTCGTGTCTAGTACACGCCTTAAATTATATTGTTTCTCCCTACTAATTTGGGAATACAATTCTTTCAACTCATAAGTGAGTTATCTCTAGGTTTCACGAAAGGGAAACTTGCCCCATTTGTCTCGTGATCCCCACTTAAACATAGGAGTTCTAGAAACTTCCTTTCGATTGTTCTCTTCAGGTTTCACAATAAGTGACCTGCCTTATTTGTATAATAATTAAAATAATTCAGCATTAATACAAGAAGTTATAAAAACTTCTATTTTATTCTTCCTGCTTTTCGTTGTTGTTACTTCCGAAGTTGTTACTCTTTCTAGATACTTATTTAGAAATTCTTAAAGTACACACCTTGTACTTGGGTGATTGTCTAACTTTAATTACGTCAGTTATCTTTAAATTTTCCTTTTATTTATCTTCGTCATTTCAAAATCTTACGAAGATTTTAAAGTATATAAAAGGTTTGAAACCAAAAGAATTGTTAATTGCCTGGCGCAAGCTTTAGATGTTTTCGGAGGTCTGTGACCCCATTTGTTACAAAATCAAAATTATATATTTGTTACCAAACTACTACCCAACATTGTTAAATAAATTAAATATTTGTTTTTGGATTTATCATTTCTCAAACATAACGGTTAGGCAAGGTCCTGTCTTCCTTGACTCTTCCCACTTAATGCAAATAAATCTATTGATAGGGTTTTCACCACTTGTTGCATTTGAGCAAAAACTCTTAGTTGGTAACTTAGTAAAGTCTCTCTTAGCTTTAATAGCTAATTCTAACTGGCCAGTAAGGCAAGCATAGCTCGCTACGCCAGCTTCCTGCTTGTGGAGATTCTCTCCAACACTTATGGTTGGTTTTTCAAAATATAAGTGTTTCTCATTGTCTAAACTTTTAGTCGGCGCCTTGCTGGGTAAAAGCTTAGCCATTTCTGAATGCAACTATTGGTATACTTACGAAAATTATTCCCAAAGGTATAATTGCTTTATCCCTATCCTTCTTGGAAGCATTTGGTCGCTCTTTAAGAATTCTACAATTTCGAAAACTAAAATATCGAAACTGATTCAAATTATTGGCATTCTTCAAATTACTTGTTAAGAAACAAACTCCTTTGAACAGATACACAGTAAATCTGTTACTCTTTGTCTTGCCAGACCATCACCCTTCCCCATAGTAGGCATATGTATGCTTGAGAGGGAATACACTACAGCAGCTTTCTCGAGAACAGCCCAAGTTCCAGCTGCGTTTCCCGTTAGCTTTGCCCAGGTCCCTACCCATTTTAGGTATCGGAGAGCGGATTTGCAGTGGCAGCCGCCTTTGAGTACATTTAAAGTTAAAATTATAACTTCTTTTGGACTCTCGTCCTATTTCTCCATCCTTTTTCTCCAGTCCGAAACCCACTTCCTTTTCTTCATCATCTTCCCTTGGGGGTTAGGTTATTCCCAAGCTAATAATCTACCCAAATATGAATTTAATTATATTTGGCCTGACCAGTATGCGGCAAGTTCACATGCTTCTGTGGTAGCATCAATTACATTCTGGGGAGAGCATGTAGTTGGACATTACCTTCAGACTAGAAGATGGCTCATTGTCCGTTCTTCACCGCAATTACAAATACGATAATAAAAAAGAATGGAAGAGAAAAAGGTAGACGTGCAGAACTTTTTGGGTCAAATCCATATTAAAGTGGTGAACATTTTTCTAGATCATTAGGCCCTAATAGATTCTTTTGAAAGCATGGAATCTAGAATTATAACAACTATTGCTAAGGTAAAAGAGCCTCCGTGGCATAGGTGACAGAACACCGGCTTCTCACCGCTGTGTCCGTGGTTCAAACCCGGTCACTCCATGTGAGTTTTGTGCTGAACAAAGCGGAGGCAGACAGGTTTTTTTCCGGGTACTCCGGTTTTCCCTGTCACAAATTTCATTCCAGAAACACACTCCACTGTCATTTCATTACATCTGTCATTCATTTAATCATTGCCCCAGGGGAGTGTGACAGGCTTCGGCAGCCGGCACAGTTCATATCCTCGCCGCTAGATGGGAGCTTCATTCATTCCATTCCTGACCCGGTCGGTCGACTTCAAGCAGGCTGTGGCTTTTTATTTTCATTGCTAAGGTAATTGAAATGATAGATATAATATCATCATCATTTACTAGAGGCAAAGCCTTGCCGCTGCCATATTTGATGGTTTTCTGCTAGTCTATTCATGCTGCCATAAGAACCACAAGCCAGTTCTCCAATGGAGTTTTTGATGTACGACATCCTTGGTTTCTTTCCCAATACTTAGCCGTCGATAATGGTTTGGAGAAGAGAGTCGTGCCTGAGTATATGTCCAAGGAACTTTGATTTCCTGTTCCTTATTGTTTTTAGTAAACATCGATCCTCCTTCACGTCCTGCTGAATAAGATCATTTCTTTCCTGTCCATCCAATTTGTTCTTGTCATTCTTCTTCAAAACCACATTTCTGCAGCCATAAGTTTTGTTTTCTTCAGTTTCCCTAGGTTTTGCGTCCGTACAGTAAGGCACTCCAAACAAAGGTCTTGGGAAATTACTTTCTAGTCCTCAAACTAAGGTGATTATTTAGCAATAAGTTATTTTTATATAATACTAGCTGTACCCGGCATGTGTTGCATTTATTTTCGCGCATCCATCATAGAACAGTGCGAAACGCGTAAATAACTCAAATTTCCGTAGAAATTCAGAAAAAAAAAAAGAGGCAAACTTTCATTTTTATATAGAGATAGACTGCACCGCTCGGTGTTGACCGTGTTTTAATGCACAAATTTAGGTTTTACTCGCTAACCGTTGGAGATACACGAAAAGTGATACGGACCTTTCGGATAGGAAATTAAATTTTAAAGCTCGCATGCACCATCAAAAGTTTGCTATTTCTTAGTGTTCTCTTTTTATTTGAAATGGAAATATGAGATTTTGAAATCAAAGGGTGTAGTGACGTCACTAAAATGGTCGCCATTTTTAAATAGTGCAAAATATCGAAATCAAAAGTAGCCTATGTGTAAACCAGGTAAAACAGCTACATCCATGAAAAATTTCATTTCAATTGGACCAGTGGTTCTTGCGTGATTGAGTAACAGACAGGACGACAGACAGACAAACACCATCTCATAGCAGACTAGCTTTACCCGGCAAGCGTTGCAATGCCAATCAAAGACAGATAGAAAGAAAGGATAATAATAATAATGTTATTGGTTTTACGTCCCTTTTAAGAACTGCGGCTTTTAGAGACGCCGGCGTGACGTAATTCTGGCCCGAAGGGGATCTTTAACGTGCCAGTAAATCTACTGACACGACCCCTCACATTTGCGCACCCTCAAATGCCAATTGGCTGCGCCAGGATTCAATCCTGCAATCTTGGTCACAGCAGGCGAGAACGTTACTGCTAAGAGAAATGTACAGGTATAGAAAATTGTCTGAAATTAGGAAAAGTAGACACAGCTTATCGAAGGATTAAGAATACTTTTGGGGAAAAGAAGACCAAGTGCTGTAATATTAAGGACACAAATGGAAAGCCTCTAACAGATAGGGAAGAAAAGGTTGAGAGATGGAAAGCTTACATAGAGTGCTTGTATAAGGGACATGAGATTGAGAATCATGTAATGGAAAGGGAGGAGGAAATTGATGAGGATGCAAAAGGAGATTTAATATTGAGATCAGAATTTGACAGAGCATTAGAGGACTTAGGCAGGAACAAAGCACCAGGCATAGATGATATACCGATTGAGTTGCTACGCTGCATAGGAGATGAAGGTCTGATCAGGTTATTTCACTTGGTGTGTAGGATTTATGAGACAGGTGAGGTACCCCCTGATTTCAAGAAGAATGTTATCATCCCTAAACCAAAGAAAGTGGGAGCTTACAGATGTGACGATTACCGTACAATCAGCTTGATTACTCATGCTTCAAAGATTCTGTCAAGAATAATTTACAAGAGGATTGAAAGCCAGATAGAAACGGAGTTGGGTGAAGACCAGTTTGGTTTCAGGAGAAATGTAGGAACAAGGGAAGCTGTACTAAGTCTTAGGCTGATTTTGGAAGGTAGCATAAGGAAAGATAAGAGAACGTTCATGGCATTTGTAGACTTAGAAACGGCTTTTGATAACGTTGATTGGACTAAATTGTTTGACATTTTGAAATCGATTGGAATAAAGTACAGGGACAGTGTAACGATTCGATCCCATAGCTGTTATATTTAAAGGGTTATTCATTTATAATTATCATATTTATTATTCTTATTAATTAGTACATCAATGAGATGATTTTTATATCAGATAATTGTAAGCGGTTTTGATTATTATATTCAATTAGATTTTTATTAACAATTACTTGTAAAGAGACGAAGTATTATATATTGCAACAAGACTGGCGATATGGACTAACCCTGTGCGTCACAAACTGAACGACGTAGTAATAATTACACCACGGCAAACTGCGTCATTTTCCTGAGATGTTAAGAAACCCACTATGGTGTAACCAACACGCCATTTTCTACGGTACGTACGCGTCTAAAGATTACAAATTGTGGTGCAATTAGCCCTCGTGAGAGAATGAACACTGAAGAAAGGGAAGCTTACTGGAGGGGGAGACCGTCGAAGACCACGTGACAACGAAGTCATTAGTACCTGCGACTCCGACAAAAGACGCATTGATCTACAGCTCTCAATGAAGTAAGGAAGTTGTAACCTTGCTTTCTGGGTCCTAATGGACTGAGCACCGAGAGTCGACACTGAACGATGTCTTGCCGACATCTATATCAATACATAATGGGTTATATCCCTGATCAAGAGTCTTTCTACAGATGGCAACGTACTTAATGAGGATATTTCATAGTAAATGAGATATCACATCATTTTTTTAAACATAAGCGACGTAACATCGAGATCATCGATCATTTCTTAAATATGACGAATCTTCGACTGGGTGAGCCAACAATTCAATAAAACTATCGTCTCTATTATAATTTAACTTCATTTAACTTTCAATTCATTTTAATATTCATTTTCTTTTAAATAATTAATTGCCGCATTGAGTAATTTTAAATTCAATTGTGTGACTATCACTATTCTGTTTTATTAATATTTTGTTTTTGCATATAATAAATTCATTTTCTTTAACTTCATGACTGTAACTTTTCTTGTAGTTAGTACTTTAAGGCAATCATACTCCTTGATTAAATACGGGATTGGTTAGATGACTTTGTCTCACTACGGCCCGGGTAAGTGGTTCTCGACTCTACTGCTGATAGCCGAGGTTAAATCAATAAATTTCGATTCACTATCTTAAATAGGAATCTGGCGCTCAACAACTTATTATATTACACTATCACAGGTAAGGTCACACCACAGTGTATATTATTTATTCATATCATGTTTGTTTTATTGAACCACAATAGTCATTCACCACGTAAAACGACTCTTTAAAAATGTTACATTTGGCGCCACAAAGTAGGACACGAAAACCATTCGGTATTTAGTCAGAGGAGTGTATAATTTCAGTGCAAATTGTCAGTGCTTTTGGGGGACAGTGAAGTGAAGTGAAATTTTGGACGGGCAATTGTTATACGGTGTACTTCAAGATGTCGGAGGAGGAACAGAGGCAGTTGAGAAGTAGGGATGCAGTCAAGAAAGTTAATTATAAGGAGGTTGATAGCGGTAGCGATGTTGAGAGCGTAGAGAATAATACCAAGATGTCGGAGGTAAATCTTGAGAATAATCCTGAGAGTAATCCTGAAAATAATCCTGAGGTTAACCCTGACACGAATTCAGAGGAAAATCTCGAGACGAATACAGAGGTACATCCTGAGACTAGTGGTAGTCTAGAGAAAGAAAAGTCTATAGAGATTCCTGAAGATCCATTAACTGTGTTTATGAGGGAGATGAATAAAAATAGTAGGGAGATGAAAGAAGATATTGGTAGGCTAAATCAAAATATGGAAGAGAATAAGAAAGATAATTTAGAAAGTAGTAAGGAATTCAATGATAAATTTGAGAAATTAGATAAAGATATGAATAAAAATATGGAAGAGAATAAGAAAGATAATTTAGAAAGTAGGAAGGAATTCAATGATAAATTTGAGAAATTAGATAAAGATATGAATAAAAATATGGAAGAGAGTAAGAAAGATAATTTAGAAAGTAGGAAGGAATTCAATGATACATTTGAGAAATTAGATAAAGATATGAATAAAAATATGGAAGAGAGTAAGAAAGATAATTTGGAAAGTAGGAAGGAATTGAGTAGAGATTTAGGTGAGAAATTAGATAAGAGTAATCAAAAGATGAGAGAGGATATGAGTAAAATAAATCAGAAATTGGAAGAGAATAATGTAAAACTAGATATTGTGGAAACGATGAATAGAGAATTAAGTATGAAGTATGATATGCTACAGGAGAGTATTCAGGGGGTGAAACAGGAAATCAGAGGTGAAATTAAGGAGGAGGTAGAGATGAAGGCTAAAGATATTATTAAGACAGTAGATAAGAAATTAGAAGCAGCAGAAAGTAGGATTCAGGAAAGAATAGTAACTGTGATTGAAGAGAAAATAGCAACTCAAGGTGAAAGTTTTAGCAAATTGGTAGAAGTGGAAACTAGGCAGTTGGTAGAGACTTTAGGGGAAACTGCAGTAGAATCAGTAAAGACAGCCTGTAAGGAGACTATAATTGAAAGTAGAATGGAGTCAGACGAGATTTTAGGTGAAAGCAAATTGGAATTAGCGGAGATTTTAGGTGAAATCAGATTAGAGTCAGACGAGATTTTAGGTGAAAGCAAATTGGAATTAGTGGAGACTGTAATTGAAAGTAGATTAGAGTCATTGGAGATTGTAGGTGAAAGCAGATTGGAATCGGAGGAGATCTTAGGTGAGGAACGGCAAATAGCGGAGATTTTAGGTGAAATCAGATTAGAGTCAGACGAGATTTTAGGTGAAAATAGATTAGCGTCAGAGGAGATAGTAGGAGAAAGCATAGTAGAGTTGAAGGAGATTTTAGATGAACGCAGGATAGCTGTAGAAGAGACTATAGAATGTAGCGAAAAAGAAGTGAAGAAGATGAGAGAAAAGATAGGGATAGAAGTAGGTAAGATAAAGAAAGTACTAAGCACCCAAGAGATTAAGATGCAGACAATCATAGATAAATTAGATAGGCAAACTAGGGAAGAATTTAGTCCTGTGATAGAGGAAGTTAATATGAAATTATTAGTGGCAGAGAAGCGTGCGTTAAGTCATAGTCAGAAGAACATAATTAGTAAACAGGTTAAGAGGAGGAGAGAGATAGATAAGAGCAGAAGCAGTAGTCCACGGCTAAAGAGAGCATTAAGTGATAGTAACGGAGAAATGAAAATGAAACCTAAAGGTAGATATTTTAGAAGTAAAATGAAAGAAAAGAGAATTAAGTTGCTAGAGGAGAAAGAAATCAGGATGAGAGAGAGAAAGAAAGCATATGACGTGCAGTGGCGTACTGAATTAGCCAGACTTGGGGATGTGAGAGGGGGAAAGCCGAAGTACTGTGTTACTATGGATGAATGTAGTACAGAGGAAGTAGAAACTAATGTAACACGGAAGGAATTATGTGGAATTCTAGTTAAAGATAGAATTGAAGATGAATGTAGTAAGAACGGTGAAATGCCAGTGAACGTATTTATGTAAATTTATATTACCGATAGTTACTCTTCCGTATGACTTAAATATTAAGTAATGAAGTTTAATATGACTTAACAGAGGTAGATAAGAAACCTGCTGTGTGTAATTTTAATTCAGTCGTGAAGTTAGGATGGTAAGGGGCGCGTAGTGCCTACGCTTATTGATTTAGATTGACTAAAATTATTTAATTTAGAAGACAGAGGTTGTCGTGCTATTGAGCAATGCAGGTAAGTTGAATGTAGGTCCTTAAACTGCAGGTAAGTTGGATGAAGTAAGAATTAAATTTTAAAAGTAGGAAGGTTATTACATAGGTAAGTAATCGAAAGAAAGTAATAATTATTATGGCAACCATAATTAAGAATATAATGGTAATAAAGATTTAATTCAAAAGTGAGTGAAGATCAGATGATACAGTGGTAATAAAACTAGTGAGTTGAAGAATTAAGTATTGATTTAATAAAGAAGTTTCAGTTGAGGACAGCGAGGTTATCAGCGGATATATGTTGAGAAATTTATAAGTGGTTTAGAATTGTTAATGGTAATGCGTTGTATGAATTAACCAACATCGGGTTGAAATGAGGAAGTAGTAACTAATTAGGACATCTGGTAACTTACTTGGTGACAGATATGTGTGTGTGTATGTGTGTATTTTCACGTAAATGGACGTGAGTTTGAAGAAGTAGGCCAACGAAGGTAATGCCGTTGAGCAAAGTGGTTTTAAAGTTTTGGTAAGATGCCAAATGAAGTTTTTTAAGGAGGAAGTTTTGGTAAGATGCCAAATGAAGTAGGTTGGAGGAAGTTTTTGGAGGATGAAGTAGGTCAGCAAGGTATATTCCGTTGAGCAATGAGATTTTTTATGGTGTCTACGGGACTACGTGAAGTTAATGTTGGGAGTTTTTTTTTAAGTATATATGGATGTATGCACACAAGGTAATAAGAGATTACAAAGGTAATATGGTCCAAGTTTGAGTTACAGTTACGCAGGTTTTAAAGATATTACAAGGCTTGTTATTGAGCTAAACCACTTTGTAGTAAAAAGTTACTGATGATTAATAACGAATTAATGATGTGGTAGATTGTTGTCCTACACACAGGTTAAAGTAAAGATAATAATTATAATTAAAAGGTTGACATAATATTTACTAATATTGAAAGGAATTTGTTATAATTCGACGTTTGAGGATTTAAAGATAAATCTTTTTTTTTAGTAGACAGGAAATTAAAGTTTTATTTATGTCATACGGAGTTAGTAAAGATAAGTTAATATTTTGAAGGAAGAATAAGTTGGTAAGATAAGTGTATACCTAAGGGGTAATAATGAAGTTACAATTAAAGGCAGGTGTAAGTTACGCATTTAATTTGATAGAGAAGAAAGTATCTGAACTGTGTTAGAACTCAGAACTTGCTTTATGAAGTGATTATGGGAGAATATTTGCGAATTAGGAGTGTCGGTGTTATTAACTATCAACTGGAACACTGTCATTATTTTAGGAAGACAATAGTTAGGAAAGCTAAGTGTGATGTTATTATTCCAAGGAATTAGTCGAAGCATGTAAGATTTTTTAGCTGAAATTTAGTGTGTTATTGGTCAGTAAGAGGTGACCTGTAACAGTAAGAAGATGTGGGATTATACCACGAATAGGGGAGGTTTTTTTGTATGTGACGTGTGATGTCACGATGAGTTTTGAGAGATTCTGGTATAGCAAGAGTGAGCTATAGTCCAGGCGGTCAGAACAAGTAGGAAGTGGTGTTTGGAGGACACGGTACTTAATTAAGAGTTTTGAGAGAAAACTAAGGGGGGTTTTTAGGCATTCAGCAAAAAGTCAAATCATGAATAGACTAAGTTCAAAGTATAAGAGCATTAATATTTTGTGGAACGAAATATTTATTCCGAGGAGTTTGTCATGTGTTTTTGTGAAATAGTTTAGTGATATACGTAATTCAGGTATTGAGTAGTATTTTGTCCAAGTCTTAATCATTTTGTTATGGTAAGTAAGGAATGACGTTACGGTAAAGTTATATCTTGACGCTAAGTTAAATTTTATAAAGTGAACGAGAAGTCAGATTTTATGTTTATTGGTGATTTTGAAAATCCAAGTTATTGTTTTCGAGAAGTAGTAAAGAGGAATTATGGTTTTATGAGAAGTTAAGAAGTCGTGGAGACTTAGGAAGTATTAATTTGGAAGGAGGCGGCCGTGGCCTAAGAAAGAATTAAGCCACGAAGGCAGGTGAGTAGTAACTTGGATATTTAAATGAACTGTTTAATAACTGCTTTGAGGTATTTCGATGTCATTATGTATTTGGGGAAATATTTACATGTATGACATATGCACTGAAATAGGAATTGCCTTAGGTATCTTGCTAAGTTATTTTTTTCTTCAATTATTGAAATTTTACTGCATTTGAGTAATCCCTTTATAAAGACGAAAGGAATATTGTATTGTTTGCATCCTATTATCGTGTGCTGTAATAGTTATTATGGGTTAATCAGCTGGTATTACAACAATGTACTTCTACGCCAGACTGATATACAAAAACTACGTTCAAAAGAGATGAAGCCAAAATTGTATGTCATGCATACGATCACCGAAATATAAACGAGTGCAGCGTTGACATATATGTCAAAAATAAAAGTGAAGGGCATTTTATATGTATATTTTTTACAGCTCGTTTAATACATAAAGAAGAATGAACATTATGAACATTTGGAAGAATGAGAAATGATAGTACAAATATGTAAAGTGAAAAGAGTATGTTCTTGTATATTTTTATGTATTGTTGAAGGGTATTATTTGTATGTTGTCGTTATGGGGGTATTAATATTTAAATTTGTATTCATTTGTGTAGGATGTGTAGTGATATAAATAATGTTACATTTTATTTTAAATTATTTATATCAGGGGCGATTGTAACGATTCGATCCCATAGCTGTTATATTTAAAGGGTTATTCATTTATAATTATCATATTTATTATTCTTATTAATTAGTACATCAATGAGATGATTTTTATATCAGATAATTGTAAGCGGTTTTGATTATTATATTCAATTAGATTTTTATTAACAATTACTTGTAAAGAGACGAAGTATTATATATTGCAACAAGACTGGCGATATGGACTAACCCTGTGCGTCACAAACTGAACGACCTAGTAATAATTACACCACGGCAAACTGCGTCATTTTCCTGAGATGTTAAGAAACCCACTATGGTGTAACCAACACGCCATTTTCTACGGTACGTACGCGTCTAAAGATTACAAATTGTGGTGCAATTAGCCCTCGTGAGAGAATGAACACTGAAGAAAGGGAAGCTTACTGGAGGGGGAGACCGTCGAAGACCACGTGACAACGAAGTCATTAGTACCTGCGACTCCGACAAAAGACGCATTGATCTACAGCTCTCAATGAAGTAAGGAAGTTGTAACCTTGCTTTCTGGGTCCTAATGGACTGAGCACCGAGAGTCGACACTGAACGATGTCTTGCCGACATCTATATCAATACATAATGGGTTATATCCCTGATCAAGAGTCTTTCTACAGATGGCAACGTACTTAATGAGGATATTTCATAGTAAATGAGATATCACATCATTTTTTTAAACATAAGCGACGTAACATCGAGATCATCGATCATTTCTTAAATATGACGAATCTTCGACTGGGTGAGCCAACAATTCAATAAAACTATCGTCTCTATTATAATTTAACTTCATTTAACTTTCAATTCATTTTAATATTCATTTTCTTTTAAATAATTAATTGCCGCATTGAGTAATTTTAAATTCAATTGTGTGACTATCACTATTCTGTTTTATTAATATTTTGTTTTTGCATATAATAAATTCATTTTCTTTAACTTCATGACTGTAACTTTTCTTGTAGTTAGTACTTTAAGGCAATCATACTCCTTGATTAAATACGGGATTGGTTAGATGACTTTGTCTCACTACGGCCCGGGTAAGTGGTTCTCGACTCTACTGCTGATAGCCGAGGTTAAATCAATAAATTTCGATTCACTATCTTAAATAGGAATCTGGCGCTCAACAACTTATTATATTACACTATCACAGGTAAGGTCACACCACAGTGTATATTATTTATTCATATCATGTTTGTTTTATTGAACCACAATAGTCATTCACCACGTAAAACGACTCTTTAAAAATGTTACAACAGGAGGGTGATATACAATCTATGCAGAAACCAGACAGCAGTCATTCGAGCTGAAGGACATGAGAGAGAAGCTGGTATTCAGAAAGGTGAAAGGCAAGGCTGCAACTTATCACCCATACTTTTCAATCTTTACATTGAACAAGCAATGAAGGAAATTGGAGAAAAATTTAAAGTGTGAGTGAAGATTCAAGGAGAAATAATTTCAACTCTGAGATTTGCTGATGACATCGTCATCTTGGCCGACAAGCCTGATGATTTGAATGAGTTTTTGAATGGTATGGATTCCGTCTTACGGAAGGAATTCATGATGAAAATTAATAAATGTAAAACAAAAATACTGGAATGCAGCCGAAATAAATCAGAAAGCTCTATGGAGATCAAATTGGCAGGTGAAAAGCTGAAGGAAGTAGGAGACTTCTGTTACTTAGGAAGCAGAATAACCAGTGATGGACGAAGCAAAGAGGATATAAAAAGTAGGTTGGTTCAGGCAAGGAAAGCCTTTCTACAAAAAAAGGAATCTGTTGACATCGAATATAGATTTAGGTATTAGGAAGTCATTTTTGAAAGCCTTTGTCTGGAGCGTGGCGCTCTATGGAAGTGAAACTTGGACTATTGGTGCAGCAGAAAAGAGGAGAATTGAAGCATTTGAAATGTGGTGTTACAGGAGAATGATGAAGATCAGATGGGTAGATAGGGTTACAAACGAAGAGGTATTAAGGCGAGTGGGAGAGGAGAGATGTTTCTGGCGACTGCTAATGAAGAGAAGAGATAGGTTGGTAGGACACATACTAAGACCCCCAGGAATAGCAAGCTTAGTTATGGAAGGAAGGGTATAGGACAAGAACTGTAGGGGTAGACCAAGGTTAGAATATGTTAAACAGATTGCCTCGGATGTAGGGTGTGGTAGCTATGTAGAGATGAAACGATTAGCTCAGGACAGGGAGGCATGGAAAGCTGCATCAAACCAGTCAAAAGACTGAAGACTCAAACAACAAGCGACGCAGCCAGCCCAAGAAAGATAGAAACTGAAGTGCCTTTGGATAAACAATAGTCTTTGTTTCTCTGTCTGGTGCCCCGATCCTTATGCGTTAGGCTGTGCTGAGACATTCATGTCAGGACATGTCACCTCGTGTGAATCAGCAGGCTTTTCTCATTCCTTGCATTGCGGTGTCATAAGTATACAGATTGTGCAATTGGGCTACTGTGGGATTTAAAGGTTCCTGTTATGTCCCTCACCCTTTTGTGTTACATAAATACTTTGTAGCCAGAAACCTTCCCTGGAGTGCACACAACAACTCACCTAAATTTCATCGCAATCAAATGAATGGTATATGAACGCATATGGGACATACATACAGACAGACAGACAGACAGACAGACAGACAGACAATCATGTAAGATTGATTTATATATATATATATATATATATATATATATATACAGATATATACTGTAATTCAAATTCAAACGCTATTGGCTGCTCTCTACGCTCTGTCCCGAGTCATACTTGTGGTCATACGACGATCGACCAAATCCAAATAGGCCACACCGCACCGAGACCAGGCGATGTATTCAGTTGTGGAATTGAACAACGTCACGTCACTTCTCGGACTTGGCTTTCCGCAAACCAGGTGCTTACAAAGCCTTCTTCTGTGTCACCGGGTTGAAGTCATAAAAGGAGTGAACTACGGAGAATTATCAGGATGGATATATACGAAATGTCACGATAAATAACGGATGCGATCTGACTAGATTACTGTATAAAGGCGTCCTTTTTTACAAACCCGCAAAATGTTTTGCGAGTGGTTATATGAAACACGTCTTTTGTATGAAGTTATTGATTTCAGAATTTATATGTCACATGGCTTACGACGTCCAGCTTCCGTCTTGAGGCATATATTATGGTCTTCATGTTTGGGGCCCTTTACTTTAAATAATGTAAAACAAAAATATTGGAATGCAGTCGAAATAAATCGGAAACCTCTATGGACGTCAAATTAGCAGGTTAAAAACTAAAGGAAGTAGGAGACTTCTGTTACTTACGAAGCAAAATAACCAGTGATGGACGAAGCAAAGAGGATATAAAAAGTAGGTTAGCTCAGACAAGGAAAGCATTTCTACAGAAAAGGAAATTTGTTGACATCGAATATAGATTTAGGTATTAGGAAGACATTTTTGAAGGCCTTTATCTGCAGCTTGGCGCTCTATGGAAGTGAAACTTGGACTATTGGTGCACCAGAAAAGAGGAGAATTGAAGCGTTTGAAATGCGGTGTTACAGGAGAATGATGAAGATCAGATGGATAGATAGGGTTACAAACGAAGAGGTAGTAAGACTAGTGGGAGAGGAGAGATGTTTCTGGCGACTGCTAATGAAGAGAAGAGATAGGTTGGTAGGACACATCCTAAGACACCCAGGAATCGCAAGCTTAGTTATGGAAGGAAGGGTCGAGGACAAGAACTGTAGGGGTAGACCAAGGTTAGAATATGTTAAACAGATTGCCTCGGATGTAGGGTGTGGTAGCTATGTAGAGATGAAACGATTAGCTCAGGACAGAGAGGCATGTAAAGCTGCATCAAACCAGACAAAAGACTGAAGACTCAAACAACAACAATAAACTTTTTATTACCCTACGTCAATATTTAGTACATTGAAACTGTACCGGTTCCGGACACACTGCGACCTTCCTCTCCTCAGCGTGGTATAGGATAACAGTAACATACAACTTAATGTAATAATAGAGGATACTATAAACAATGTTGTTCCAAAAGCTCACAGAGTAAAATTAAAAATAAAAAAAACAAATCTGTTACAAAAAGTTTGGAACAAAAATATTAAATAGTATCCTCTATAACAGGGGTTCCCAACCTGGGGGGCGTGGGGCTATATCAAGGGGGGCGTGAAGTGATTTCCGAATTAAGTTTTTTTTAACTCGAATATTACAATTTTGTAAAATACACACTTTTCGAATCTCTCCAGGTGATTGTCGCACCCAGCCAATCGTTCAAAAGCACTGGTAATTGCCAACTGTCGCCACAAACCTCTGCGGAGCCGCCAGGTTGGAGGTGAAATAAGGAATTTGCTGTGTTGTAAGGAGCAAAATTATGCCAATTTTATCGTCTTATTGGCATATCTTTGTGATTTCTTTGAAACTTTGAACAGTTTGAACTTACATTTTCAAAGACATATCTATGCGAGTCTGGATTTTTAACGCTGAGTGTCATAGAAACAAAGCAGAGCTGTCGGCTTGATGTTGCAACTGATCTCCGCTGTGCTCTGTCAAATATCAAACCAAAGGAAGGAAGATTGTAGTTTTACGTGACCGTGAATCTTGTGATTATGAGCCACGGGACCTCCTTTTTACGTGGAATCCGAACCACAGGACATGGCATTTCACTACGAAAATCTCACATGCATTGACAGGGAATCGAACCCGGACCGCCTTGGTGAGAGGCATACAGCTAGACCGCTGAGCCACAAATATCAAACCAAACATACCGAATCTTTCCAAGAGAAAACAGTGTCAACCCTCTCACTGACATTTGTTGACTAATGGATTTGTTGTAAAGGTGTGTTATTTGTATTGTGCCAAAAATGAGGTTAGTATGTAATATATTGGCCTATTCCATTATGTAGAGTTATTAGGCTAGGTCTATATCTTCCGCGTCAATCGAAGAGGTTATAGAAGCGATGAGCCGGGGCGAGGAGAGGGGGGGGGGGGAGGAGGGGGGCGCGATGATCTCCCGTATCTGAAATGCTCTATAATGACCAAAAAAAGTATTATTTTGTATGTTACTGCAGTTACTTGTCCTATACCAGTGTTGGCAAATTACTGTAGTCAAAATAAAAAATTATAAATATAAAAATAGTCAAAATCAACAAACCCTCCCCCCCCCAAAAAAAATTGTCAAAAAAATCTAAAAAAGTGAACAAAAAATAAACGAATATAAATACCGGTACTTAAAATCTAAAAATCTAAAAAATCAAAAGAAAACGGAAATCAGTCGAAATTCAAAAAAGAAACAATTAAAATTAGTCATAAAAGGTCAAAATGTAAAAATACACAAAACATCAAAATTCGTCAAAAGACAAAAAGAAAACAAAAACAATTAGTCAAAAGTAGTGAAAACCATTTCAAAAAAATCCCCCCCTCCCCCCCAAAAAAGTAATAGTCAAAATTTAAAAAAAAGAAAAGTAAGTTAGTTCCGTGAAGAACTATACAGCCTATTTTCATATATCCTACGTATGTTAATTGCCTCAATCAACATACAACATTTCAGTTAGATTGTTGTAGGCTAATAGATAAGTAGAAATTGAGAACCGTCTAAATAATCCAGATGATCACCATGTTGGATTTTCACTTATGTACTATTACATGAAATTAATTGTACACGTGTGGTATTCAAACTTCAATCCCATGATTAGGACACAAGAAGTAAAAAAAGAATTTAATATCACCCACAGCTGCCATCTTGTGGTTATGAAAACAATTGAAGTAAATTAAATACCAGTGGATTAACATTTGTATAAGCATTTAACGTACAAAGTTTCACTGCACTCAGATGGTTAAATCGCGAGAAATGTCCATTTAAATATTTATACTTTGCGTCACCGCCATGTTGGATTTGTGCTTACCACGTTACTGAAAGTCATATAAGTTCATAGCCTCCATGACCATTAAAAATTCAGTTTAATTGTTCTAAAAAATTCGTAGATATTGAGAACCATCTAAATATTTCGGATGGTTGCCATGTTGTATTGTTAAATGTATAGGCCATAGAGTTATGTACCATTAAATGAAAATTATTGCCTAGTCACTTCGATCGCATGATTACGACGCAAGAAGAAAACTTAATTTTAAAATTTCGCACCGCCACCATCTTGAGGTTATGTGAACAATTAACTAAATTAGATGCCAGTGCATTACAATGTGTATAAACCAAGTTTCATTGCGTTTGGATGGTAATTCGCGAGAAAAATCTATTTAAAAGTTTTAACTTCGCTTGGCAGCCATGATCGTTTTGTAGTTAAAAGGTTTTGGAAAAACTCATAGGTGAACTTGTAGTAGTGCCCTTTATCACCGTACAAAATTTCAGGGTGATACCTGTAATAGTTTGGGATATATAGAATGCCGGTGAAATATTTCGCACAGCCGCCATGTTGGATTGGTGAGACGTAAAATAAATTAAAAGTCACGGTCGGGGTTGGCCAAATTGGTCCTATATACTTGCCGAGTTTCATTGAAATCGCTACAGCCGTTTAAAAGTTATTAGAGGGGCACACACACATCCACACAGGCACACATACGCACACACACACGGACAAAAGGTGATCTCATAAGCCTATTTTTTCATAAAATGAAAATAGGCTAAAACGAAAAAATACTGTACTTAAAATCTAAAAAGAAAACGGAAATCAGTCAAAATAAAAAAGCATCATATTTAGTCATAAAAGCTCAAAAAGGAAAAAGAAAACACAAATAATCAAAATTAGTGAAAACCACCTCAAAAATACCAAATAAATAAATAAATAAATAAAAAATTAGTCGTAATCAAAACCAAAATATAACACAAATCAAACAAAATTATTCAAAACCAGTCTCCATTCTGCTAAATAAAAGTTGACATAAGTGTTATTATCAGTTTCTAGGATCATAGTCGTCGCTGACGATAACAACGTTGCAATTAGCGCTTCCTTTAGGGTTAATAACATTTTACCCTCTCCTATAATTTACTTGATTTGAACCGAATAGCGGCTTCCAGTAATATAGGAAAACAGAACTCGGGATCTGCGATGTTTGAGGGCATACGTAGAACAAGGAGTCGATGTGGTCCCTTTGATGTTCTGGTCCGTAAAGAGGCTATCGCGCTAGAAAATAGTTCTCGTGGTCTCCGGTCTTCAGAAGGTAAATTGAGTGTCGTTCTTGCAAGTCAGGGACCGTTGTTTCTCAGTACGTGGCCTCACCATCCGTGCAAACAATTCTCTTGCATTTTCTCAGGTATTTGGGCCACATCAAATGCTGTCCGAATATCCTCATTTCTACGTGGTCCAGTCAGCATATTCATTTCGGTACTTATGAATCTTTGTGACTGATCAATATTCGGTCCCACTCAGAGCCGCTGGCCTAGTGATGTTATTAAAAAAAAAACATACATCTACTCATATATTAAAGATAGGTCAGGGAAGGGATTTTGGAAGGAGGTCTGCTGTGAACCTGTTGAATGGAATTGTCCCGGCCTTTCCATCGTAGTAAATATGGTAATAATAATATCGTATGACCTCGGGTGCCTGGTGCAAGCTTTGTTAATTGACACCCAGGGGGTAGCTTGCATGTCGAATTTCGTCGTTCCTTTGAACGCTATGAAAGTCAAGGAGGTTAGATATCTAAACTTCTTGATACTACAGCGCTTTCAAGTAGAGAATGGAGGAACTTTGTGTTGGCGGAAAATCCCGAGATTAATTTTGCCATTGAACACGGCCTACTGAATTCAAATGCCAACAACGTATGACATGAGTATCGTGATTTTTGTCGCCTTCAAAAATCACTTACCATGGCCAGGGGCGAACCTGCAATCTGGGGGTTGGTAGTCCGACACTATAACCACTCACCCACCGTGGCAAGCAGTAAATATGGTAAACCAGGTTAAACAGTGAACCAAACTCTTTACATCGAAGTCTTGAAACGTTTGCGACAAACAATAATTCGACGTCGTCACCCTGATTTGTGGCATTATCAGGACTGGTTCTTACTGCATGACAATGCGAGGCCCCATACTGCTTTATCTGTTACCGAGTATGAAAATCCACAGCCTGCTTCCAGTCTCCGTCCCCTGACCTCTCCTCTTGTGATTTTTTCTTGTTTCCGCGAGTGAAAAGGCGACTGAAAGGAAAGATTCATCAATATATCGCAGACATCCTACGGTCTGTGACAAATGAGCTTACAGGCATCGCTGTTGACAATTTCCCTGCTTGCATCCAAGACCTCCAGAAACGTAAGCAGTTGTGTATACTGTAGATAGCCAAGGGGACTACTTCGAAAGGAGCTAGGATCATTACTTGGTAAGTGAATTCCCCCCAACTTTTGTCCTGGAACTTTTCTGACAAAGGATGTACTGAATATCATTATCTTTGCTTTGGTAGGTGATTCCCAATTTCTAATTATTATCTGACACACAATAATAAAACTTTGAACAATATTTTATCCTCTCTAAAATTTCTTCTTTTACGTATCGTTTTCTCGTAAGCTTACTTCCGAGATATTTATAAGCTTCTACTTCTGTAATAATTTCTGCACTACACCTTACATCTTTCATCTCGTCACTTCCTCTTAACATATGTGGATCTTGTTTTCAAAACTGAATACCTCCAAAAATTTAAAAAAATAAAAATAAATGGTTGATTCGGTAACATTTGCCTCAGCTGCATAGTATGAAAAAATGTTTTTGAGCAAATGTTAATATTTTCCATTTATAAGACCGTGAGAAAACATGCTCTTCGTTCAAAACTGAATAGCCTATATCCATCACTTATAATACACCAGAATTTCACCAGAATGAATAATGTTTTTGAAAATTTAGGCATTTAATTTCTAATTATACCCATTTATATTATGTTTACAATAAATATCATGAATTAGGATAAATATTTGAGATTATGTGAAATATCCTGCGTTCCATAGCTAAATACAAGAAGCTTTTTTTTTTTTCGAAATAATATCCATTAATTTTTGTTCAAAACTCAATATATCCAATCTTTCTTTTAATCAATAACTTTCGATGTACTAACTATAATTTGGTGCACTTTTGGTGATAGTACGTTGCTCTTTCTAGCCATCTTTCAAACTATAAGGTGCGTTCAAAAAGTAACGAGCCGGAGGCTGTAATGCGCAAACCGGTGACGACATCGGCCAATCGTGGCGTGTGTAACGAGGTGTGGTGCCGACCAGAGCGTGGAAGGTCACAGCCCATCGCTAGAGGGCACGTGTGCACGTCACGTGACGATACAAAGCGAGCAGCAGCATGCATCAATCGTCCAACGCTGCCAGTCGCATTGCAAACAGTGACATGGAGGCGTCAAACGAAGAGCAAAAAGGTGTTGTTCGGTTTCTGACAGCGAAAAGAGTAGGTGGAACGGACATTCATCGCCGAATATCACAAGTGTACGGCGAACACTGCATGTCCCTTGCAAGGGTCAAGGTGTGGCACAAGCGCTTCAGGGAAGGACGGGTGTCGTTAGCCGATGATGCCCGGTCTGGGGCACCCCCCTGCATTACCAATTACAACGTCCAGCTGGTTGATGCACTCATTACCCAGGACCGCCGAGTGACAGTGAACGCCATAGCCGCCGTGGTCGGATTGAGCGTCGGAAGTGTGCACACCATCATGAAGGAACGACTGCACTTGCGGAAAGTGTGTGCCCAACGGGTGCCCCACAGTCTTCAACCACACCAGGAAGCATATCGAATGGCCTACTGTCTTGGTCTTGGTTGGACGACTGATGCATGCTGCTGCTCGCTTTGTATCGTCACGTGACGTGCACGCGTGCCCTCTAGCGACGGACTGTGACCTTCCACGCTCTGGTTGGAACAACACCTCGTTACACACACCACGATCAGCCGATGTAGTCACCGGTTTGCGCATTCCAGCCTCCAGCTCGTTACTTTTTGAACGCACCTTATATATACCCCCAAGGCGCCAGGAAATGTTCTCCGCAGTGTCTGCAAGAAGTATCATCAGTAGTTACGTTGGCAGCACGACTGTCGCTTGTATAAAAACAAACAAACAAACAAACAAACAAACAGTATACTTTGTACTCACCACAGCCATTCATAACAGATGCTAGAAGTCCTGATGACACACACGCTCGCTTATTGCAATACACACTGACAATTTCGACAGCCTACAGCCCACACATGTGGGATTCGCCCTGTCAATGACACCGTGCTGCCAACTAAACTGCTGATGCTAGCTCTGGCAGACACTGCGGAGAACATTTCCTGGCGCCATGTATATATACACCGCGGACAGGCCAACAAGGAACACGCAATTATCACTTCTTTATAGGTCTAGTTTCCTTCTTTCTCTTCCAGAAGTCTTTCATACTGGTCGACTGGGCAGCTCTTCTTTCAGCAGTCCATTCTCCTCTGTTGAGATTCTTCTTCTCCCCGACAAGAATTTTGAGGCCAATTTTTTTTTCTGTACTCTATTCGATTTAGACAATCTTCTTCAGTAATTTTGAATTTTTGAAGTTCTTCTTTCATTTGTTTCACATAGCCTCCTTGCCCTTTATAGTTCCAGATTTTATCAAAAATTTGTTTGTTTAACCTTGAGCAATCCATGCGGACCATATGTCCGTAGAACTGAAGTCGCCGTTTTCTGATCATCACTTCAAGGTTGTCGATTTTACTATAAATTTCTGCATTGTATCTCAGTCTATAACCTTCCTGTGTTTTCCTAGGACCATAAATCCTTCTTAAAATTCTTCTTTCTATCTTGAGCAAATTCTCCATTCCGGTTATAGCCTATTTGTAGTTTCCATGCTGTACAAGATGACTGGTCTAACAACTGTATTAAAATGTCGTAATTTTGCATTGATAGACAGGTTCTTTTTATTGTATACATTTTTTGTTCAAAATTTAATCTTTCCAATTTCTCTATTTTTTTCTCAATTGCGCCCTGTATTAAACTCCATTTTAATAATCCTGTCTGAAGATATGGACACTTCTATGGAGATCAAATTGGCAGGTGAAAAGCTGAAGGAAGTAGGAGACTTGTGTTACTTAGGAAGCAGAATAACTAGTGATGGACGAAGCAAAGAGGATATAAAAAGTAGGTTGGCTCAGGCAAAGAAAGCATTTCTACAAGAAAAAAGGAATCTTTTGAAATCGAATATAGATTTAGGTATTAGGAAGTCATTTTTGAAATCCTTTGTCTGGAGCGTAGCGCTATATGGAAGTGAAACTTGGACTATTGGTGCAGCAGAAAAGAGGAGAATTGAAGCATTTGAAATGTGGTGTTACAGGAGAATGATGAAGATCAGATGGGTAGATAGGGTTACAAACGAAGAGGTATTAAGAGGAGTGGGAGAGGAGAGATGTTTCTGGCGACTGCTAATGAAGAGAAGAGATAGGTTAGTAGGACACTTACTAAGACACCCAGGAATAGCAAGCTTAGTTATGGAAGGAAGGGTCGAGGACAAGAACTGGAGGGGTAGACCAAGGTCAGAATATGTTAAACAGATTGCCTCGGATGTAGGGTGTGGTAGCTATGTAGAGATGAAGCGATTAGCTCAGGACAGGGAGGCATGGAGAGCTGCATCAAACCAGTTAAAAGACTGAAGATTCAATCATCATCATCAGATATATGTATTTCCTCTCTCCTGTAAAATGTATGATTGTGGAGAAACTCAGTTTTGAAAACAAACTCCTCATATTACAATGCCGCACAATTCGCTCGGCTATGGAGGTCGGTGGCACGTGCGCACGTCTCACGTTAATGTAACTATCAGTAGTCATTCCTGTGATTTCCAGTTCCTAGGATTGTAGGAATAATATCAGTAGCAGTGAACTACCGGGGAAGTATCTTATCTCTTGTAGTGATATGTATGAGTAAGGCTAGTTTCTCGGTAGTGATACCGTATCTAATGCATTACTGCGTCGCAGTATTCAGCAATGTGAATTCCAATTACTACACTATTTCCAATAAGAGAAGAGTTTCACGAGAATCCACCTTTGTTGCTAAACATTCGATTATTGTGGTCCGTTCTTTTGCTTTTGATGACGATGATGGTTGGTTGGTTCCTTTGTTTATGGACTGCGACAACACGGTCATGTAGCCCCAGGTAATTTGGGTGTGTATAGAATCTGTCTGATAACCGGCTGATTTTAATTCAAGTGAGGGCTGCAGACGAGAATAATTTCAAGTAGTTCCTACTTTCACTACCGTCCCACGACACCTAGCTGCGAACTTGGCTACTACTAGATGCCATCGCAACCAGCGCCTGCAAATTTTGCTTTACACACGTTTACTTCCCCTCTGAAGGAAGACAAGGATGAAGTGATGGACCAAGCAAAGTGGATATAAAATGTACGTTGGCTCAAGCAAGGAATGCATTTCTACAGAAACGACATTTATTGAATCAAATAAATGGCAAATGTAGGAGGACCACATTCCCTTAATTACATTTTAAAATAACGGTTATGTTAACATTTACTGTAAATAATAATCATGCTGAGAAATACGACACAGATTGTATTGTATTCACCTTTTAGAATTTTGACCAACGAGTTTATACCCTAATGTAAAATCTTCTGTCTTGTATGTGCTTCTGCGTGGGTTTCTTTCACAATTAAATTGCGGGATAATTCTGCATCCTAGTAATTTACTCTAGTGGGATATTTTCAAAGTACTATGGTAACGAGGTAATTGCTTCTTAGGAAGCAAAATAACCAGTGATGGACGAAGCAGTGGATATAAATATACCTTGGCTCAGGCAAGGAAAGCATTTCTACAGAAACAAAATTTATTGAATCAAATTTGAGAACCTTTGTCCTTAGCGTGGCACTCTATGGAAGTGAAACTTGGAGTGTTGGTGCAGCAGAAAAGAGGAGAATAGAACCATTTGAAATGTGGTGTTACAGGAGAATTATCATTCATATTAGCAGATAGGTAGATAGAGTAATAAATGCAAATGTATTAAGACGAGTGGGAGAGGAGAGATGTTTCTGGCGGACTGCTAGTGAAGAGAAGAGATTGGTTGGTAGGATACATACTAAGACTCCCATCAATACTAAACTTAGTTATGGAAGGAAGGGTCGAGGACAAGAACTGTAGGGGTAGACCAAGGTTAGATTATGTTAAACACATTGCCTCGGATGTAGGGTTTGGTAGACTAATCTCTGTAGAGATGAAACAATTAGCTCAGGACAGGGAGCCATGGATAGCTGCATCAAACCAGTTTAAGAGCGTTAAAATCCCTCAGTAGCCTATGCCTTCTTTCGGAGGGGAAGTAAAGCCGGCGGTCCCAAGTCATAGATTTATGGCATGTAAAAGAACCTTCCACTAATTACTCTTGTGAAGCTAAATTATAAGTTAGATTTGACTAACGCTCTTAGGTTCCAACGTTCGTCGCAGGAGCTGACTAAGGTGGCATCTAGTAACCAATTTCAGAACTAGTTGTCGTTGACGGTGGCGTTTGGTAGCAAAAGTAAGAATTACTTGAAAATTGAATGTCTGCAGTCCTTACTTGAATTACAAAAAGATAATACACACTAATACAGCCATCAAAATTAACACAGGTTATCAGACAGATTCTACACACACCCAAAGAACACGGGGCTACATGACCGTGTTGTCGTTTCCCCTAAACTGAGGAACCAACCAACCAACATCAAACCAGTCAAAATATTGAAGACTCAAACAATGACGGTAATTGATACGAGAAAATTTTGAAGAATCTTTTGATAGTACACCAACAGAAGCCTTCATCCTCCTCTCTGGCGGGTGGTGTTCTTGATGTTTCGAGGGTTAGAACATCGAGGTCAACTACCCACCCCTAACAACTTCTTTTGTTCTGCGATTATGAAATCATGCTCAGATCTCAATATCTTGGCCGTAGTGTGTGCTGCTTATAGCTAAGGCCAGCGTCACTGCCAGAGACAAAATTCTTAAATTTGCAAGCCTGTCTGCTACCTCACATGTTTACACTTGAAACAGGGGAACTCCCGCTTTGTCTGATATCCCCCAGCTAACAGATTGGTGGTTCTATCTCCAAGGTTAACAACACTGATAACACTGTTATCCCCACTCCTTACATTGAAAGAATTCCACGAATATTGAAAACCATATCATCGCCGAAGCTTGCACCTAGCAACTAATTTGGACTCGTCTGAGGGGTCATGGTTGTTGCTTTATTGGGCTCGGGCTGTCCGATAATTTTAAACTCAAATTTGGCAAATGGTTTTGAGTTTAAGACTAAACAATGAAAGAGCCTTTCTAAGTCATCTGCTAATAATACATTACATATTAAAATCATACTCTAAAACAATAGCTTTAAATGTTGAAAAGATCCGCAAAAAAGATAATTTTTATATTAAAACAAGGCCAATGAAAATAAAACTACAGTTAACCCCGTTTCTATGCTATTCAAGGCACTGTGGTTTGAAAACGTAATACGCAGGACAGCGCAATAAACGGGAAATGATTTGTGAGGTGGGAACACAAATTGGAAACAATATTTCAGTAATGTACAGTATTTGATTTTACTGACTTATTATTAATTACTAGCATTACCCGTCGCGACTTCGCCCGCGAATATTCTAGTTGTAAAGATTACACTTAGCAAAATCTCAATCATGAATGCTATGACTGATTTACCTTTGGTGTGAATAATCAGACTTTATCAATTCAGCTACTGGTGCAGTGGTTAGGGGTTAGTCATTCCTTCATAGGTATATCAGAGCGAAGTTAGGTTTCTGGGAATATCACAGACACTGTTAATTTAAGGGCCTTTAAATGTGGTTTTCGGAGTCCCTTTATAGTCCGGTGAAAACGACGACCTTTCGTACCACACTCACACGTGAAAATTGCGTGAAAAAATCTAGAGTGCCCCTTGACCCCCTTAAGCGCATTATACTGTATGTATTGATGAATTTTACAGCTTAATTTGGTTCAGTGATAACCTTATAACCGTCTGGAAACTTTCACAGTAATGTAATAATTTGAATTGCTTTGCGTCTTACAGAAATCGATGGACCTGTGAGATTCTGTTACCATGGTTACCGTGTTGCATTCTTTCATTATTTCATTGTAAATATACATGTTTTAAGGTATTTATTTAATTGTGAGGCATTTAAAGAGTAAGTGAGTGCGTTTCGCTTACGCATTGGGTTATGCTGAACCTGTAGGTACCCCATATGTGTAGGTTGGTGTTAATGGGACCTTATTTTGAGTACTGGAATGGGACCTTAGCAGAATAATATAGGGAGGGATTATTGAATTACAGCCAATGGCCATAGCAGGGCATTTCAATTGAACGCCTGTAGGTTCCCCAACAAGTTGAATTTAATGTAGTTTCAACTTTAGCTACTGTTACTGACACCCATCGAACGTTGGAACTTGATAGACCGTTTCTAACCAAAGCAAGCCAGTGACTACGCCACCGAAGTATTATTGTCTGTCTGTTAGGTAGTCAGCCCGAAGGCTGGTTGGATCCTCAAAATGCACCACCATAGGTTATGTTGGTAGATACACAGAAAACCCCAAGGCAGCGCTATATTGAGGCGCACTAGGCAAAATGAGGAGTGAGATAGTTTGCCATTGCTTTCCTCACTGAGTCAGAACAGCAGTACTAACCCTATGAGCAGAACCTTTCACAACATCCACAGGCACTGACTGTGTCCTGAATGCCATGACTCAGCACCAGCCATACCTCAGTAGCTTCCATATTATCACAGCCATGAGTGAGACTGAGACATCGGTGAAAAGCCACATATTACTCTAGCCTGTGCCAACAGACAAATGCAAATGTACTGCATTCATCATGAGATTATTATTAAAACAACTCAAATACAGTGCTTTTATTTACAATTTACACGGGATTATCCATCTTTTCTTTTTACAAAATAATAAGGAACGCTGTAAGAGGGATTTAGAAACGATATAATAGGGTGTCCGTAGCGTAGCGGTCAGCATGGTTAGCTGCCGCCCCAGTGGTCCAGGGTTCGATTCCCGGCTCTGCCACGAAATTTGAAAAGTGGTATGAGGACTGGAACGGGGTCTACTCAGCCTCAGGTGGCCCAAATGAATAGAGGGGGTTCGATTCCCACCTCAGCCATCCTCGAAGTGGTTTTCCGTGGTTTCCCACTTCGTCTTCGGGCAAATGCCGGGATGGTTCCTACTGTAAGACCACGGCCGCCTCCTTCCCCCTTCCTTGCCTATCCATCCTAATATTCCCCTCCGCCCTTCCCTCATGAGGCCCCTGTTCGCTTTGCAGGCGAGGCCGCCTGGGCGAGGTGCTGATCCCACCTCACCAGTTGTATCCCCTCCGACCAGATGTTTCCAGCTCTAGGAAACTGCCTAGAAAGGCGGTAGAGGTGAGTTCCCTCGCTGAGTCCGTGGGAGCCACCAACCTGGAGGGCAAAATTGACTAAATAAAACATATAAATACATATAATAGGGTGAATGCATGCAGTATTGTATACGAACCGTCCAGGGTCCTTACAGAAAAGGGTATTAACGGGATAGCGTAGTAAGCGGACTCGTAACAACGAGGTTTTACTATAATAACGCGTACTCCCGATAATTCGCTTTGCGGATAATTAGCGGGTCTCCAAGAGTATTTTTAAAGTAGTAATTCTTACAGTAACTAATCATCCCGCTGAATAAAATAATCTCTCCGTCGTTTAAAAGAATTTTAACGCGATATGATGCGTGGAGAAGAAATCATTGAGATTTGAGATAACTAACTGCTTTCTCAGCGATGTAAAACTAGGCCTACTTGCGCGCTGCAACCAGAATGCTGCAATACGAACTTGTCGCCGAACGGGGTGTAGCACGTATTCCTTTGATCAAATCCGAGAGAGTACACTCAGAACCTAAAAATCCCTCAATATGCCTTCAGTCCCATGTGATAGGTTTATGGCATAAAAAAGACCTTTCACTAACTACACGTGTGTGAA